>JARKIA010000161.1:0-425690 GCA_029289565.1 Mycena galericulata | reverse complement strand
AAAAAAACTCGTTCCATATTGAGATACAAAGAGATCGGGAAAAGCTCGATTCACGACGACGGACTACAGAGTAATAAGCAAAGAGACTAGGCGTATTACACCGTAGCTGTAAAACACACTGACATGATCCAGCTGGTCACAGAAATGTAGGTGCGCGTAAGACAAGTCTATCCCAAAAGTGAGGCAGAGCAGAACGTTATTCAATCCAAGTCCCAAAGTCGGTCGTCGGGTGTTCCCGACGCGCCATTATTGTTGTTCCCAAAAAGTGCGACAGAGCAGGTTACATTGTTCAATCTAGTCTATTGGGAAGTCGGTCGTTGCCAGGTCGGTGTTGCCGACGCGCCATTATTGTTGTTCCCAAAAAGTGCCGCAGAGCAGAACATTGTTCAATGTGATCCCCGAAGTCGGTTGTTGCCAAGTCGGCGTTGCCAGGTTGGGTGTTCCCGACGCGCCATTATTGTTGTTCCAAAACAGTGCGAAAGGATCCAGGTATTGTTCCGTCCTTTCCTGAGGAGTCGGTGGTTCCCGACGCTTTATTGTTTTCGGCAGCCGAGAAGATGGGGCGGGTTTTTCCCCATGGATGACCTTCCCGGAAGAGAAAAGGCAAGGCTCACGGGTGCCATTGCATGTGGTGCCAAGGCATCGGAGAACAAGGGCAAGTCGGAGAATGGCAACAATGGATTGAATCGGAATCGGAACAAGTTGATAATAACGTCGCGGTAAGTTGAGCTGACGACGTATAACATTGTCAAGCCCAGTGTGAACGAGAGCCTCCAGATCCACAACGTATCACGTCGTGGATACAAGAAGAGAGTGGTTAGACGATCTAATCGGATGATTGATTGTATCATCGTCACATGATGTCCCTGCTCTCTCCACTGTCCGAGTCGCGTCCGGAGCGCTGTGCTGAGCGTGATACGTTCAGCACAGTTCACCGGCCGTTGTGCTGAATGTAATACGTTCGCACAGCGGCCCCCGCTCTCCCCGGTTGCTACGGACGACCACAAACAAAAATCGTGGAGAATCGCCCAGCGCCTCCTTTTGTCTCTATTGTTCTTGCGTCGACAGCTGCTCGTGATAAAGGCCCTCATCGGAGGCGTCCCCACTCACCACTATGTCCTCCCGCGCGCACCGTTCTCCTTCCGCAGTTCGTGAGTCTTTTCCGTGCCATGTAGAAAAAGTTTTCTTCTTACTGCGTATCATAGTGCCCGTTCCAAAGCCGCTCTCTTTCGAATGGCGTAGGAAGACGGGGTCAGTTCAATTCCATATGGACATTCTCAGTCCGCATGAAACCTCGGGGCGAGGTAAGAGGAACAACGACTTCATGTACTGGCGGCAGGGCCTGGTAAGAGACCATCCAAGTTCTTGGCTTTATGCTGACAGGCAGTGCAAGATTTCAAACTCCCCTGCGAAACCAATTGCTTTTGGTGCAATGGATGATGGTGAGCAGGATATCTCGGTCTTTAGTCTCTGCGATGGCCCGGTGTGAGTAATTTTCTGGCTCTATTTTAATTGACTGATCAGTCTTCGTAAGTTTTACCCTCCGCGGATCCGCTGGCGAAACTATGGTGTGGGCTGTTGGCTGGTACATGTAAGCAGAATCGAATTGACTTTTTCAACACTGCTGATGGTTGAAACTTAGTGGCGATACGCCTGCTCGTCGGAATATCGCCACGAAGTCGTACCCTCGGTGCTGTGCAGACCGTGAGCGACCCCGCTTCCAAGCTGAATTAATTTACTAACGTCGCTAAAAAAGCTGCTGACTGCAGTGTTTAATAATCGAGCAACTACGTCGTTTCTAAACTGTATGATCTACATGATCTGATCTTTCTGCGGCTTCGGATACCGCGTCGAAATTGGCTGAAAAGATAAAACATGTCGTTTATAGCAAGTATCTAGTAATGGAAGTCATTCGGGATGTACCCAGCGGGCCTTCGCGTGAAGTCGACATGGGTGACGAGGCGAGGCAGGGTCTCCCTCGCCGCTCCCCGCACAAACGGGCCAGTGCTTCCTCACCCTCTTCCACACTCTCCACTGTCGGCTCCTCCGCGCCCGCCTCACACTCAAGGTGCGCATCCACTGTAGCCGGGAGCGAGGCCCTCGACGCGCATGCGAAGGAGCAAGCAGCAGAACTAGAAGCGGGCGCCAAGGAACGATGGGAGACGGATTGGTCCAAGTCGACGCGCTCCAGGCACATCTCCCGCTTCGACAACGCCAAGCCCTCCAACGCCATCGCGCGCATGTACGACAACCTGAGTCCTCCGCAGTGCAGCGTGCTCACGCAGCTACGCGGGACTCACTTTGCACTCAATGCATACCTCCACCTCCACCTCGCCCCTTCCTCTGGGCCTGACTGCGAACTCTTTCTCGTCCGAGACGGTTCCCCACTATTTCCTCGCCTGCCCCGTTGCCGCCGCTGACTCATCGACCTCGTTGTGAGCCTAGGCACCGCGCGCCTCTCCCTGCGCCGCTTACTCGCCGCCCGCCGGTCTTGCGCTTCGTGCGCGACACCGGGCGTTTCCTCTGCTACACCCTCTGGGGCAGCGCTCCCTTTCCCTTTCCCTCTCTATCATGTCTCTTACGTTGATATTTCTTTCATATACGTCTTGAGACCCTGCCTCGCATATCAAGCGTACTACCTTCGCCTTCATACCACACCGATATTGATACCATACTAGTCTACCCAACTGTCTTATGTATAGTGCCCCCGCGCGCACTCTAATGGAACCTGAATTGAATTAAATTGTGACATCTGGCGTAAATAGGCAAACTGCCAGAGACTCGCTGAGTTTGTATACACTGGGTGGATTCGTACCGACTTCTAGTGACCTACCTTAACTTAAACGAGGGAGGAAATGGTCACGTTATCTCATCGCCACCTGATCTGCGCATCGCCACCGTGACCATCTTCACGTCTCCTCCGTCCATGTCGCTGCTCGTCGTTTTACGGCAACAGCGACGGCTCTCCTTGCGGCTCGTGTCGGTGCTGGTCGTTTTACGGTCACAGCGACTTGCCAAAGGTCCACAGACCCTTCAAGCTCTTAATGTACGGAGCACCAAAGTATCGTGTTTCTGCGTGCTAACATAACTGCATAGATTATCTTTATATCAACAGACCTTGTCCGAGTCAAACCGTGTATCTGAATCGATCCCATACCAACACAACATCTCCGATTTGTCTAGAGTCTCCTCGAGCCCTGCACCAACAATGAGACGGTAGCACTTCCAAGTAAAGCAAGACGAACCGTCCTACGGATCCCCTGTTGGGAGATGGCAACTTGATCGCTAAGGGTATTCAAAATTTTGTTCTTGGCTTTATTCTTCGCGGCGCGGGCTTTAATCTTCAGATGAGCTCCAAGGATGCATTTTGTCGCCCAGTTGTCCTGATATTGCCGCATGCACGGAAATTCATCGTTGATCTGAGTAAGGTCAATATGGTGAATCGGAAAAAAAGAAAGAACTGACCTGTCGATACAGTTGCTTTACTTTATTTTCGTTTTGGTCGGCCAAAGCTCGAGTCGGGTCCAGCATGCTGCCTGCCAATGTTTTAATGCGCGCCTGTGCAAAACGAGTCAGAATTTGGGATTGAATGGAAGGGACGCACGCACCGTAATTTTCTTCGTCTGTGGCTCGCTTTCAATCCATTCGGAGTGCTTTCTGATACTTTGTCGAGAGAGTGCGGACGGTTTAGCGATTTTGTCTCCCAATGAAGCTTCGCTCTCATCCTCACTCCCTATAGAGGAGAGCGGGCTCATGAGCGGTCGCGCGCCGGAGTTGACCTCCGTTGTGTCGAGGGAGTCCGTGCCCGATGAGACGACGCCGGCGGAGCGGGTGATCTGGGTTGGGAATCGACTTCTCGAGCGACTGTGGCCCCCGTAAAGGCGACGACTTTGGAAGACTTGCGTTTGGTATCAGGGACGGAAGCCGCAGGCTCGGCCTTCATATGAAGATCCTCGTGAATAATGAGGGCCGGGAGGGTCGGGAGGTGAAGGTCCGTTGCCGAAAAGAGCATCACAACTGGCGCAGGAGGCGGCTGCGCTTGGGAGTACGAAGAGTCGTGACGAATTATGGTAGGCAGCATGCTGGGGTGCAAAGATGTCTGAAGACGCCTTGAACCATCGGACGTTAAAAACATTGTTTTTACCCTCATCTTCGCTCATCTCACGCAACAGGAATACAATGAGCGGAACCTACGCTAGCAACTGTCGTTTACAGCAATTGTTGTCTTGGCGCGTCGCGTGATCGCGATATCGCGTAAGCCTTCGGGACGACACTGACGAAGCCAACAAAAAAAAACAATAAGCATTATCTCCGCTAGGTACAACAATACCACTTGCGCGACGCGCCTCAAAATTTAAATGAGTATAACCTGACGAGCTTCCTCACCTACAGGCAACATGCTACTCCAGTCCTTTCACCGGTTTTCTCCCAAACCCTCATCAAAGCACAAGATCTACGTTTGGCGCGGGACGTTACGAGGTGATGTTGGAGCGATCGTCTCCCTAGGCACCACAGACGATGGCAAGCTACTGGCGAGCGGAGGTGAGCTACCTAGTCAAAAGGGAATTATGGTCCTCTGATCCTTTGGCAATATATTAGGGATAACCGGCACCGAGGTCTGGGACCTCGAGACGATGCAGCGACTTCGCACTCCCACCAACCCTGGTCTGCGAGGGGGAACTACCGCCATTGTCTGGATAAAACTCAGGGACGACCCTGGCGAAGCGCTATTCTATGGGACCCAGGCGGGTTACCTCGTGTCCTGGCGACAGGGCCCGGTAAGAGACCGTCCAAATTTCGCGGGTTTGCTGACAATGCGATCGACAGGGTGTCCAGGACTTCGAAGAAGTCTCATGCTCCCAGCTAGTTGATCCCGCAGAAATAACTGGACTCGCCTTCGATCCACTTTCCAATCGCGTCGCAGTTTGCCATCGGCAAGGAGTCGTCCAAGTCTACACACTGGACAGTTCCATGAACCTTCGCGCAATCTACTCCATCAAGATTCCGAACTGCTCCGCGAAATCAATCGCTTTTAGTGCTACGCATGGCAGTGAGAGGGATATTTTAGTTTTCAGTCTCCACGACGGGGCGGTGTAAGTGATTTTCTGGCTCCATTTCAACCAACTGATTGGTTTTTGTAAGTTACATCCTCCGCGGACCTGCTGGCGAAATTGCGGCGGTGTGGGCTATTGGCGGATACATGTAAGCTGATTTCACATTGATTCTTTTCTTTTCTAGATTGCTAAGGCATGGGATATAGCGGCGACGCGGCTGTCGACATGCAGGGTTCCATGTGTCTCGACGACCCGTCGTGTGGAGTGAACGTACACCGCCTGGAAGAAGAAGGCCAGCGAAAAGTCAAATCATTCTCCATCCCCGTGACCAAGCAAATGCGAGCGCGGAAGGTCTGCTTTTCGAACCAGTGTCAGGAAATTGTTGGAGGCAGCGACCATGGCGTCGTGTACGTCTTCGATCGTCGGAATGGTGAAACGGTCGATGAGTTGTCAATCCATGAAAGCG
The DNA here is from genome assembly GCA_029289565.1 of Mycena galericulata. Lineage (NCBI taxonomy): Eukaryota > Fungi > Basidiomycota > Agaricomycetes > Agaricales > Mycenaceae > Mycena > Mycena galericulata. The sequence goes on along the minus strand of JARKIA010000161.1, from coordinate 420,170 downwards.
AGTGGGTTCAGACTGTCACAGTGAGCTTTCGGAACCCTAAGCTGAATTTGGTCGCTGATGGCACTGGAAACAGGCTACCGACTGCAACGGCGTTCCGACCATTTTGGCGGCAAAATCACGCGATGCCGCTGCGTCCAATGAGATCTTCATCTGGCGCAAGAAGACGGGAAGAACACGCGGGGTTGGCAATGGTATGTCCTGCAGCATCATGACGGTGGTGCATGCGTGTATGCTGCTAGCTTCACTCGCGTTCCTATATCAAAACATGGTAGTAGGTGGATCGATAGTTGGGCAACTACATCGTTTTTAATCGCTTCTGTATGATACTGTATGTTTTCTATGATACGAGTTTCCATGCCTCTGCGTTCCGTGTCGAAATTGGTCGAAAATACACCAGGTCTAGAATTGTCATATGGATTTAGTATCCGAAACAATCATGTTGGCCCAACGCGGTTCGAGCTGGAGTCGACACGGTAAGGTCTGGTCCAAACCTCGTGCACGTATTGTCCCCACTCGCCCATGTCGAAGAAAACAACCTCGCTGACAGGGGAAAGTGCTTTATGCATCGAGACATGGGGTTAAGGAACTGGCGAGGAAGTAGCGATATCAAAGTCACTTATCAGGAGGATCAAGATTCAGAGGCTGGTATTTTGTTCGGGCGTAAGGAGATTTACAGGAGAAGATAAGTCATAATGTAATGCTAATGCTAACATGGCTCCCATGTATGGCGAACCGTTGCCATTTCCTTTATCTCAGGCAGCAATATCCACCTTCGAACGCCTAAACCCGTGAGGGCAAACGTTAAACGGTATCGATTCGGCAGTCTGGAGAACGTGTCAGAAGGGAATGTCCCTTGCGGGCTATTGAGTCACTGACAGAAGTTCGAATGAAGCCATGAGGACAGCGCTTCGCTCGCCTGAACCCGTGAGGGCAAACGTCCCGCTGCATAACCTGTATGAGTTCAAGGACCAGGGCGCGCGGACTATGGGATATCTTACAGACGCTCGCAAAAAGCCGTGCGGACAGTGAGATACGATAGGATTCACCTTCACGCGCCTAATACCATGAGGGCAGACGTCGAACGGCGGCTCTTCCGAATTAGGGATCTGGCAGATGTGAGAGCAGCGCGAAGATACGAGGACGATCTACGCACCTGACTCTCGCTGGGATCAGGGTCTCTAGCGTTCAATACAGCAGCTGGGGGTGCAACTTTGCTGTTTGTCTTCCCAACATTAATGGAGCTTCTTGTCACTCGAGAAGGGGAGTACCTGTCCGGGTGCTAGGGAGATATGACCGAGGCCCATGGCCAGTTCTTCCACAGAAGAAAACGAGAAAGTGCTGGATTCTTCAGGGACATCAGACGCCTGCACTGTCGCTCAATACCTGTCGAGCCTCTCAAACTGTTTCCGGTGCGACGGACAATGACCCACTTACACGTTTATCGTTGAGGTCTCGCAAAAACTCGGTGGTAGATTTCATGAATTCGAGGGGATCTGTACGCCCGCTCGACCCTCGACGCCGGGCCTGATAGTGCCGCTTGTATGGTTCATGTTTTTCAAGGGGGGGGCGATATTGAAAGGGGCTTCCGAGCGACGCGACCGACACGGGGATCGACATCAGGCAATATTCGATTTGTGCAGCATTCCACCGAGCCCATAAAATGAGATTTTGGAGGTTGCCGGGCGGGTGTTCCCGACGCGCCATTATTGTTGTTTTCCCAAAAAGTGCGGCAGAGCAGAACATTGTTCAATACAATATCCCCAGTATGTTGCGAAGTCGGTCGTTGCCAGGTCTGGCGTTCCCGACGCGCCATTATTGTTGTTCCCAAAAAGTGCCGCAGAGCAGAACATTGTTCAATGTGATCCCCGAAGTCGGTTGTTGCCAAGTCGGCGTTGCCAGGTTGGGTGTTCCCGACGCGCCATTATTGTTGTTCCAAAACAGTGCGAAAGGATCCAGGTATTGTTCCGTCCTTTCCTGAGGAGTCGGTGGTTCCCGACGCTTTATTGTTTTCGGCAGCCGAGAAGATGGGGCGGGTTTTTCCCCATGGATGACCTTCCCGGAAGAGAAAAGGCAAGGCTCACGGGTGCCATTGCATGTGGTGCCAAGGCATCGGAGAACAAGGGCAAGTCGGAGAATGGCAACAATGGATTGAATCGGAATCGGAACAAGTTGATAATAACGTCGCGGTAAGTTGAGCTGACGACGTATAACATTGTCAAGCCCAGTGTGAACGAGAGCCTCCAGATCCACAACGTATCACGTCGTGGATACAAGAAGAGAGTGGTTAGACGATCTAATCGGATGATTGATTGTATCATCGTCACATGATGTCCCTGCTCTCTCCACTGTCCGAGTCGCGTCCGGAGCGCTGTGCTGAGCGTGATACGTTCAGCACAGTTCACCGGCCGTTGTGCTGAATGTAATACGTTCGCACAGCGGCCCCCGCTCTCCCCGGTTGCTACGGACGACCACAAACAAAAATCGTGGAGAATCGCCCAGCGCCTCCTTTTGTCTCTATTGTTCTTGCGTCGACAGCTGCTCGTGATAAAGGCCCTCATCGGAGGCGTCCCCACTCACCACTATGTCCTCCCGCGCGCACCGTTCTCCTTCCGCAGTTCGTGAGTCTTTTCCGTGCATGTATGACAAGTACCTGATTCCGTTACAGCCGGCGTATTTTGCCCTCACTGCGACCCTTGCCCGACCTGCGGCGCCGGTCCCCGACCGGTTCCAGCGTCTCCCGAAAGCCATGCACCTCGCGATCACAACGCTGCTCGAGGTGCGCATCATCGTCTTTTTTTTTATCGACCTTTCTTCTTACTGCGTATCATAGTGCCCATTTTGCCGACCATTCCTATTGCTCTCCCCTTCACCCTTTTTGTCTTGGAAGCGTACTTACAGGGCGGATGGGTTCATCTCGTTATTCCTTACACTGTTTCCCTCCTAGTCTTTTCCTTGTAATCCATGCATGCGTCCCATTATGCCACTTTCAAATGTGTTTCGCGCTTTCTTCATAAAACGGAGTTAGTTTGAAAACAATTAAAATGTTCGTTGTAAGCCTATTATTGTCTTGAGAATCATGGTACTCACCCCCGCTCCTATAAAGCTGCATTGAATCTGCCTTCCATGGCATCCTGTTCCGCCCAGTTGAGCTACTCCCTCCTGTGTGGGTGTTATACGCCTGCAGGCCATGAAGCGCAATTGCAACAACTGCCCCCTAGCAAATGGAAATCACCGAGTTGCGTCCAAGGACTGGGCCGTCCATCTTATAGCGCTCCGCAATTTCAGAGAACAGAATCAAAGTGTTGCTTCGCCGCAGGCGGACTCGTCCCCGTCTCCGTCCCTCTCGTCTCCACCCCCATCGGCCTCTCCTGCGTCCCTGACGCTGTCCCCCTCCCCGTCCGTTTTGTCGCCGTCTCCGCTCCCGTCTCCGCTCCCATCCGTCTCGCCTCCGTCGGCGGGGACACAAGTGAACGTGCTGGCTGGGCAAGCTCTGTCGCCGGGGTCTCCCGAGATCGACGATCTGGGTCGTCAAGTCTCTGCGCTAGCCCTGACGGACGATGGGCCCGATGTACGTCAACAGCCTTCCAAGCTGTTTAGCAGGGACGAGTTTCAGGAGTTAGGCGCCCCGGAAATTCCATCCTCCTTCGCGCCAATCCCAGTTTCAGAAGCAACTCGCAGTGGGGGGGCACAAGTGGCTCTATCGCCGGGGTCTCCCGAGATCGACGATCTGGCTCATAAGGTCTTTGCGCTAGCCTTGACGGACGATGGGCCCGACATACGTCAGCAGCCTTCCAAGCTGTTTAGCACGCGGGAAGAGTTTCAGGAGTTACGCGCCCCGGAAATTCCATCTTCCTTCGCCCCGATCCCGGTGTCGGAAGCGACTCGCAGTGTTCAATCGCTTTTGAAGGATTCGACTAGGTACTCAGGATACAACTCCCTGGAACGGAAGAAGGAGATTCTCCTTGACATACAAAGTCGAGTGCTAAACACTCAGCGGACTCTGTCATTGACGGAGGCTTTGTATAGCGAGAGCGGAGATACTTATTCTATCCGCCTCGCTTTGGATGCTGCCGCCGGGATTGTCGCCTCCGACGTAGGGCTCCTAAATAGCGTCAAAACTTCCGGTAATGCGGAGTTGAACAAGTTGAGGATCGAGGTTATGGAGGCAGTTCGCGCGTTGGATCAGCTAATTGATTACATTGGGTCGTTTGTGCCTGAAATCACGGAGACAGCACCCCTTCGCCACAATGCTTGTAAGCCCTCGGTTTTCATGGTTTACTTGACTCTGACGCACCGCTTAGCGCGCCACTTTATCAATCCCGTTGGACATCTGGATCTAATCGCGCAAATGATGATATTGCTGGCCGTCGTCTGTAATGTCGTTATCGGACTGGCCCACAAACCTTGCGATTTCATCATCGATACCGTGACGATGCTCATTCAGCTGGCCATGTCGCTTAATCTGGCTCCAGACGCTACGGAATATAATGCCAAGCAAGAAGATGTCCTACTTCAGCTTCCGACCAGCCTCCGCGCCGTCCTGGATCAGTTTAAATTCGATGCGCAAACAACGACATATGCCATATGTCCGGCTTGCAACTTTACGCACAAGCCGAAGGAGGATAAGATCACTGGTGATCGCGTGTACCCCGAATTTTGCAACAACCATGTCGTCGGAAAGAATGGCTCTAGACAATGCGCCACGGCATTGTTAGAAAATCGGAATGGAAAACCTCGACCGATCAAACCGTTCCTTTACGTGTCATTCGCAGACCACTTGGCACGACTCCTCTCTGATCCCCAAATCGAGGCGATGTGTGATCGGGCATGCGATAAAGCTATGGAGGCGCTTAGAGAACGTTCCCCGGATTTTGTTACAGTTACAAATGTCTTCGAGGCGGAGTTTTTGAAAACTTTCGAAGGTCCCGTTCCAGAGAAGCTTTTTATAGACCGAGGTGCGAAGATGAGGCTGGCCCTCGAAGTCCAGTTGGATTTCTTCAATCCGCATGGAACCTCCAAGCTCGGTAATCATGATTCCATCGGTATCCTTTCAGTTGTCGTCTTGAATCTTGACGACGACATTCGGAACAAACCCGAAAATGTATGGTTCAGCATAATCAATGGCAAGAAGGAGCCCTCTGGCGATCAGATCAATCACTATTCACGCCCTCTCGTTGACGAACTTGTCGTCGGCTGGGAACGAGGCATTCATATTTCTCCCACCGGGCTGTCAGAGAATGGTCGCGAGGTTGAAATGGCCGTCGTCATCGCGGTCAACGATCTTCCTGCCGCGAGAAAAATATCCGGGTCTGCTGGGGTTGGTTCGAACCATTTCTGTACAGTGTGCAGATGTTACGGTATCCAGAATGCACACCGTACCGATTTCCACCATCCGGATTGGCGCCACAGGGATATCAATGTATTGCGGAAAATGGCATACGCTTGGAGAGACGCTGAGACTCAGGCGGAACGCGATAGCATTTATGAAGAATATGGGGTAATGTGGTCTGAGTTCTGGCGCCTCGTTTACTGGAACCCTCCTTGCATGCTCGTAATCGATGCGATGCATTGCGTGCTGCTAGGCATTGTCCACTATTATTGTCGCAAAGTCCTTCGTCTCGATGCTGAGGTGGCGAAAAAGAAGGGCAATAAGGCAATAGCCTTTGAGCATGACTGGCTTCCGTACGACCCCACTCGGACTCCTGATAAATACCTCCTTGAGACCAAGGACAAAAACGAGAAATCAGTCGCAAAGGAGAAGCATCAAATTATCCAAATTCAATCAAAGCTTACTGAGCCTCTTGTGGCCGACGGTAGCAGCGAGCTTTTGACAGCCGTCATGGAACACGCATTATCCAAAAACAATGTACCGCCTCTACGTTTCGTAGCCTACTCGCTAGGTTTGGATATGAGCACTGGAAAAACGAAAGCCGACTATGTGAAAAAATTAATGGCTTGGGTGCGTGGATTGATGACTCAATCGTGTCAACTCTAATGCCTCCTAAAATGTAGCGCCTCACAAAACCGTTCTGCAATCCCGACTTCGTCGATAAACCCATCCACCTCGCTGAACTCAAACAAATTCAACGTGTAATCGCAAATACAGTCACGCCGTCGTGGATCAACTCAGTACCCAAAAACTACGGCGAGAGTAATGCGGGTACCATCAAAGCGGACGAATGGCGTACTCTCGCCACGCTTTACCTTCCGATCGCGCTGATTATTATGTGGGGAGATCAGTCCCAAGCTGAGAACGCCGCTCGGCTTATGGGTGTGCTTGACCACAGCATGGCTTTATTCCAGGCGGTTATCCTGGTTTGCCGATTCAGCATGACCCCTGGGCGTGCAAGTGCTTATAGGGATTATATCAAAATATGGGTAGATGGCCTGCGCATACATCATCCGCATACCGCCGATCACGCTCGCAGGACGAACATCCATGCCGCATTCCACATATACGACTTCCTTTTACTTTTCGGCCCTGTCATGTCCTGGTGGTGTTTTCCATTTGAGCGTCTTATAGGTGTCCTCCAGAAGATAAACACGAATGATCGAGTTGGAGGCGAACTAGAAGCCACAATCACTCGATCATTTCTGAGAGGCGCTCACCTGAGGCGTTGGCTCAACCGTCCCGATTGCCCCGCAGTCATCCGACAATTCAAAGCGTTGTTTGACCGCTCATTTACGCATCGTAGGACCTCAAATATGGAATCTGAACCTCCCGCTTCATTCGGCGAGCAAGCGCATTATACTCACGAGGGCGTGAACTACTCCCGAGCGTCGACGCATTTGGGAAACAGTCTCGTCCTATACTCCCCTAATGGTGATGGCCCTCCTATCGCTGGAAGTATCCAAAAAATTGTCACAGATGGTACAGGCCCCAGGTTCTTTGTTCGACGCCAAGCTCCGCTCCCTCCCGACTCATTCGATCCATTCCTTCGCTATGTCCACTTCCCAGCAAAATCGTATTCCTCTCGGATGGAGAACGTGACGGATGAGATCTCCCCTGAAGCGATCCTTTCTCATTGTGCGCGTCTTGAATACTCGAACAATCGTTGCGTAATAGTCAACTTGTCGAGGGTAAGGATTTTCTTGATGGGCTATAAACCAACTGACGACGCAACAGGAATAGATGTGACGTCAATGATCGTCGATCGTCGATCACGATCGGGATTTATGATCACCGCTTATCTACAGCTTGTTTTTATCTTATCCAATATATGCTGGCGTTTCGCAAATGGATTTTATTTTCATTGAGTCGCATTCGACAGAATCACAGGTAAAGTTACGGTAACGATCTCGACCTACGCATTACGCACCTGAAATGTCCGAGGTTCGTGTACATATTAATTCTTACCTCCTTGTGTTTACCTTTTACATAGAGCCGTTCGCGAAGGAGTCGTGTTTGCGATTCAAATCCGATGGTCCACCAGAGCTGTACAGTAGACTTACCTCGGGAAGAAGCGGGAATCAATCCTGGATTAAAATTCAGCGACTGCCCAAGCGCGACACCTACCTGCCAGACCCTAGAACAAAAGCAAAGGGAGGTTAGTGGTGTCGGCACATGTATAGACTGTAAATTTGTACCCACCCACAGAGATACAATTCAAAGATTTTGGATGATCCCGCACCATAATATACATCTAAGTACAGATATTCTAGAAATCTACTTCTCCAAGTCATCCCTTGACGAGAGTGAGTAACCAGCCAAAGTCTTGAGAGATAATCGACTTACCTGACGAAATTCGTCTCCCCCAGGGCCCAGAAGCACTTCTCCACAATGTCGTCCACTCCCGGAAATCCGCCCGCCCGCACAAAACTGGAGAACTCGCGATGTTGCGTCTTGCACGCACACGAAACGGAACGAAGGGCGGCGCCGATATTTTTCAAATGTTGATGAACAATGCTTTCTGGAAGAGCAGGATGAAGAAGGTGAGTTGGGAGCGGAAAGGGCTTACCTAGGAGCATACGATGACGAGTCGTATATGTGGCGTGCCAGAACAGAGTGTGCTCGCCCGCACATCTCTTGTATGCACGTCTTCGCGCTTTGAAATTTTTACTGTGCCCGACTTTTACTTCCAGCGCGTCCAAAAAATCGTCGTGTGATGTCTGCTTTGCGATGTAGGAGTTGTAGACGGTGGTACGGACTCTTCCGACGATGTACACAACGCCCGGCCCGTCGAATTTGTAGGAACGGAGTCGGCTGCTGGAGTTCGGACGACGCTGGACAACAGGTGAGTGAAAACCTACATATTGTGCATGCCCACCTGACGAAGCGCGCGTATAACAGCGCTTCGAAAGGCCTGGGGTAGCGGACGGCGGCCCCGCGCCATGCTAGGGTGTAGATGAGCGGTGGTTAAAGGGAGGGAGGGAGGAGGAAGTGCGTACATGGTGGTAGTAGAGAATCAGAGCTGTAAAGGTTAATTCGACAGAATGCGAAAAAATTATAATCGCGGGAACTTATCAGTCAGAAACCTCAAAAGCACAGTTTCAGAGACGTTTGAGACGATAAAACACGCTTGGACGAACGCGGTGAATTTTTAAATTACTCTACCCAAATTACTTACATCAGGTAACGTGATCGCCACTTCCTTGTCCTCGACGACGATGTCGGTGCAAGCCGTTATACGGCAGCACCGTCCACCACCCTCGAATCGACCCACACCGACTCTCATCACCTTCCCTTCGCCCTCGTCGTCGCTTCCCAACTGCGAATCGTCGGCGTCGCCAGCTGCGCATCGTCACCCTGGAAGATTTCACAACCGCCATACTGATGCTATGCGTCGGATGGTGTGCACAATGCGATCGACCCCGCTCTTCCAGTAGCTCTGAAGCGCGAGGTTTTCCCAGCGTGGTTCCCAGAGGTCGTACTGTCGACTCCTCTCCCAGATTCATTTCGCTGGTGCTTGGTACTCTTGAACTCCTCCGCGCCAGACTTCGCTAAACGAGCAAGACAGGACTCGTCTCCTCTCAGAGGCCCCATCGTACAACGAGATCCTCGGCGGTATATGCATATCGTGGAGCATTGCTCGTGAGTCTGTCTATAATCGTCCGCGATCTGGGCCGAGGTTGACGACTTGCGCGCAGTTTTCGCCGTACACTTCCCTCCCGCTGCCGCCCGCGTTCAATGCGACGAGTGAGGAGGGTATGGTGCGGAAAGGCTCCAGCGTGGAATGCGCGTCGTGGCGGCAGCCGTGCAAGGTGCGCGTTCGGTGCGCTCTCCCACTTTACCTGGCGTACGAGTCAGTGTGTGTCAGGCCTGTCTGTTCCACTGCCCGGACCTCACCTTCTTCTCCGATCCTCTTTCTTTCTTTCCATACTCCTATTCTCTCCCCCGCTCCGCTCCGCGTCACTATATCCCCTTCGCGTTGTATCTGCCTCCTCCTTGCCATCGTTTCCTCCCTCCCATGACATCCCTTTCACCTTCCCCTTTCCCCTTCTCTTCTCATCTCCTCTCCTACCCCTCACCTCCTCTTCTCTTCTGCCTTGCCTCTCCCATCCTTTGCAAATACTAACACCCCCTCCCTCTGCAGCCCTCCGCGAAATCTCTACCCACCTCGGGCGCGCCTCTTTGCACAAGACAACGACGTTTTCTCCGCGACGTCGGCACCACCTTCCCCATCGTCTGTGCCCCGCTCGCACTCCCAAAACTCCCCGTCGAACTCACACCCGCCCCATGCCACTTGTCCGGCGCACCATCCGCACAGGCCTTGATGCGGCGCAACAGCCCCAACTCGCCGGGGTACACGAAGAAGCTGTGCCGCTTGACGATCTGCAGCTCGAGGTTCGCCTCGAGCAGCGAGAGGCGCGGCACGGCCATGAGGAGCGTGAGCGCGCGGGGCGAGCTCCCCGTCCGAGTGAAGAGTATTTTGAATGGGCGCGTGCGCGGCGGGTGCCGGGGCGACGGCGCGGGAGAGGGGTTGGGGATGCAGAGTGGAGGTGGAGAGGGAGGCGGCGGTGCGCTGTCTGGGGACGCGAAGAATGCCAAGTCGGGAGCTGGGGCATGGGATGCAGCAAAGGAGGCCGCGTTGAGTTTGGGGTTGGTGTATGGTGTTTGTGTGTGGAGGCGGGTACGGCTGGGAGTGCTGGTGAGTTGGGGTTCTTCTTTGTTTCTTTCTTCCCTGCTTTCCTAGCTTTGTTTTTATCTGCGGCGATGTATCACAAAATTTGCGCTAACTCAAAGCTATTGTTTCTCAGTCAAACGCCTCTCGCATCCGCATCTTCCTTCCGCACCACTCCAGCATCAACAACAACCGCTCCAGAAGAAACCGCCTGTACTTTTCGCCTCCACGATCAACTCTGATTCGGAGTCGGATTCCAAATCTGAGGTGGACTCGGACGGCGCGCCGCTGGCGACGCCCGTGGCCCCGCGCCGGCCGGGCAGCGCAATGTCGCATGCCTCCCGGGGCTCCAGTGTGAAGCTGAAAGGCAACGTCGTCAATCTGGGTCCAGGAAGCAGCGCCAATCTGCACGCCGGGAGCTCGGGCTCGCATTCCCACTCCAATCTGGCGGCACTCACGGCGTCGCGCCCGACGCTCAGGGTTCGTTCCGTAGCCGCCGGGGTTACCTGTTGCGGAGACGCCGCTGGTGCTGGGGAAGGGGTGTGGTGGAGGTCGGGAAGAAGAGCCCGATGCGGCGCGAGACGGGCGGGGCGTTCGATAGCGCGCTCAATATCCCCCGATTCGTGCGGCCTGTGCTCAGCGAGCGGCTGCGCGCTGTTGCGGCGGCTACTGCGTCGGCGCAGAAGGACAATAAGGCCAACGACAAGCGAGCGGCGCGCAGGTGTAGCGATAGAGAGACTGTCTGGCTAAAATTCTGCGTTAGGACGGACTAGTACAAATAGTAAATTTGGGTGGCGCTCACGAAGGGTCATTGCGGACAACCGCGCCTCCCCCGGCGTCCGCGAGCGTCGCGGCACGCAAGATCATCGCCGGTCGTCGAGCGATACCATATCTTTGCGCGCGCCGATGTGGAGTGACGGTGAGGCGGAGAAGGAGCGGGACACGGAGGATGGCGCGCTGGGACGCGATCTGGCGGATGTGCTTGGTGGGGGGACTGCACTGGTGTCGCGCACGGGGCAGCTCTCGCCTGGGCTCGCTGGATGGCCATGGGCGGCGACTGCGAAGAGCGGTCGGGCGGGTGTGGGCAACTGGAGCGCGAGCGGGCGGTGCACGAGAAGGACAGTATTGCGCCGATTGTGATCAAGCAGTGATCACCGCCCCCTGCGCTCAGTGTCACGTCGCGCCCCACGCGCGCGCAGCCGCGCGGAGTCGCGCAGCGTGAGAGCGTACGGCGATCTTGGCACGCGTCAGAGGAGCAGCACGCTCGTACCTCTGTCGACGGTGTCGGCGTTGGCTGCGTCGTCGTTCGGGGGGTCCAATCGCTCGGGCACGTTTTCAGCGGTAGTGGCAACCGCTACGGGGGTTTTGTTACCGACAACCTCGGGGTGGATACAGCGGGGGTGGCGGCAGCACAAATGGACTCATGGACGTAGACGAAGACGCGGAGGGCAGCGGGAGCGCTCGCGGCAGCCGCGCGCGCAGATGGAGATCGAGGTGCTCGCCAAAGGAAAAAGGTAGATGACGCGCGAGGTCAGTCGATAGCGATCCGATGCATCCGACTGACAAACATGAACCCCACACAGGACATGAACTCGCACGCACAGACGGTAGCACGCAGCGGGCTTCGCCCCCTCCCCGCGCCAAAGTGCTCCTCCAGCCGCGCCACGTACGCCGCCGTCGGCGCCGTATTCTCGCGCGGCTCCATCCACGTCCGCGAACTCGGCTGGTCGACCTTCATACCCGTCTCCGCTTCCGCGTCCTCGCGTGCGCGCAGCCGCTCCACCAGCATCGCGACGGGCGATATCCACCACCGACTCACCGGGCAGCTTCCCCACATGCGCGACGGTCGTCTCGCGCGCGGCGGGCGCTGACTCGGGGTGGTGCGCCGCGGGCCGCCGGATGAGCGAGTCGTACGTGTAGCGCGGCGGGGCAGTCGTGTGCGGAGGCGCCGGTCTCGGCGCGTGTGCGGGCGGCGGGGGGGTTCGAGGCGGGGCGCGGGGAGGAGCTCGTGCGCGGAGGGCGGCGGGGAGGAGGAGGAGAGCGGAAAAGAGGCACGGGTTTAAAGGGGAAGGGCGCAGTCGTTGACGCGTTCACGCGCGGTGGGGGTGCGACGCCAGCCGCGCTCGTACACGAGCGTACTTCTCGTAAAGACTGGAGAAAGAGAGGAATGGGTCAAGAAAAAAAAAGTCGATACGTTGTGCGGAGGGGCTCGATCGAAGAGGAATGATGAGCAATACAGTTACCATACTGGTTAAAAACACAAGTCAGGAACGAACGAGGACGAAGCAAAAGATACGCCGCGACATTTGTTGTCCTTCTCCGAGCTGACAGACCTTCGTATATAGGACTTATTGGTGTGGACCCGCAAATGGACGCCCGGCGTCGTGAAGTGGCTAATCCTCGACAATCTACAGAGACGATCGCCGCGTTAAAGTACCCGGACAAGGTGCTCTGGGGGAAGCTGGAGTAAGTTGGACGCCCTGTTGCGATCGCTCGCGGTCGGCGACGTCCGGAGTACGATATAAAGGCGGACGTCGGGCGCCTACCGCCTTTTCACTCTTTACCTCCAACTACCACCACCATGGCTTACTTTGCGCCCAACTCGGCGCAGATCCTCGATCCGCCCTCCCCTTCTGACCGAGCCGGCGCATTCTACGCCTTTTTCGACCCGACGTTCTCGACGGCGAAGTACGGGCGTTCCAATAACCCGCCGCGGCGTAAAGGGGAGTGGGAGCGGCAGTGTCGGGGGGAAATCCAAGTCTGGCTCCCTTTCTACTGGGAAGTGCCGTTCGCGGCGAAGTTCGGTGAGCATTTCTTTACATTTTGGTGTTCCATTGACAGCTTTTCAGAACGTTTAATCCACCAACATTATCGACGCGCCGGTTATTGGCTGGGCCCTATGCGATGCGCGTACTGCGGCGTCAAGCATCGCGAAAAATACCGCGCCGACGCGGGGTTGATTGTTGTAGTAGAGCATTACTTAGGGGTTTTGGGTTGGCCGGTCATTAGGTGAGGTTTAAAATCTACTTTCCTCATCGAAGTTGCTAACAGAATTATCAGGATCTTCTATTAGCTACAGTATTGTATCATACTCGATCTGCCAACAGAGTGAACGGGGACGATGGTCGGGCTGCAAGAAAAGTGCTTGGGTATGAACTCGATGTCACGAATTGCTCATGTTGACATCTAACAAAGCAGACAGAACGCCGACGTCCTCCAGCGGCAGGGAACGGTCCGCGGCTCTGAACGGGTGAAGAGGCGCGCGGAGACGCTGCGGGTGTGATACGCCCCTGGATTCCAGGTATGGCTTTTCCTTCAGTTATTTCGGCTCGCGCGCGAGAATTCGACTTAACGTGACATACTAGCTTGTTATCTTTTTCAGACTGTGCTTGGTGAGAGCTTCACTGCCTTTCTAACGCTCACTTCGCTGTATTAGATTACGATATTAAGTCTCGCACGAGGTTCGTCTGTAATTCGCTCGTAGTGACATACTGATTTGATTTCACCTGTCGAGACCGAGTTCAGCGCACGCTGTATTTTTTTTTCGATCCCTTCCCCGATACCATCGACATTTACAACCTCATACGGCAGTCTTGAGCGCCCACCTGGGCCCTATTGTACGTAGTTTACGCACCGATTGGCTTCGGTACATATTCTATATTTTTACTTCACCTATCACGATGTATCTACTGTATACTCCTCGCCTTATCTAGAGCTAGTGGTGAGTATTGCCACAAAATGATGTACAAACTGCTTCGACGATGCCCTGACGACTGACGACTGACGACGACTGACGATGATCTGCAGATGATCCGCCGACTGCTCTGCAGATGATCCGCGGATTAGATTTAAAGTCACTCAAAACTCTTAGTTTCGGCTTCAGTTTTGGGTTGAGCCGAAACTGAAGCCGAAACCACCAGTTTCGGGTCACTCGAAACTGAAGCCGAAATCAATAGTTTTGAGTGGCATTTCGGCCCAGTTGGAATGTAAAATTTCGGCTGCCGTTTCGGCGGCCTAATAACGATTGATTTTGAGTTCCGTATCACGGGCTTTCAAACTGAACCCGAAATGTTCCCTTTCGGTCCACACAAAACTTAACAAAAAACTCGTCGTTTTGGCATCAATTTCGACGGCCTTGAAATGATAAGTTTCGAGGCTAGTTTCGGCCCACTTTTAGTTCCACTTGAAATCATTCATTTCAGACTAAACTAAAAGTGGCCCTAAATTGAGCAAGTCACGGTGTGCTTGTTCCCCAGGTCCACTTCGGTAGGTAATATTTCTGTTTGACATGAGAACCGTCAATGACTCGGCCCCTGTATGCCCGATGTAGATATTTCATATCACCGCCCGCACTGTCAGCATTTGGATTGATTGCTTGACACGTTTATTATTTAACCATCCTACGGAAGACCTTTTCCGTTTTTGACCCCGAAGACTGATAACCCATGCTGTACGGGCTCCACTGCTCCACTCTTCGTGATTCCGGGAGGCATCCTCGACATACCATCGAGACATTTAGCATGAATGTTGGAAGACTGTTCATGATGTAGATTGACTCATTCACCCAATTATTCTTTGACAATGTTCACAGATCGCCTATTATGGACCGCAATACAACGCTCCACTCTTCCTGATAGTTCCAGGTTGCCCCTGGAATCTGTGCACAAGCTGTGCCTCCCAGCCAGGTCCGTTCATCTCGTGTCTGAGAATTTGCCCAATGGCCCCACCCTCGAGCGTTCACGAGATGTCTGACGCAGACGCATCGCCATCAGGAAAAAACCTCCTTTCCTAAATTAGTGATAATTTGGTCCTTGGATTCGGATTAAGGGAATGTAGGGGAAAGTGACCAAATTAGCTGTTTTTCTGGGTTTATCATGTTCAGACATGTTATTTAGGTTCCGGGAGAGTAGCTCGCATGCTAGCTGATGTGCGACACACATGCAGGCACATAGCTTGGCATGTGGAGAGTTCAACCTGGAATTCAGCAAGGAGATGATAGAAAATAATCTCTTAAGTCCGTTGCCGATACGCCGGCCCTGAACCGGGCCCAGGCCTGGAGTGCACGTGCCATTAATAAAAGTGGTTCGAGTTCGTAAATGGATGCCACGACAACACTGATCAACAAACTCTTCTCTTTCCCCCACTTCGTTCCTCCCCGCCACCACCCCCCGCGGCTCCTCTCACATCTTCTTTCCGTACTCGAACAATTCCTTGGGCACCACAATATACAATATACCCATGCACATTCGTAAAACCTCTTTGGGGTCCGTCAGGTGTTGTTCGTCGTCACCGCCTCCTTTCGCATGTTTATATCCATCCAGGCAACTCTTGTCGGGGTCCACATCTCTCCCAGAAATCCTTCCGTGCTGACCTGGTATGTCTATTTGACATTGTTCTCACTGCTGCTTCCATACCATGCAGCCTCGACCATCAGGTCCCAGGAATGACTTAAAGGGATGAGTGAGGTACGTCAACACCATACATCCACATCCCCCCCAATCCATTCATCCCCTGCCCCCGCTCCTCCTCGTTCCGAAGCCTGGTGCTGACCCTTTCTTTCCCAGAGCCCTCGGCGTGTCCGTCCTGCTCTTCCAGATGGTGAGCATGCATTGGGGGCATCGTGGTACTCGGTGCACAATTACATTGTCTGGGACGTATGCACTTTGTTTACTGACTGTGTCTCCTCCCCTCTCCTCCGTTTCCTCCCTCTTATCCTTCCCATACATGCCGTTAACACTCACCCAGATCGTCTACACTGGTCTCCTTGGGACTGGTGATTGGTCCGAAAATCTTGTTGGATCTGTTTATGTCGTGGAGTCCTCCCTCATTCGTTTCCTATGAACACCAGTTGACGTCCCGGTCGTATTTTCTATCTAGGTCGTTGTTGTGATGCTTCTAGTGTCGTAACTAAATAATGTAAGCCCCTTTTTCGGTTATCATCATCATCTTCTTTAACACCAACAACCTGCAACTTGCGGTCGTGCCTTCGAGAGTACTTATCTCGAAGTTCCCGGTACGTAGTTCTCAGAACTAAACACTCCAACACACATCCTAACCAATGTTAATGCAGGCACCAACACCCATGCCGGATGGTTTGATGATATTGCTTGTGATGTATGTTCCCTGTCTTCCCTATTATGCTCGTCATCACTGACTGCATTGTGCCAAGGTTTCAACGCAGCATGAAATTGTAGCTTGGGTTAGATATCTAGTCTGTAGATAGTGTACCTGTGTACCTGTCGTAGATACGTATGCAATACCATGGTTCTAAGCGCTTTTCTGAACTGAGTGAAAGTGATAAAAATCCTGGCGCGAGATAAGGCGAGGTAAATTGGTTGACATTCAGACTAATTTATTGGTGAGGTCTAAAAACAACTAATGGCCCTAACCGAACTTATCTGACCGAATTAGCCCAGCTTTTGGGGCAAATCTGGCCCGATTCGGAAAGGAGGTGTTTCCTGATGGCAGAGTCATTTTCATATCGAAGACTCGCAGAAAATGTATAAAGGGTGGTTCGCCCTGCCTCAAATCTTCACTCGAACACATCCCCCGTCGTTCAAGCTCTAAACACAAACATGTTCTCCAAGCTCTCTGTTGTTGTCACCTCGGTGCTCATTGTAAGCTCTCTCGACTTGCGCGGCTAAGGTGATTATGAACTCGATTATTTCGCAGACCCTTGCTGCCGCCATTCCCAACCAAACTCCCCCTGTTACTCCCCCGACCTCCGATCAGTGCTGCGACAGCGTGGTCTCTTCGAGCAGCACCGCTGCCTCAGCCGTCGCAGCCCTCCTCGGCCTCGACTTGACCGGTCTCGATGTTCCCGTCGGACTCAGCTGCTCCCCCATCACTGTGATTGGGAACAACTGGTAAATTCCTGCAATTTTTTAAAATGCTTCGCTGAATCGTTTCCTCGCAGCGGAGGCACTGAGGTCGTTTGCGATGCGCCCGATGAGTCGTTCGGCAGTCTCATCGCCATCAACTGCATCCCCATCACCCTCTAAGTGGGTTGCGAGAGAAAGTCGTTGAAATGAAGTTGGCGCAGATATTTTGATGTAGTTTTTGTTCCCGTGTGCCGTTCGAAATTATTTTGCCATGATGAATGAGCCTTGTTTCCGGAACGCCGGCCCTGAGGAGGGCTCTACTTTAATCTTCCGTTTCTTGTTCGCGGGAGCTGCGGTGGATGGAGGGGAACCGTGGCGGACTGAGTCAGAGAAAAATAATTCACATTCGCCGTTGGCATAACGGTTTCAAAGCAGCTTGGAGGAAAAAGGCGGAGATGGCCGATCGGAAGATTCCGAGTTGGGATCGCGTCATCACGATATGCCATCATCGGCACTATCTCGGCACAAATGCTGACGTCCAAGGTCCGGCTCTTCTAACGGGATTCGATGCCACAGGGATGTCGGTGAAGATGCGCGGCTACAGCCATACACCGGCTGTACCGCGAGTTTGGCGTCGAAAGATCTTTCCACGGCGGGTACTACGCACGCACCCACGCTAATTTGTGTCTGAGGTGTACTTATGCTGAACAACATGTTTGAAGAAAATGAACAGAAAACACTTTCCCACTAGACAGAGACTAAGATAGCTTCATCTTTGACACCGTCAAGGCTCTTGATTGCAAAGATAATTCCCTGTGTCGTGCCTGCAACCCGTGTTCGGAGAAGCGGCATTCTATAACAAAACTTCGTTGTGCTGACACAAATCGATGGTACATAGAGAGGTCGGCGCGTAGTACCATTGATATCGGTGCTTAAAGTCGACATTAGCAGCTGAAACGTAGGCGAATACGTAATGCCGTGCGA
Organism: Mycena galericulata; assembly: GCA_029289565.1. Taxonomy (NCBI): domain Eukaryota; kingdom Fungi; phylum Basidiomycota; class Agaricomycetes; order Agaricales; family Mycenaceae; genus Mycena; species Mycena galericulata. The sequence continues at coordinate 402,304 of JARKIA010000161.1, read as the reverse complement.
GGGAAAATGTTGTAGATTCGCCCAATCTTGGGCATGCTTAACAGAGTATTTCCACGCGTGAATATCGAGAGATGCATGATAAATAGGTACTGTACAAGTTGCGACGAGATAAGGTAAGTACTTTCAATGGTTGAGGCCCGAGCAGATCTGGATTCAGCCAGAATCAGAAAATGACCCGCAAAAAGAAGTACAGAGAACTGACTGGCTAATACAGCGGCTCTGAGGTATATTGATCCTCGAATTGTGTCGAATAGGTTACGGAGCTCCTGCGGCGGAACATGCGCCGGATGCTCTCGTCAGGCGTGCCCGGGTGGTTCGGTGTCGGCGAGAACGTCGACGTCGACGGCAGCGTGGGTGTGGGTTGGGTATGCGTGCTCGGTGTGTCGCATTGGACGATGTGGTGCGTACGCTGCATGACGTTTCCGCGGGCCACCTGGTCTACCAAGTTGTCGTAGTGGGACGGGATGCGAGGGCGGACACCCAAGGATGGGCGACGGGCAGTGGTGTCCGCGGAGAATAGAGGGTGCGAGCGCGGCTGGTAGATCTCCGCTATCATAAAGGCGCGGGCTTCGCTGACGGAGAGAGTAGGGTAAGCAGAAACAGAGGCGGGTGAAGACATTCTGAAAACAGTGAGCTCAAGATAGTGATGAATGAAAGACATCGACTCACCTGGTCAACGAGTTACTAATTTGCGGGTGGTTGGCTCTGGTTGATTGGTGTGATATTGACGTTTGCTGAGGAAATCTTGCAGAACCAGGCAGCTTTTATACCCCAGAGGAGGAGAATGTCTCATCCCTCGAGGCTGTTCCGAGGCGAAACAGCCGCGCGGGCGGGAGAGCAGCCGCCTGTCTCACCTGGGCGGAAGGCGGATGGACGTCGAGGCCTAAACCTAGCCATGTTCTAGACCTTACACGAGACAGCCCTCCCTGAATTCCCAGATGTGCAGGAGGAAGGTGTTTCATTGGCTCAGAATTCGGTGGAAAGGTTACCCAGAGAGTTGCTCCGAGCCTTGCCTAAGCCTCGGTTATAGTACACCCTACGCACGCCGCTCTGCACCGGAGACGGTGGTCCGGAGTATACATGGCTGCACTGAGGGATCTGAGATGTTGAAGGCGGACAAGCCCTTTGCACTGACTGCGAGCGGTGCAAGGAGGGATCGGATTTGCCGGATCAAACGAAAGCGGTGCCACTACGGACAAACACGTGCAACCAACGCTCAATTCGTCAGTCTTGTCGCAATCTGGGTATCGGGAGTTCCAGAAGGATAATTCTAATGAGAAACCCGGTTTCTCAGAGAAACCCCTCCAATATTTGTTGTGTCAATGGGCACCCGGGTTTCTTGAGAAACCCCGCCGGCCGGTAGCTCTGTAAGGCGCCGGGTTGACTGGTAAAATAGACTCTGCCGCCAGTACTGCGCCGTGAACTTGTCTGTTCGGACGAGTTCAAAGTGCACTTTCGGAGGTCCTTGAATTATAAAAAAATATCGTGCCACCCCTTGAATGGAAGGGATAACCTCACGAAATAAAGGAATATGTATCTAACTGTGGTCACTCCATATTGGGACAGTTGGAGCGATTGTAGCCCTCCTTAGGACACAGTGCACACTTATAAGTGTGTCCAGAGCAAGATTTCTTCAGAGCAGGACCAGTCTCCATATTCTCACTGTTTACATGAGAGTCAGAGTCCCGAGAACCACGGTGAAAGGCTGCCCCTCCATTTCTTTCAAGTTCAAGCTGGGAGTCAGGTCATTGATCTGCGGGACAGCCTCCTAGACTGCCACAACATGAGACGAGACAATAGACGGAACCTCATTGGTGAAAGTCCACTGGGAAATGGTTTTCGCAGCATATATAGATGGGTATTCGGCTTTCGAAGCAGCCTGGAAGGCGAGTTCGGCAAAATAAATGGCAGAGAATTTTACTGTGGGTAGTGGTGTTGAGTAGGCAACATATCCAAAGCTCAAGTTATTCATGTTGTGAGATGGGCTGCTGTCAGAATTCTTGAATATCTGTGGATACTATACGTGCACCAGGGAATTGTGGCAGTCCGCAAATATTATTCGGTAGGCGCAGCTACGTGGGGCATTAAGACACATTTAGGTGGTCGCTGAGAGCAGGGAGATGGGCCGCAAGTTCCGATATGAGGCGGTCAGGGCCGGGAGCATCGCGTTCACATGGCCACATAGCAACTTAAGCGATATAATTGCAATGTAAGACAGTATATACTAGCCAAAGCTACGTGAAGTACAAACAGGCGGATGGCAATTCTCAAGTACAGACTGCTTGAAATTTTAGTGTGCCTCCGTGTTGAGGGAAATAGAGGATACTTAGATGTCATTTACACAGAGATTGGGTTTCGAGTTGGTCGGAAGTAAGCCTTCAGATTAAGCGGCTAGTAATATGTTGATGGCGCGCAGAAGCGGAAGCGGTGCAACCGTGGGGATGACATGCGGGCAGATCCGGGCATTTGGACCGAGGCCGAAAATGTTCGGTGGTTTCGGAAGGGTTGCGCATTAGAAACTTTCAAGATTTCTCTGATGCCTGGGGTTTCTCTGAGAAACCGGGTTTCTCATTAGATTTATCCGTTCCAGAACGTTCAAATGTTTGTGGAAAATAGAAAGAAAGACTCGAATGGACTCGAGAATGAATACGACTGTGGCGCGGATTGCCTTCGCTGAGTCGCTCTTTTCACTCACTCGGACAGCATTTTCCCTGTGTCTTCCTCCTCAGCTTTCCCGTAGACCACGTTCTGCCCACCCTTGCTTTGGCTGCCCTTTTCGTCATTCACCGGTCTTTTTTTTTGCCGACCAGCTTAGCCTCTTCTTCCGGCGTTGAGCAAGCGGTAACATCATCACATGTATGGAACTTGGCATCCCTCAGTACCCAGTGTGCAAGTTTTTGGCACTGAATCGGAGTGGGTATTTCTTTTTTTTTAAATATATAAAATGCAAAGGCGCTGAGTGAAGTTGGAGGATGAGCAGGATTCACAATGTTCCCCCAGCACACGCTTCATAATCTGGTGAGATGAAACCAATCAAGGCTGCATGGCTTAGCGGTAACCATGCAGTCTTGGTCTCTGAGTAAATCGGAGATCTCCGGGCCTTGCATAGATCGACGGTTTGAACCCCGGTAAAGCTGCATTTAGGAGGGTTCTAGTGGGTATTACCAATCTTGGTTGCCCACACTGTTCGGCATTTGCTGTTCATGCGTAAAAGCATTCCCGTTGGTTACTTTAGGAGCCTAAGGAGGTCACATGTTCCTCTGTTCTTTGCGGACCCGAGGGGCTGATCAATTACTGTACCATTTCGACCAAGTCTTCAGCCCATGTCACGCGTCACCTAAGGTCTTCAGTTTATCAGGTCTTCATTCTGACTAATATGATCAAAAATTGCCTTAAATGGAAGGCCAGCAGATGCCGGCAAGACTTTTTGGGTGTTTTTAAGCCTATTTGGGCCGAAAATTTTCAATGTCACTGTCACCACGACCAAAAGTCTTCAGTTCAGAGGGCCGCGTCACGTGTCACCTGAAGACTTGGTCGAAATGGTACAGTATCAGTTGCCGGAGGTCATAACAAACGCACCACCAAAAAAAGAAAAAAAAAAAAAAAAAAGGAGATTAAACCAACCCGTGTCCATCTTGTCGGAGCTTGACAAGTTCTGGTGTTGCTTTGTTTTGTACTTCTCTCACACCCTCATTAAACTCATTTCTTCTGGGCTCTCGTACTTTCCACCTCCTCAAATACATCACAAATCCACACAGCGAGGCCTTTAGAGGCTCGAATCTATTTTGCAAGGTGTTCTGTTGTCAATAACGTAGAAACATAACATACCGATCTGGTGCGCTCTTTCGCCGCACCCTGTTCGACTCTGATTGACCCTCTCCAGCTTGCTGCTGTTATATCCTCGATGACGCAGGATCGAAGTGCAAGGCTCGTTGTGGATGTTCTCGGCCGCGATCTCCCTCCGCTGTATCGTTCAACGTCCCGGTGTTCTTGTTCCTCGTATTGCTCTCAGGATAACTTACTGGCTTTTCCTTCACTTTGCCGTAGAACAAACTATCAAACAGAAAAAGAATTCGCCTCACCAACGACTCCATCCACGAATCCCTCTGTATGTCCTTCGTAGAGCCATATATGTCTTCTTGGACTCGTGAGTTCACTCGACAACATGCATCACGTCGAGCGCATCAGGAAAACCCTCCCGCGGCAATACCCCGAGATTGCCCCGAAAATCCTGATAATCTCGTCGTAAATCCTTGATTTGGTTGATTTCCTTCCTAGAGACGTTGGAATTAACTTAGTACATAATTGGACCCAAATTCCCGTATCTTCTCAACGATTTGGCTCGCATTTCCCATATACATATTTGGTCGTTTGCCGATATATTTTCTCAATATCCTCTTAAATACGGCTCAAATTCTGGTTTGACCAACAGGGACTTCAATTGAAAGCATGGTACGTTAGACAGGACAATCAACAATAGGTATAATGGTCGAAACGACAAGGGAAGTCGCTACAGAAAGAGGTGACCCGGATTGGAAGCGGGATGAACGACGCGAAGAGATGATATACATTAGTCAGACTCGGGCATATCAACGAGGTGGATGAGGGTGGCGGAGCTACTAGAAGTAGTGTGGACAGCACCGGCGTTCGCACTGGCGAGAATCAGCCATAGAATGGATTATTTGGGAAAACTTACGTGACTTCGGTGAACAGCCCGTGCAGAGCCCATGGCACGAGCGTGGTGCAGTGCTACGAACTCGCTGAAGGGTTTCTCCGGCACGAGGCCCGGCGCCAACGCCTGTGGCGTTCGCGACCTCCAATGAAAGAGAAAGCTTACAACTGCTATCTAGAAACAGACCAAGAAACGCGTGAGTGACAAAGGGAAGGGGGAGATAATGGTACATACTTTCACCATAGGACAAGTCGTGCTTGTCTGAGCATCTGCTCCTCGTAAACATTCTGCTGGATGCTATACTAAGAAAGAGTCAGTGTCACTAGCCTATGGGAGGGTGAGAGCAAGAAGGGACTGTACCTGTACATGCTCGCGGCATCTTGTGCAGAGACCGGAGTGCCCGACATAATGTCTGTGGCTAAATCACAACTGATCAGCAAGCCTTGTATGCCATGAATAGCAGACGAAAGAGGAGGACAAAGGGTCACTCACACGGAACAGCAGGCGGGTCATCGCGACCTGGGCAGCAATGGTCACGGCATGGAAGATGGGAGTGCATGACGGCAGAGGGAAGTCAGAAGTCTGCGCCGCGCAGATGGCTGTGTTCGGAGTGTGTGCGTAGAATTCGTCAGCAAAATGAAGGGAGTTTATGAGGGACGGACGCACAGACGGACGGTACAGCGGAGGCGGCTGCTGAGTGCAAGAGTCAGGCAAATGCAAGAAATGGGGTCCATGGGACCCACAAGTACATCTGATATCATCTTTGAGTGAGTCACGGTGCAGAGGTAGGAAATTGGGAGGAAATAGGGAGCAGCAAGCGGAGGAAGATGGGGGGAAAGAAAGAGAGTTGTTTGTTGTGAGGAAATCAAAACGAACCATCCGCCACGCTCACGTGCAGCTCGCGTACTCTCGCGTACCATTGTCGGCGGAATCAACGTTGACGACGGTTCCGTTTAGGGCCAGGCTTGATGGGACTTGGAGATCGGTTCTCAGGCCTCAGGATTCAATCCTATTCGATCTCGGGATCTCGGAGGGAATTTTGTGAATTCCTTCATGAGTCCATAGCCATTCATGCTTCTGGCAATTTGGAAAAATGTACCAAAAGTTAATGTTGGACCGGTCGCGCTTCCTGACTGGACTTGAACCAATGTGCTACATAGATGAATGTTCTGTTTTTCTTGTGAACTCTTTCTCTGACCGCCATATTTATGCGACTGTATTTTAGTTAGTATTTATTCAATTGTACATCGGACTGAATGCGACATATTGAGCTAACACAGCATGACTGCCTGGGTCATCCACGATATCCAGACTCATTCCGCAACACGATGAAGGATTTGAAAAAATCACTTCAACTGAAGTCAGGTAATAGTGCCAACCAGAGATAATTTACGGAATTCGTTCCGATTACCCAGATTGCCAGAGCAGGAACCAAAATTTCCCTAAGTTGGAGGTAATTTAAGGAAGGAGGTTTTTCCTGATGCGTCTCTATTGGCACTCCACAGCCAAACTCCACTATTCCTATGCTTAGTCGTTCTGTTGAACGGCTCCACCACTCCGCACCTGGTGCTCTCATCTCGGGCCCGTAACATGTCCTAGATCTGCTCTGCAGGCGCGGGAATATCTGGAGGAGAACCTATAAAACACGGCCTGCGTGCCTCCTATACTTCACTCGAACACCCCCGTAGTTCGAACTCTCTCCCAAACAAACAAACATGTTCTCCAAACTCACCGCTGTTGTCGCCTCCGTGCTCATTGTAGGCGCCCCTTCCCTCCCGAAATTCTTCACATGCTAATCATATATTCCTGTGCTAGACCCTTGCTGCCGCCACGCCGTGGACCACTCCCCCGGTGACCCCGCCAACCTCGAACCAGTGCTGCAGCAGCGTCCAATCTTCGAGCAGCACGGCCGCCTCCACCGTCGCCGCCATCCTAGGTCTTGACCTCACCGGCCTCGACGTCCCCATCGGGTTGAGCTGCTCCCCCATCACTGTCATCGGAAATAATTGGTATGCTATTCACGTCCTTGGTATGCGGCAGTACTGCTCACGCAATTTTATAGCGGAGGCACCAGCGTCACCGGCGAGGCTCCCGAGACGCAGTGGAGTACGTCGAGCATTGTGCGCCACGTTGTGGGTGTACTAATCATACTTATTTCCAGGCGGCCTCATCGCCATCAATTGCATTCCCATCACAGCTTGAGACTCCTAGTTTCTGTAATTCGTGTCGGCCGTTCTGTTGTGGCTTCGAACAATGTGTCTGTAGTTTCTCTGTACAACGCTATCTCGTTGAACCGTGAATACTACGTCTTTGATTATGATTCCTTTCCCGGCATGGAGCTACCTCTCCCAACCTATTCGGGTTACAACTTAAAAACCTAGCTCGGATCAGACCTTCATTCCAAATATTCTTGGGCTCATCTAGTTAATATCGGCCCCTTCGCCCTGACATTAGAATTTCGGATCTTTTACCGAGGGTGGAACCACATCCTTATACAGGGGGTAAGAACCGCTCACTCTTCAATCCTCCAGCATCCATGATCCACCCATGAAATTCTGAAAGCTAACCCAACGCTGAAGTCAGTGTCATGCAAATTGTGAAACTTAGGAAGTCCCAGTAGCCCAGTGGCGAGAGGTATCGGTCCTGCAGTATGTTGGGAGTTTGGACATGTTCAAGCCGGAGATCCTGGTTTAAATCAAAGGGGGGCAATGATCAATCGCCAACTGAACTCTTACGTTTTTTTTTGAACAACGGGCCTAACGGGCAGGTCCTTGACCCATATATATGGATGCAAAGTTTGGTAAGGACGACCCAGTAGCGAAAGGAATCGCACCGGCGCAGCATTCAACGTCCGTAGAAGCTGTCAAGCCAGAGAGGATCCTGGTTCGAGTCGAGGCTGGGTCACTCGGGTAGAAGCTGTTTCCTTTTTGTTGAAAATTTGCCAACAGACAAATGGTTTGCGTGTATATTGAGGATCTACACCAGCTGATCAGGAAGGACCCAGTAGCAAAATGAATTGCACCTGTGCCGCATGCCGTCGAAAATACTCGGATGGAGGTGATCCTGGTTCGAATCCAGGCTAGGTCATACAATCTTCCAGAAGCACATCTTTTTTTCCTTACCTACGGAACAACGAATACAGAGGCGTGTAAAGCGGGGGTCAAAAGACCCAGTAGCGACAGGAATCGCACCGGCGCCGGATGTAGGTCATCTCTGGAAACTTTCAAGCCGAAGACCCTGGTTCGAATCCAGGCTGGGTCATAACGTGGTGAGCAGTTGTTGTTTTTTCTTCCGCCGCGGGGTGCACACACCGAACCTGCCTTTGGAAACGTGGAGGGTAAATTGAGGGTCGGTGTCCCGGTGTCTATGTAAATCGAGGCTAGGAGGTCCGAGGGAGCAGAATTGGACTGCGGGAGGTTATAATTATAATGCGCAACCTCGTGGCAGCATGCTGGTCTCTTACAAACAACAACACTATTGAAAGCTTGGAGGTGCCCAATCATAGATCTTGGTACAAACCAAGCTGAACTTCAACTCGTGTCTGAGCAATGCACCAAGTGGCCCAACATGAGGAGGGATGCAAAGGTGGATAGGGAAGACCCAGTAGCGAGAGGAATCGCACCGGTGCAGCGTGGGTCCAATGGCTAAGAGAAGCTTTCAAGCTGGAGATGATCCTGGTTCGAATCCAATTGGGTCATGACCGAAAACTCCAACTCGTTTTTGAACCCCGCGCTAACGCGCAGGTCAGTGAGCCACACATAAGGGATGCAAAGGGCTAGGAAAGACCCAGTAGCGAAAGGTATCACACCGGGTAGCATGATCTGTATCCTTTCTCACTAAGCCGGAGATCCTGGTTCGAATCCAGGGATGGTCATAGTTATGTTCCCGCGCTGTTTTTCTTGAAAACGCACTAACGGACAAATGGTTTGCATGTTTATTGAGGATCTACAGTGGAGCAGGAAGGACTCCGTAGGGAGAGGAATATAACCGGGGCGACATGTAAAGTGTACATCGCAGCTAGGCCGGAGATGATCCTGGTTCGAATCCAGGGCGGGACATAGATAGTTTGCTTTTTTTTCTGGAAAAGCGCGGGAACGATGAGACCAATTGAGCGGCGTACAAAATGAGGTTCAGAAGACCCAGTAGCGAAATGAAATGCATGTGCTCTAGTCGTGAAAAGATTTCAAGCCGGAGATGATAATCCTGGTTCGAATCCAGGCTGAGTCATTGCTAAAAATTCTGGCCTTTTTCTTGAAAAGCACGGGATGATGAGATGAATTCAGTGGCGCGTCAAGTGAGGATCATGAGACTCAGTAGCGAGATTAATTGCACCGGCGCAGCGTGTAAGCTGTCCCTGTGATCATACTGGTTCGAATTCAGGCTGAATCATTTGAGAGGAGTGAGAGTGATGTCTTTGTTGTTGAAGAGCGCCAACAGACAAGTGATTAACCTGTATATTGAGGATTCAAGGGTGCCTAGTAAGACCCAGTAGCGAAATTAATCGCACCGGCGCAGCATGTAGGTCATCCTTAGAAGCTTCAAAGCCGGAGATCCTGGTTCAAGTCCGGGCTGGGTCATTTGCAGTAACTTCAGCGATGCATTTTTTTCGTGAAAAGCAGGGAAACGAATGAAGTCATTGGCGCATACAGTGAGAATCAAAAGACCCAGTAGCGAGAGGACTCGCACCGGCTCAACATTTCTTCTACCGAAAGGAGCTCTCAAGCCGGAGATGATCCTGGTTCGAATCCAGGCTGGGTCATACTTGTGTTCTCGCTGCTTTTTTCTTGAAAACGCACTAACTGACAAGTGGTTTGCGTGTATATTGTGGATCCCCAGCTGAGAAGGAGGACCCAGTAGCGAGAGGCATCGCATCGGCGCGGCATTGCACAACCGCTAGAAGCTTTGAAGTCGGAGACAACCCTGGTTCGAATCCAGGCTGGGTCATGACAGATTCAGCCACAGTGTCTTTTTAGTTGAAAAGCACGCCAACGGACAACTGTTTGGCCTGAATATTGAGGATCTAAATCTAAGCAGAAAGGACCCAGTAGCGAGAGGCATCGCACCGGCGCGGCATTGCACAACCGCTAGAAGCTGTCAAGCCGGAGACAACCCTGGTTCGACTCCAGGCTGGGTCATTGGTTTATGGTCCAATGCTTTTTTGTTGAAAACGCACCGACGACAAGTGGTTTGCGTGTATATTGAGGATCTAAAGCTGAGCAGGAAGGACCCAGTAGCGAAATAAACCGCTCCGACGCAGCATGCAAAACGTTCATGGTGATCAAGCCAGTGATGATCCTGGTTCGACTCCAGGCTTGGTCATTAGAAGTACTGAGGAGCCTTTTTTCTTGAAAAGCACGGGACGATGAGATGAATTCAGTCCCTGTACAGTGAAGATAAAAGACCCAGTAGCGAAATAACTGGCACCCGCACAGCATGCTATCGCAAATCGTGTGATGGAGATAACCCTGGTTCGACTCCAGGCTGGGTCATTCGAAGTACTGAGGAGCCTTTTTTTTGAAAACGCACTAACGGGCAGGTAAGTGATACACCCAGTGGCAAAATGAATCGCATCGGCAGCGTATGATCACTTCTCTGCATGCTTTGGAGCCGAAGATGATCCTGGTTCGAAGCCAGGGTGGGTCATCATGTTGACATATTGGTCTTTTTCTTCAAGAGCACGGAAACGATGAGATGAAATTTGAGGCATACAAAATGAGGTTCAGGAGACCTAGTAGCGAGATGTATCGCACCGGCAGCCTATCAGCAATTCCCAGGGCGTTTTGGAGCCAAAGATCCTGGTTCGAATCCAGGCCTTGTACGTGAACGTGGCGTTTTTTTCTTGAAAACGGGCCAACGTACAAGTGATAGACATTTGTGTTAGCTGAGTAGGAAGGACCCGGTAGCGAGAGGAATCGCACCTGCGCAGCATGCCATCGCAAACGTGTGAATGAGGTGATCCTGGTTCGAATACAGGCTAGGTCATGAATCGGTTCTCACGCATTTTTTCTTATCTTGAAAAGCACGGAAACGATGAAATCAGTGTAGCGCACGAAAAGTGAGGGACATCAACTGTGCAGGAGCATGCAAGATGTTCAGCGTTATGTACTAAGCCAGAGATGATCCTGGTTCCATCCACTCCATGCTGGGTCATTGCATCTATCTGCACCTTTTTTCTTATTAAGACTGGGAACGATGAGATGCATTCAGTGGCGTGTACAGTGAAGATAAAAGACCCAGTGGTGAGAGGAATCGCACCGGCGCAGCATGCAGCTTTCTCAGTGTCTAAACTGGAGATGACAATCCTGGTTCGAATCCAGGCTGGGTCATATTTGTGTTCTCGCGGTTTTTTTCTTCAAAATGCGCCAACGAAAAAGTGTTTTGCGTGTATATTGAGGATCCAAGAATGTCTAGGAATACCCAGTAGCGAGAGCATTCGGACCTGCGCAGCATTAAAAACATCCGCTAGGAGCTGTAAAGCTGGAGAAGATCCTGGTTCGACTCCAGGCTGGGTCATACTCGTCGCAACTTGAGGTCTTTTCTGTTCAAAATGCGCCAACGAAAAAGTGCCTAGGAAGACTCAATAGCGAGAGCAGTCGCACCAGCGTAGCATGCCGTCGAAAACGTGTGATGGAGGTGATCCGGGTTCTAATCCAGGTGGGGTCATACTTGTGTTCATCACGCTTTTTTTCTTGAAAACGCACTAACTTACAAGTGGTTTGCGTGTGTATATTGAGGATCTACACATGGGTAGGAGGGCCTGGTAGCGACTTGAATCGCACCGACGGAACATGCTCGCGATCGCGAGAAGCTGTAAAGCCGGAGATCCTGGTTCGAATCCAGGCTGGGTCATAGATGGATTCTCCGCGCTTTTTTTTCTTGAAAATGCGCCGACGGACAACTGATTGGGGTGCATATTGAGGATTTTCACCTGAGCCAGAAGGACTCAGTAGCGAAAGCTATCTCACTGATCTGTATTCTGTATCACTAAGCTGGAGATCTTGGTTCGAGTCCAGGCTGGGTCCTGCGAAGTGTCGGCGGGATTTTTTTCTCGAAAAGCGCGGGAACGATGAGATGAGTTCAGTGGCGGGTGAAGTGAGGTACAAGAGACCCAGGAGCAAGCGGAATCGCACCGGTGCCGCATTCCTTCTACTGAAAGGAGCTCTCAAGCCGGAGACAACCCTGGTTCGACTCCAGGCTGGGTCATAGTTGGGTATTCACGTCTTTTTTCTTGAAAAGCACGGAACGAATGAATTCAGTGGCACGTAAAGTCGCGATTAAAAGACCCAGTAGGGAAGGCATCGCACCGACGCATCATGCATTTCATTAATTGTCACTAAGCCGGAGATGATCCTGGTTCGAATCCAGGCTGGATCATGGGTCGGCGTTCATTTCGTTTTTCTTGAAAATGCGCCAACGATAGTCAATATCATGAACTCGGGAAGATGTAGTAGCGAGAGAGGTATCGCGCCGGCAGTACGGTGGGAGGCATTTCAGCCTGATTCAGGTTTGAATCCAGCCTGGGTTATTTATATATTTCCAGCCGCACTTGAATTCGTGTTTGAGTGAGCAACGCGCCAAGTGGCCCACATATACGGGATGGAAAGGGGGGTAGGGAAGACCCAGTAGCTAAAGGCATCGCACCGGCGCAGTATGTCACCGGTTCATCAAGTACAGAGCCGGAAATTCTGGTTCGATTCCAGGCTGGGTCCTGCGAAGTGTCGGCGGGATTTTTTTCTCGAAAAGCCGGGAACGATGAGATGCATTCAGTGGCGTGTACAGTGAAGATAAAAGACCCAGTGGTGAGAGGAATCGCACCGGAGCAGAGTTGTCTTCAGTAGCGCTAAGCCGGAGATCCTGGTTCGAATCCAGATTCCAGGCTGGGTCATAGATGGATTCTCCGCGCTTTTTTTTCTTGAAAACGGGCCAATGGACAAGTCAATATCGTATAAATCGAGAAAGTTGGGAAGACCTAGTAGCGAGAGAGGTATCGCGCCGGCAGTACGGTGGGAGGCATTTCAGCCTGGTGAATTTGGTTTGAATCTAGGCTGGGTCATTCATATATTTCCAGCCACACTTGAACTCGTGATGCCAAGTGGCCCACACATACGAATGCAAAGGTGGGTAAGGACGACCTACTGTAGTAGCGAAATAAATGGCACCGACGCAGCATAAAAATCCTCCGAGCGGTCGTTAAGCCGGAGATGATTTTAGTTCGAATCCAGGCTGGATCCTGTGAAGCTTCGCTAGCGGGATTTTTTTGTTGCATGAGATGAATTCAGAGGCGCGTGAAGTGAGGGTTAAAAGACCCAGTAGCGAAATGTACCGCACCGGCGCACCGTGCCCATAGTCATCAGAAACTTGCCAGCCGGGGATCCTGGTTCGACTCCAGGCTGGGTCATAGATGGATTTTCCGCGCTTTTTTTCTTGAAAACGGGCCAACGGACGAGTGATTGACACATATATTGAGAGTCTACAAAGTCTGAGCAGGAAGGACCCAGTAGCGAGAGGAATCGCGCCGGCAGCATGTACGCAGTCATAGCCACAAGCTTTGAAGTCGGAGATGATCCTGGTTCGAGTCCAGGCTGGGTCATTGGTTTATGGTCCAATGCTTTTTTGTTCAGAATGCAGCAACGGAAAAGTGCTTGCCGTGTATATTGTGGATCTACACCTGAGCCAGAAGGACCCAGTAGCGAGAAGAATCGCGCCGGCAGCATGTACACGGTCATAGCCACAAGCTTTGAAGTCGGAGATGATCCTGGTTCGAATCCAGGCTGGGTCATTCTTCCAGTTTCCCCCTTTTTTCCCCTTGAAAATCCCGGAACAATGAGGTGAATTCAGTACCGCGTAAAGTGGAGGTCGAGAGACCCAGTGGCGAGAGGAATCGCACCGGCGCAGCATGCTCTGTATTCTGTATCGCTAAGCTGGAGATCCTGGTTCGAGTCCAGGCTAGGTCATTGGGTCATAGTTCATATCTTTTCTTGAATACGTGGCTGCGGACAAGTGTTTTACGTGTATATTGAGGATCCGCGCATGGGCAGGGATGACCCAGTAGCGAGATCAATAGCCCCAGCGCAGTATCTCCACGATGAATCCAGGTTGGGTCATAGTTGGGTTTCTAGCGGAATTTTTTTGTTGCAAGCGCGGGAACGATAACATGAGATGAGAGGCTCGTAAAGTGAGGTCAAGAGACCCAGTAGCGAAATTAAACACACCGGCGCAACATTTCTTCTACTGAAGGGAACTGTCAGGGAGACAACCCTGGTTCGAGTCCAGGCTGGGTCACTCGGGTAGAAGCTGTGTCCTTTTTGTTGAAAATTTGCCAACAGACAAGTGGTTTGCGTGTATATTGAGGATCTACACCTGCTGATCAGGAAGGACACAGTAGCAAAATGAATTGCGCCTGCGCCGCATGCCGTCGAAAATACTCGGATGGAGGTGATCCTGGTTCGAATCCAGGCTAGGTCGTACAATCTTCCAGAAGCACATCTTTTTTTCCTTACCTACGGAACAACGAATACAGAGGCGTGTAAAGCGGGGGTCAAAAGACCCAGTAGCGACAGGAATCGCACCGGCACCGGATGTAGGTCACCTCTGGAAACTTTCAAGCCGAAGACCCTGGTTCGAATCCAGGCTGGGTCATAACGTGGTGAGCAGTTGTTGTTTTTTCTTCCGCCGCCGGGTGCACACACCGAACCTGCCTTTGGAAACGTGGAGGGTAAATTGAGGGTCGGTGTCCCGGTGTCTATGTAAATTCAGGCTAGGAGGTCCGAGGGAGCAGAATTGGACTGCGGGAGGTTATGATCATAATGTGCAACCTCGTGGCGGAATGCATGCTGGTCTCTTACAAACAACAACACTATTGAAAGCTTGGAGGTGCCCAAGTCGTAGATCTTGGTACAAACCAAGCTGAGCTTGAACTCGTGTTTGAGCAACGCGCCAAGTGGCCCACATACATGGGATGCAAAGAGGGCTAGGAAGACCCAGTAGCGAAATGACTCGCACCGGCACAGCATGCCCGATGTTATTAGGGTGTTTCACACATCCCAACTTGAGCCCCAACTCGGCCCCAACTCGGACCCCAACTTGACCCCAACTTCGTCGAGTTGGGGTCGGAGTTGGGGCTCAAGTTGGGGTAGATGTGTGAAACACCTATCTGGTATTTCTCCAACTTCTGCCTCAACTTGAACTGCCAGTCGTGTACTTTTTGCGTCGTTGGCATCATGTTTGTCCAAATGCGGAAATATGATTCTGTCTCTTGCCACCTCCACCGCCGCTCTTCGAGAACTTTACTTGCTGATTCTTGGGATCTTTCGAGCTCGCCGTGAAGTGGATCTTGCAGAAGATGCTTCAAATTCTTCCTGGACCCCCCTATCGTGGTCACAACCGGCACCAATACGTCCCTTTTATGAACGACGCTGTGATTATGGGTCTCTCGGCCTCCGTCCAGCGTCAGATAACACTGCCATGTGCATTCAATGATGATGAAGGTTTTCAGGACACCATAATGACCTGCCAGCCAGGTGGCCGCTACGTATGTTATTATTCTGTCTTTCCACCGATGTTTTCAATTTTATCACAGACAATTTTTCCCGATGTTGCGGGGCTATCCAAGGGAATCGGGGAGCCCGCGGGTGCCGGAGCATGCGGAATATCAGCTGGGTGTTCGGGAGATGATTCAGATGATGTACCCGACCTCGTGTAGATTGTTGGCATGCGCACTTTGTCGGCTAATATCTTCTTCATGCCTACGGTCTCTGAGCGCCAGACACTAATGCGGGGACTCTCCCTCCAGGCGGAGCAGGATACAGATGACTACTTTGAAGAACAACGCTTCAATGCACTGGAGGAGGACTTGGATCTCGATCACCGCATGACGAGTATTGATAGTGCTTCCGACACCTCCGACATTTCCTCCATGTCTTCCGACTCTTCCAGCTCATCCAGTTCATCCGATTCATCCGCGTCCGATGCTTCTATGCCGACAGTTGACAATGGCATCTCTGACGACGACGACGACGACATATATGCTGCCAAGATGAGTGCATACGGCGAAATGATGGAGGCTGTCACGATGACTCGCGTTCTCAATCCTAACAAGGTCGCGAAAGCCTCCCAGTTGCACCTCGTTCTCGTTGAATTCAAGGAGAATGATCCCAAGAGATTTCGACGCAATCTGCGTGTCAGCCCGGAGACATTCGATGCGCTCGTCGGAAAGATCGAGGGCCATCACATCTTCGCAAACAACTCGTACTGTGGACAGACACCCGTCCATCTCCAGTTGGCCATCGCGCTGTATCGATTCGGCCATGATGGGAATGCTGCCTCGGTCGAAGCTATCGCACAGTGGGCCGGAGTAAGTGCAGGTCTCGTTGTGAAGAGCACGCATAGGATCATCATTGCTTTCCTTGCTCTCCACGACGAGGTGATCTACTGGCCGACCGAGGCTGAGAAAAATGAAGCTAAAGCTTGGGTGGAGGCGGCTTCATGCGAGGAGTGGTCTGGAGGCTACTGCATGGTGGATGGCACACTTGTTCCACTTTTTGAGAAGCCTGGCCATCACGGAGAGGCCTATTTCGATCGAAAAAGCAATTATTCACTCAATGTCCAGGTGCGTACTATATCGTACAATTCAATTGTCTTTTAACTGCTTCTACAGTTGATAACACTTCCGAACCTCCGGGTTATTGATTACGTCGTTGGTCATTGCGGTAGCGCCCATGACTCGACAGTATTTTGCGACTCGCGTACGTACAAACAACACCGCACATTATTCAAGAAGGACAAGGAATGGATTTGGGCAGACTCAGCATATGGATTAGATTGGTGGTGTCTCACTCCGTACAAGAAACCCGCCTCGCTTCAGCCGAACAACAAGACATTTAATTATCACTTATCAAGGGTGCGTATCATTTGACAAGACTTCGGCACCGTTCACTGATCCACATATTTATGCATCCAGGTTCGCGTCAAGTCAGAGCATGCCATGGGTTACATCAAGGGCCGTTTTTGTTCGCTTCGAGGCCTTCGGCAGCAAATTGATGACAGCGTCGACCACGAGCGCGCTCTGGCATGGGTAAAGGCTTGTATAATTATTCATACGCTTGTCGGACAGCTGGAGGCCGGGAGAGAGGACCCAGAGTTTATGGACGAGCTGCTGAGAGAAGGACTGGCAAATCCCGCGCCTGCAGCCCCCGTGGCAGATGTAGAGGCGATATCATCAGCAAGGAGGAAGACGCGTGGTCAGAAGAAGCGGGCAGAGCTCAAAGAAAAACTTTTTAATAGCGGCATAGCTGAATCTAGAGAATAAAAGTGCTTCTCGTATTAGGAGACTGGATGTACTAAATCCGCGACTATTTATCTACTGAATACTCCGAGATATGTACTGTGAATACTACGCTTATGCTAAAATATCATGTACACAATCAAGAAATCACTCGCCCCCATGCGAAGGGCCCGGAAACGCAGACCACGCCGAGCTTGAAGTACCCCCCGTTGCCTCCGTGCTGGAGCCGGACCCCGATGCAACGTTGCTTGCCATCCCAGACCATGCCGAGCCCGAGGTGCTCCCCATTGGCTCCGGGCTGGAGCCGGACCCGGACGCGACGCTGCTCGCCATCCCGGTATTGTACCAACTCGGCACGACATCATTCATATCGAATGTTATGTCATCTAACCGGTCCCTCGAGGATTGATCCTGTACGAAAGCTGCCGAGGAAGACAGTGCACTGGAGTGCATGCCGGAAAGAGCAGAGGATGAGGGTGTGCTGGGGTGCATACCAGAAAGAGCTGAGGATGAGGCCGCACTGGGGAGAGCAGAGAAGGGAGTCGTGACGGAGCCCACGCCGGGGAGAGCACCGCTCGTTGGCACAGAAGAGCTCCCGAAAGGAAAGCTTCCGAACAGGTGGGAGTTGTCAAAGCGAGGCGGCGACAGCGGCGGCATACGAGGTCGAGCGGGAGACCGAGGCTTGACACGGGCTCGTCGAGGGGAAGCCGGAGAGCTCCATGCGTGGTTATTGAGTCGTTTGCGCTCATTTTGGGCCTCCAGTAGCCTGAGGTCGTATTTCACCTTCTTGACCCGAATGCGCGCCATTTCCTCCGTGTGCTGCATCTGCCGCTTCTCCGTCAAACGTGCCGACTCCGTCTCGCGCAGGTCGTTCATCCGATCAATGGCTGTGACAGGCCTCTTAGGCCCTGTCTTCGTGGCTCCCGCCGAGGATGATGTCTCGCGTGCTTTCGCAAGACCTAGATCACGACCGCCGGCAGCGGGTTTGCTCTTGGGCACGGATGCAGCCTTCTTGACAGGAGCAGCAGGAGGTATCTGTGGAGGAGGCGTGATGGTCGACGACCGAGTCGGAGCCTACAGTGCGAATCACTGTCAACGTCGAGCGCGCGAATGAAGAGGGACATCTTACGTCAACGTCATCCTCGTCCGGCTCGGATTCATGCGACTGGTAATCACCGCCATCGTCCTCTTCCCTCACATCACCACGGTCATCTTCATCCCTCGCTCGCGACGTCGCTGAACGGCCATCATCCCCGTCTTCGTCGTCACTGGCGTCCACGGCACCAGATGCTTTGAAAAGACTCTCCGCATCTGCGGCATGGTCTTTGCCAGGTTCCGAAGACTGGACGCCGACTGGATTGTAATTCGGGAGCTCTCGCCAGAATGGATGAAGGTCGTCCCACCACGGCCATTTCGAACGTATGTCACCTGCAACAGTCAGTAAAGGCGTATTGAAACTTGCAGGAGAACTTACCAAGTAAAGACTCGATCTTGCTTCCGGGAATAACTTGCGCTGGCTGTAGTCCGGCTCCCGTGGCACCGAGAATCTCGACCCAAGCTTTGTACTCCTTCTTGAGCCTGTAAAATAGGCCCGTGAGTTTTTTTTCAATGTCTTGAAGTCGTGACAAAGTTACCTGCGCATACGTGTTTCCACCGACGTGGCGTACTTTCCCGGATTATTGGCGTAACGAGCTTGTTCTTTTGGGTCCTCCGAGAAGACATACGCGCCAAGAATGGCAAACTGTTGTGGTTTACCATCTTTGCCCACCAGCTTCGCCCGGCCGTCCTGCTTGGCATCTGCGGTCGAGTCCGAGAATAACTTAATCCGAAATGGCGGATTGTCGGTGAGGTATGTGATGATGCTCCGCGTCCATTGAGGGTTCTGGACCCAGTTTACGACTTCACGGGGCTTTTTTCCGGATGTAATCTCGACGTCGGAGGAGTCGTCGTCTTTGCATGCTGCATCCTCAGGGGGGGGATCCTTGGCTTTGGCTCGACTTTTGCGTGCTTTTTTCGGAGCTTGTGACTTCGGCGCTGTCGGGGCTTTCGCTTTGGGAGGCATGGGCGCGTTAGACAGTGGGGAGCAATTTTTTCGTGTAGATTACATAATACAAATTGCGGGCAAACAGGACCGAGCAACCGAAGTTAAGCGAAGTTGGGGCACCAAGTTGGGGCACCGAGTTGGGGTCGAAGTTGGATGTCAAGTCGAGGGGTTAGGCACGACTTGACATCCAACTTGGACCCCAACTTGATTTGTGCCCCAACTTGGTCTCCGAGTTGGGGTTCGAGTTGGGGTCCGAGTTGGGGCTCGAGTTGGGATGTGTGAAACACCCTATTGCGAGAAACTTTCAAGTCGGAAGCCCTAGTCGGAAGCCCTGGTTCGAATCCAAGCTGGGTTATACTTGTGTTCTCGCTGCTTTTGTCTTGAAAACGTGCCAACGGACAAGTAATTGGCGTGTATATTAAGTGATCTACACATGGGCAGGGAAGACCCAGTAGCGTGAGGCATCGCACCGGCTCAGCATTTCTTCTACTGAAAGGAGCTCTCAAGCCGGAGAGGATCCTGATTCGACTCCAGGCTGGGTCATTAGAAGTACTGAGGAGCCTTTTTTCTTGGAAAGCGCGGGAGGGATGAGATGCATTCACTGGCGCCGAAAGCGAACATCAAAAGACCCAGTAGCGAGAGGAATCGCACCGGCGCAGCATGCTATCACAAATCGTGTGATGGAGGTGATACTGGTTCGAGTCCGGGCTGGGTCATAACTTAGTGCCAAGGCAGTGTTTTTTTTTTCCAACGCCGGGCCCCGCCTTTAAGAAACGTGGGAAGGGTGCGTTGAGGGCGCATGTGTACATGTATATGTAATGTAAACCGAGGTTCGGCCCAGGGAACAGAAATAATTAGGCTGCGGGAGGGTATGAGGGGTAGGCTCGTGGCGAAATGCTGTCCTTTGAATTACAAACAACGTTACATGTAAAACAAATCTTATATATCACTCGTCCCTCGTAGCGGAATGCCTTGTATGGTCAGTATGGGGTACACATAATACTTACTACAGTCTACCCCTGGTTCGAATCCAGGGCTGGACATAGCGATACCATCAGCGTGTTTTTTCCTCTCGGTGACTGTCCTTCTCCCTGCCCGTGTCGCAAACTGACATACTTCCTACCAATACCAATCGAACCTAATCTCAATCGAATGCGCCCAAAATAATTCGGGGAGGAAACACACGCGTCGCGGGGAACAAAGAAGAAGCCGGCCGCGTGGCTGCGGCTGTGCCGCGTGTCAATCAAGCGAACAACGACGATGCATTGCTCGGACGTCGTTGTCGGACTCCCACCCTACCTACCTACCTACCTACCCACACCCGACGTCGACGCGAGTGAGTGGGCTGTACACGGAGCGCTGACATCTGTGGTCCAGGATTATTGTCAGTGGGAGGGACAGGACAAGACAGGATTTTCATCTCGGACTAGCCTGAGGTGAGATGGATTCCAGACAGGGATGGATGGGTGGATGTGGATGGCTGATACGATTGTTGTTAACTTATAGCCCGCGTTGGATCATTGTTGTGGAGCGCGTTCGATTCGCAGGCGGCAGAAGGTGAGGCCAGAGATGTTGTAGATGGGCTGCTACTAAAAATGCACCGTAGACAGTTCCCACCTCGGTTTCACACTGACTGGCACCGGAATTAAATTATCTGGCAGCGCACCAGTGAACATATAACCGCACATTCCGTCCCAAGTTCACGAACGCCCTCCCCACCGCGGACCCTGCAGCCCCCCACGCGCGTGCGAACCGCATCATATCACTTGATTATTGATAACGCTAACGCTTCTGGAGACCCTCCCCGCGAGCCCGTCGTCATAGCGATCCCGGCACCAAATTAAATTTGCAATCTTCCCGTTCCTGTTCTCCATCCATTTTCCATTTTCCACCCCAGGCGTCATTCCTTCCGTCGTCACTCTGCGCCCGCGCGTACTGTAAATACCCCAGCCCCTTTACAGAATAAAAACACAGGGGCGCGTTTATAGGGGCCGCGCAAGCACGTGTGGGATCTGCAGTCGAAGTCGATCGCGATGCTGAGGCTGCGCCGCCGCTCGCTCGCTGCGCGCCATCCTCCTCCGTCTCAGCCATCGCCCTCCCCATCCGCGTCCGCGTCCGTTCGGGGATCACCCTCCCGCTCCGCGTCCCTGCCTGTCTCTGCCTCTGCCTCTGCGTCTGCGTCTGCCTCTGCCTCTGTGTCGGCGTCCGGGTCCTCAGCCCTCTCGCCGTCCACGTCCTCCCCCCGCATCCCCGACGAGCCGGACTCCGAATCCCAAGACGAATTCGATGACGGCGAACCAGCAGAGGAAGCGCAAGACGAGTCCGAAACCGAATACCCCCCGCCCCCGCTCGGCCTCACGCGCGCCTCGCTGCCCGCGCGCGCGAGTAGCGGGGAGGGGGCGCTGGCGCTGGGTTTGGGGCGCGTCGGTGGGGGTGGTAGCTCCAATGATAATCCCAGCGCGCGGGGTGGGACGAACGGCGTCGGTACGCCGGAGAAAGGGAAGGGGAAGGGGAAGGACAAAGGCCTCATGCGGCGCGTGTCGTCGCTCTTCCGCACCAGCTCCGCGTCTGCGTCTGCGTCGACGCCGGCGAGGAACGGTACGTCCTTCTCCTTTTTTTTATTGGTGTTTCTTTTCGTTCGCCCACCTTCCCGCCTTCCCGCCTGTCCGCCTTCCGTCCTCCCGCGTCGATTGCGATTGCCATTGCGATTGTGCTACCTTCCCGCCTTCCACTCTCTTCTCCCGTTTCACACCCTCCCTCCCTTTTGCGCACTTGCCTCTGCGCTCATCCCATCCGTCCGCCCCCGTCCTTTTTCCCCGCCTCCGTGCTCCTTCCTTCCTTCCTTCCTTCCCCTCCGCTCTCCATTCTGCCTTATTTCGTTTTTTCGTTCTCGTTCCTCCGTCCTTCCCTTTCCATTCCTCCCTGATTCGGGCACGCTCCCTCTCTCTCGGCGCACTTTCACGCCTCTGCACGCGTATCCCGTCCATCCGCCCCCGCCCCTGCCCTCCGCCCTCCATTCTTCGTTCTTCCATTCTTCCATTCTTCCGTCCTTCCTTCCTTCCTTCCCTTCCATTCATCCATTTTCTCATCCATTCTCTCATTCCCTCTTCCCGCCTCCCCCGCCTCCACCTCGATCGTGCTCCCTTCGCGCTCCCGTTCCACCTCCCTCCCTCCCTCCCTTTTTCTGTGCAATTTCGCTGCATGCCCCCCACCCCCGCGCGCGACGTCCTTCCTTTCGTCCTGCCCGCTATACGTCCACCTTCCTGCCTCCTGCTTCCCGCTCCCGCTCGCGCCTCCCTTCATCTGTTCTGGATGTCGGTAAGGCGCCTCGATGCGCAGGAGGACGCGTTGAATGGCTTGTCGGCGGGGCACATTCACGAATCCGGCGATCCGGAGGATATAGAGTTGGAAGAAGAGTAGACTAACTTGGTACGAGTTTCCTTACAGGGGCCGAAGAGCATCCGGGTTTATTTTATTTTATTCTATTTCATCTGCTATGCTCAAGTTGATGAGCAGGGGAGGCGAGAGGTGGGGTCTGTCGCCCATGGTCTCTACTTGTTTCGCCGTATGGTTCCGGTGGAGTGAAAATCGAAGGAAAAGGGAGGAGATTATAATGTTCAGGCAGACGCGGTGCAAGTGAGTTACTTGGCCGCGTAACGGAGCAAACTCTTGAACCAGTAATAGCGACGAGGCCATCGTCAAGAACGTGCATGGCCATCGTTCGGGAATGTACAGTGGTATTTCGTGAGCGCATCGACGGGCTTTCCAACACGTCGCGTCCACGATGTTACTTCACCAGTTGCTTATAAAATCAGCATTTTGTGTTCGAGAAATGCTGATGTATGCATGCGCATCAGCTCACACGCATCCACTCAAATGGCCCTCAGGTAGAGATCCAAAGTATTTGCAGAACAAAGCGAAGTCTATGCCGGTCCGGATGCACATTTATTCCCGCCCCGCAAATATTTGACCCCGCCCCGCAAACTTGCCTTTTTGGTCGCCCCGCGCGCGATTTTGCCAGTTTGATCCCGTCAACAAGTTTTGCGCGGACGGCATGTTCCGCCCCGCGCGCGCGAAAATCCAAGCTTCCGCGCGCGCGCAAAATTTTCTTCAATCACCCCCGCAGAAGAATTCACTTGATGAGCAAAGGTTTGAGACTCGATTTAGGATAAGTATTTATGCAAAGGTATGAATGGGATCCGTAGGACGATGATTAAGAGAGTGTGACTGGTATCAGAGTACTTAGGAATGCCCACTGTTGCTGTCTTTACAGGTATGATGGGGGCCGTCAACGGCAGGCCATCCCGTCTCGTCTAGGGTTCGCTTGGATAAATCAACGGGATGGGTACGGGATGGCATTGCTGTCCATCCCGTTGACTCCGGTCGTCGACGTATTCGTGTTCTTTCGTGCGGATTGAGGGCCAAAAATGAAAGAGAACGCAAGAATAAGTTCACACCTTGACCTTAAAAATACATGGGACTGACTATGGTCCCCGAGAACGGTCCACTGAATTTTTTGAACGGGGTAGAACGACCACGTGATATCATCTGATTTGGCGCGTCATCTAATACTATAAATTGACCTCCTTCGCGCGAATTATCAAATGAAAGCTGATTGAGAGGGTGTACAGACTGAATAAACTTGACCCTTAGAATCCCAAAGTCGACCCCCTGGATCCCTTGTATCCCCTATTATTTCTTCTTTTGCCATCCCGTACCGTTTCGGGAGGGAGACGGCGGCCAAAGGCACGGCCCGAACCCATCGTGACATGGCAAATAGGCCACTGTGCCCATTGATAGGGCTGTGGCCATACCTTCTACTGAGAGGCAGATGATTATTGACGGAGTGGATTGCGTAGTTATTAAGAAAAAGCACCAATGAACGACGAGTGGGTCTTAAATGGGTCCAGGATTCGATATGCAATGAGGGAGTGAGTGAAAAAGTAGGAGGCCAAGGGCGACAAAGGAGTGGATAAATGACAATGACAGGATTGATAAATAACTTAGTTGAACGATCACGTAGTTCGCGTCGCGCGATGCCAAATATTAGAAGTTGCCTTCGGGATCTGCATCAGCTTTCCCGTTTAGCCCTTGATTGTTCACGCTACCGTCAAACCCATACACTCTATCCTCCTTTACTACCTGTATATCCCATTTTCAACACCTTCATTCAGTACCTTCCTCTAATACCAGTCACGCTCTCCCTACCGATCCCATTCATACCTTACTTATCCCAAATCTGTTCTCAGACCTTTGCTCATCATGAGTTTTTTTGCGGGGGGCACACCGAAGGAAATTTTGCGCGTGCGGAAGTTTGGTTTTGGGCGCGCGCGGGGCCAAAATCGCGCGGGGCGGAACATGCCGTCCGCGCAAAACTTGTTGACGGGATCAAACTGGCAAAATCGCGCGCGGGGCGACCAAAAAAGGTAAGTTTGCGGGGCGGGAATAAATGTGCATCCGGACCGCCATAGAAGTCAATCAATTCACCGCCCCGAGAAAGTTAAGTATACAAAAAAGCCACCCCAATGGTACATAGTCGATTCAAGATTGTATCAGAGGGTGATGGGAATACAGTTGATAGCGATGAGACCGCCTGCAGTAGCGGAAGTCAGACAAGCCAATATAATGAGAATGGTTGCGCCAAACTTACCCCACTCAATTTCTGGCGCGTCGCATCTGGTAGTGACACCTCCGCTACAGGGTTCATCCATGTCATTAAAATTTCAGCCGGAATGATGGGTTATGAATGCGCACCAACTGTTTCCCAATACAGTGATCGGGGAGCAGCTAAGGCCGACAGGGACGGTGATGTCGCCGAGGTCGATGCCGAGGACGGAAAGAACCTGTCCGGCAGCCGTGCTGCTCGAGGAGACGACGCTTTGGCAGCACTGGTCCGAGGTGGGCGGCGTCACCGGGGTGACCGTCGGAATGGCGGCAGCAAGGGTCTAAATCAAAAGAATAATGAGGATGTGAACAACCCTTCGCGGTGCTACATACAATAAGCACGGAAGTGACAACGACGGAGAGCTTCGAGAACATGTTTAAAGAGCTTGAACTACGGATTGTGTTCGAGTGAAGAATTGAGGTAAGGATGCAGCGCCTTTTATCCTGTTCGTTCTTGTTCATGACTTGTTCATGACTTATTTATGACATCGTTAGAGGTTGGTTGGTTTATCAAGCCAGGAACAACTATTGTTCAAGCCAACGAGTGAGTGTGGAGCGGGTGGAGCGGGTGGACGTGAGCGATGCAGTAACGGAGGCCGATAGAAAGAGATAGTAGAAAAGGAGAATTGATTGCAGACAATCGCGCTCACACGTCAGGTACAGGATCAACTGTGTCAGACCTCGGTCTAGAGCTGCCATTTGTTACAATCTCAATGAAGACGGTAAAACACGGGAGAAAACTGTACCCAGAAAATATTCGCGCAGCCTCGACCTCTAGGCTTTAATTGAACAACCACAAACCAGTCGGAAAAGCATTCCAGCGGAGAAAGAGCGCGAGCGTCAAAAGCCGGAACAAGAAAGAAACGGCCGTAATATCAGACGTCATTGTAATACATCAGCGCAAAGAATATGTTCGGAGAATTTCCAGCATTTGTCTGTCGTGCGGAGCAAGAGCGGAGGTGCCGGTACCGTGTTTTCCATGGAATCCGCGAGGTCATTTTAATTCCCGAGGGACGCAAATTGCGGAATCGGCAGTCAAAAGGAGAAGTCAACCAGCAGGCGCCGTCGCGCTGCCCGTGAACCGCAGGAGGAACGTTAACTCTTGGTTACTCGCAGCGGCTTGTGCAAGGCTTGCGTTGAGTTTTCGGTTGCGATTGCGGAACAGCTATACAGTATGGAAGCTTGGAGACCTAAGTGAATGTTTTTGTTTGGGGCTTGTTATTCTTAAGCAAAGGTTTTGACTGTCGGTGATAGCGGTTGTGGAAAGAGGAACGTCACGCAAGGCGGGTACGTGATGATCAATCAATTTCGGGCAACATCCGTTGTCTTACAGCTGATTTCGAATCTAATGAGATCGATCGAATTTTTTTTGCTGTTCCCAAAAAGGAAATTTTTCCTACCCAGCGGCCTCTGGACATTCCCTGATACCGTAAGACGTGCATAGGGGTTTTCTACCCTTGGGAAACAGCAAAGTTAGCAATACGAAAGCGGGAGAGGTGTGGAGTGATCCAATCACTGATGGTAACAGGTATCTTATCAGCTTCCCCGGGTCGCATTTTCTTCTCGTGAAACAGCGTGCTTTTGGCAGCGGAGGTAGTATCAAGCTGCCTGGACATCATTACATGTCCAAGCTATCTTGAAGTCGATGGTAGAGTTGCGGTAGAGTACTTGTCTTCTAAAATTTCCTTTTTGGGAATAGCGAAAAAAAAATCGATCGATCTCATTAGATTCGAAATCAGCTGTAAACACAAGTATTCATTCAGCATCCATTTATTCAGCGGGCATTCCCCGTGGTTGAAAATATGTCCCTGTTAAAGTAGAGAGACTTAGGTTTTATTCCCAGGATAATTCAAATTTGAGCTGTGAGATATTATTAGGCAATGGACGTCAGAGACACAAAAATTTCCTTCGAGCATTCAAGTTCGTACAACAAAACTACATATCAAGAAACAGGCATTCGCGTCCGTGAACAGTGGTTTAATCGACCGGCTCAAGCGGTAATGGGGATGCAGTTGATGGCGATGAGATTGCCGAACTCCTCCTCGGGCGCATCGCAAACGACCTCAGTGCCCCCACTATTATGATGACAAGTTTCAGCGGCCGAGGATTTAGATAAATTTACCAGTTGTTCCCGAGCACAGTGATAGGGGAGCAGCTGAGTCCGACGGTCAGTAACCCCGGGAGCTTCGATTAAACCCATGGCCCATAGACCGGAATCAAGGATTCTGTTTAATCAGGATGGGACAATAGTCCTGGGGACTGAGACAGGGTGCTGGATTAATCAACAAACAAAGAGTAACATGAGGGTAGATTAACAGATGTGTTTAAACGGAGATTAAACCGGGTAAATCGGGAGGATTAAACCTGTTTAATCATGGCAAGAAGGTCGTAATGAGTAAAAGAAAACCCAAGCCGAGGTTCGAACACATGTACATCTGGAGATAGTGTTATGACAAGCCAAACTATGAGTTAACCAACTGCACCAAGAAACCACTGCAGGTAGCTTGTCAAACCGTCTATCTGTGGCCACATTCATGTCTATTCTGGCCTTGCCAATGCAGACTTTGGTTCTGAGACAACCCACATAAATCTGGATTAATCAGTGATGGGAAAGTTTGGTTCAGGTTCGTGACTATTTTCTTCGAACACCAAACTTGAACTTGGGCTCAGAATCAGCCATTCTTTGAACTTTGAATCTGAACTTCTGGTTCAGGTTCAGACATTTAGTTCAGTGTTTGAGATATTAGAATATTAAACTAAGGTTGTCTCTCTGAAAAAAAAACTGTCACCAGGCCAACTGAAACAATTGCAATGAGAAGTACAAGAAGCTGGGAGGCTGACCACTAGCAGGCTCAGGGTGGAGTTCCTGGGCTTGGGTTCAGGTCTCTCCAGCTAACCTGTGTGCTCAAATTGTGAGTTCAAATTTGGATTTTAGGGAACCAGATCAATGAGTGGAAGCATCTGGTGGTCCACAATTGACTGGCTTTGGATATGGTTTCTTGAGGTGGTACGCAAGATTCCGCCACATTGATAGAAATGCCGCAGCTTTGATGTAATTCAGTGACTGGCAAAGTACACATATGAGGTACTAGAGGAGTTCGCGAAGTGTCAGGTTTTCAAACCTGCTGAATATTTGTATCATACTCTTGAATGACATTGTGGATTCCTTCGTACTTGATTTCGGATGCTATACGACCCTGGGGATTTTTCTATGCCTTAAGATCCCAACGCCAGTATTTTTTTTTTTTTTGTACTCGATGTTGGAGGCAGACAGAGGGTTACTCAAGTGTTCAAGTGGCTGAAGATTGATAGCATCCGTAGCATACACCTGACACGATGTATGTAGTACGGTCCCCGGTTGTTTCTTAACGGACCGCACCGGAATATACCTATCTACCTGGCCCACGGGAACTTAGCAGGACTTGAAAATGGAGGGAGAATGTGGGAGCTTGCGCCAGCCGTTACTTAGCCCGAGACCTCCGACATGGAGGCCCAGCAGGACTTGGCACACTAGGTGGAACTCGGAAGCACCCTGACCCACGGGAACTTAGCAGGACTCGCAAACGGGATGAGAATTTGGGAGCTTTCGCTGGCCGGGACTTAACCCGAGACCTTCAACATGGGGGCTTGGCAGAACTCAGCACTGAGTAGAACTTGGAAGCACGACGGGATGAGAATGAAGTGTATATCGTGAAGTACTACATAAATTTGTCTTACTACTTCCCCGTCAATTTTTTGATGGCCTTACACTAGTACTACATATTATACAGGGTGAATAAAAATAAACGAGGCATGAGAGGAGATGCAAATTCCTGTGCAGTGCCAACTGTCCAGTTTCCAAGATGATACACCCAGATTTGAGCCTGCAATGATCAGTATGGCAGAAACAATCAAAAAATCCAAAAATGGGGGAAAAACAGCCACGTGGTATGTTCCGCAAAGAACTGTGATGAGAGCCAGGATTTTTCTCACAGCATTACCAGTGGTACACTCAGAGGTTGGTCTCAGGGTCCTCCTCATTGTCACCATCTAAGGAGGGTAAGCTCTTTGCTACACCAGCCTGATCAATATTGCTGTTGTTGCAAGCTTTGAGCTTAGTGCCTTAGGTGTCACACCAGGCTCTTGGATGTATACTGGGCCATGGTTAAAATGCACCTTGGGACCCAGGGGAGCAACACTGGCAGAAGAAAGCTTACACAAGGAGAAACAAGAATGTTGCATATATTTGAGAGTTTGTGCAGTGCAGTATGGGGTAGAGGAAGGAAGCAAGAAGAAAATATCTCACAGGAAAGCCGAGTCAATGAGTGAAGAGGTGTGCAGGAGGTTTACACTTGGCCATAATTACTAACTGTGAATCAAATAAAGCTCTTACAGAGAGCCTGGTGCTGCTGCAGTGCAAGATAGGCTGTAAGAAAGGAGCAACTTGAAGTGAGTTGCCTGAGACAAAATGTGGTCATAACATTGCAATTGATGAAGACACTCTGGATAGATAAAGGGAAATTTTGTGTCTGGACCTCGGGCCATCAGTGAATTCATTGAGGATGGTGAGTGCCTTACTTTTGGTTCTGGGGACTGATGCTTGTGACATGATTTGTTTATATCATGCAGTTGGCATCCAGAAGCAGTCAGCTTCAAGATGAAAATCAACCCAGAAGGCTAACTAAATACAGGTCAGCAGGTCAGCAAGTATATCATGGAACTGGTGAATTATGCCCACTGACACAGTCTTCCTAGTCTAGGGGTTGAATATGGCAAGAATGATATCCTTTCCCCGGGCCTCACCAAAATGTGGCCAATGATGTTGAGTCCATTGATAAAGTTGGTGGAGGACTTGAGGTTTGTAGAAAAGAGTGAGCTGATTGACCCTTGAATAAATCGTGAAACATGAGTACGTGAATCAATGTAAATTGTTTACCTCATCTGCTTCATCCGAGGCTGGGTTGTTGTCCTATTCCTCATGTTCACCTTGCCAAGCGGGAGGTTGCTCCATTTTGGACGAACTGCCTTTGGGCATCTTGGGGACTCCACCAGAGTCAACCTGTGTCCCATAGAACAATATGGGTCATGATAATAAATTGTATAACAGTGATTATGACTTGATATGACTTGCCCATGGCTATGTGCCTCGTAGTATTTAAACCGCTGGATTTCGTAGTATGGCAATAACTACTTTTATCTTGAGCCACTACAACCTCTGTCTGATTATATAGACATACTTACCCACATCACCAGCCCATCTAAGTAGACTGTGCCAATACTTCACATTATTTTTGGCCAGCAGTAGTTAGCCTGTTATCATCTTTTCCAATGACTGAAGGAAGCTGATATTCTTCCCAGCAAATCTCCTATTTGCTGAGCTTCAGAACACCCTTTCTAAGCATATGGGTGGATTTTATCTACAGCAAAGAATGAACATGTGGCGGTGAAGCACGAATCAACTTTGAAGTTCAACTTAAGGAATCTTTTTTTTTGTTGGGTTTTGTTCACATGGTCATGCCAATGGGGGGGGGAGGGTTTGCGCAATCCAACTCAATGATGTATCTGGGGTTCTAGCTTCAATTGATCATGAGCAATTAAACTCGATATGTTTGTGTCCATGAATTGTTCGCAGATTGTTCGTCATTGGCGTGCTGAACATGCGGCCTGTGGAGTATCGTTGGACCTGTCAAATAGAAGGGACCCTGGGGAATCCTGTCTTTCGGCCGATGAGCGAGAACTTAAGAGTATATCATCCTCCGTTTTCAATGGCGGTAATTCCGTGGCCTAGGGTTTGATTATATGGCCACTGACTTGTGCCTGCTGGGTGAGGTTCGTTTGCGAATTTATACGCTATGAAACCAAGAGACCACCCAGTTACAAAAGCCGCTTGATGGATAGATGTTCCGATGGGCGTAGAGCGGCCTGTCAGAATCGCCTCCTCGGGTCTATTCGACGTCATTGATCATATATGATATTTTCGGATGGAGGCGCCATGCGATGAGTTATTCTCGAAAAAGCGACCTGGGGAGACGAGCAGTGTCACGGATAAGTGGATTGCTCCCATCCATCCATGATTGTCTCCGGAATGGATGGAACGGAGTCATGACTGACGTCTGGATAGATGGCGGCGTATCATTTCTGATTCAAATAATAATGGTCAAGTGGAGCCGAAGTAAGGGAATCTACATACTTACTGTAGGATTAAACTATCCGTGGGAAGTTCAACCTGATTCTCCTGGGAACGGAGTCATGACTAACGTCTGGGTGGCTGGCGGCGTATCATCTTGATTCAAATAATAACGGCCAGTCGACGTAAAGGATCTACGTACCGTCGGATCAAACTATCCATGGGAAGTTCAACCTAGCTCGACAACGGTGCATGTGTCTAGCTCGCGCAAATCGAACAGCTGGAGGGGGTCTTGTCAATGTCAGGCCAGTCCAGATACAATAAAATAATTCGATTCGCCGAGGTCCACCCAGCAGAACGACGCCGCGACTGAGCAAAGCGATCGCGCGAAAAGAAAAACCGTAGCGACAGGGCCCTGCCGAGCTACGCCGCAGCACGGCTGAGCACCTCGGCACAGCTCCGTCGAACGGCGACGCAACTCCGACAAGGTGTGCCGCGGGGCCGCGTGAACGCGGTGAATGCGTTGGCGAGATTGCGTTCTTATACCCATTGAAGTGCGTAAATTAGGTAGACGTCATTTGGATGGTTCAAGGGAGACACTGCGGATTCCGCAAAAGGGGATGTTTCGACGTCGCCCAGGCGGCGAGAGAAAAGTTGGGGGACAAATCAGCTCTTTGTATTAGGTATGTATCCATTGAGAAATCGTGATGAGTGAGAAATCAGTAGTCTGAGCGTACAACAAGCGAGGTACGAGCCGTCAACTGTTGTAGCGTCTGTTTATAAGAGACTACTCTGAGCGAGCTGCTCCAAGACGGCTGATCCGATTGAATTTGGAAAGTTCGCCGACCGTGGAATGGTCGCTGAGAGAACCCATAAATATGAGATAGTATCTCTTGGCGAGGAAGTCTCGATGGAATCGAGAAAGCAGAGACAACGACCCAGAGTTAGTCGCTCAGAGAAAAAGGTAAAGTTTGCCTTTGTTTGGCATACATGTAGCACTGCCACTCCTCTGGTTGTCTCGAGCCTTCATGTCCAATTCATGTCCAGTCATGCCCCATTCTTGGCATCGACGTCCGACTTTTCTCAAGGTCACAATACACATTAAAAGACCACCTATCGGACAAATCCGTTATGAAAAGTTCCCCATCGCTTTAGGCCCGCAAATGCCGGTACTCTGTGCTTCACTTGCTGTGCTCCAAGATCTTGTTCTTGTAACTTATCAGCTCTGCATGTATGTATGTAATTTACGCCCGTATCCACGCACTTGGACTAACTGGGATATACTATCTTCAACCCGGAACGGCTCTGTCGCCTTTCACTGGACGTCACAAAAACGTACGTCCTCAACTGATGCTCGGCCGGCTCCCGAAGCGCCAAGGACTCGGACATCTGAATCTTTGGGTGCGCAGATTTCTGTCCATCTTTCTCCTTCCCGCTTCCCGTCTGCCACTCGCGTACGGGCTCATCAATCGCGCCGAAAACGAGTGCCGAGGTGTTTTCATTTTACTTACGACGTGACCAAGTTCTTCCGGACTGTCCAAATTGAGCGGTAAGATACGAATATCTCCCCTAACCTCGCTTGCTCCTCCGGATTGGCTGATTAAGGAGAAGGACATGCAATAAGTCCCCGTGAGTGTCCGCTGTTGTCGGCATCATTCCAACCGCGTTCTAACTGCTCAAAGATCCGTCTCCCATTCACGCATGCCTGTATTTCGTCATGGCAACCGCCGTCGCACAACCCCGCCCATGACTGACGCCTATTGACGCCTTCACAAGCACGCGTTGCATGCACGAAGCTTGCCGCTGCATCTCGGGTATTTTCGAGCGTCGCTGGCACAGTGTCTAAGGGGCTAAATCCTTCAACGTCCGAGGGGTACATTATCGATCGCAAGTCGGGAGGGCGTTCATGCCGCAAGATTCAGTCCGCTCCTCCCCCTGCCGTAAATACGTATGAAGGATCGCATGCAATCTTAGAATCTTACTAGTCGCCATCCGGCATTTCCCCCACGAAGGGCCCAAGAAGGGAAAAAATATCCCGAGGCGTGGATTTGCGGGATATCCGGCCATCTTACAGCAATCACTCGATGAAGGTAATAAGCAGATTTGTGTCATAATTCGCTATTTATGCGAGCGCCCGAGAAACGCTGATATATATAAGGAGCGCGCGTTCAAAGACAAAGCTCCACCCTCTTTCTCCGGCGCAGCGAAGGTAGCGGTACTTCGCCAGCCGTGTCCTCAAACTGACTTGAATTCCGGGATGCACAGGTTTCCGTGCTGGCCACTGGGAGTAGATCCGGAAGTAGCTCAGAGTGGTGCGCCGGGAAGCTGGGTCGTGGACGGACGAAGCACCAAAACCGCTGCGCGGACTTGAGTTGCGCCGGGCAATAACCTCACTGCTGATCGACTCCAATGAGTGGACGCTGGTGCCAAGTAGAGCTGTAAGTGAGGACACATCTTTAGAATCTTACTGATCACCCGGAAATTATTACAGGGAGGTTGAACCTCACTCTCAAAGGGACTGCCGACGATGAGGAGCTTGGAGAACATGTTTGGAGGCTTGTTAGAGAGCTTGAACTACAGAGGGATGTGCTCGAGTAATCTATCAAGTCAATACCATCGTCATTCATTGGCGGAAAACTCGTTGTGAGTCGTGTGCTTGCGGCGGCCGAAAGACGGCCGAAGGTGGATGACTAACGTGTGTATCGGAGGGGATATAGCAGATTGTGGAGCCGATAATTGAAGGCGAACAGGCGAGAATTTGCCTCGCCGCCGGCTTCACATGTCAAAGAGCGAGAATCTGGCGAAGTGCATCTCGGAGGTATAACCTGATAAAATGACTCCGCAGTACGAAAGAAGAAGGACCTCAGCGACGATCTCAAGTCGTTCAGATGTAATGATTAGCTGGTTACTTTGAGGGTTGCCGTCTTTGTGTTCTAAATCTCGAGTTTGTGCCGCCATCCGACCTTCTAATTTTTCAGAGCTCAAGGAGTTACCACTTGTTTTTGGATCTGATGGCTTTTGACCTCGATCTTATACTCATCGGTACCCTTTACCTTATGGCACCAGCCTCACTATCCATCTTGAGGCGGATATCCACGCTGGGCTGTTTTGACCGCACTCGGGGCAAAAAATTCGAAAGGGAGCTTTTTAATTATGTAAGAGCGTTTATTATCACTGATGGCGGGAGAAGCGGTAAAATATTCAGACAGGAATCATGTTCTCTGAAGCAGCACATTGCAAAGAAGCCATGCTTATGTCCTCCCTCTGTTCATGCAAGAGCCCACAGGCACTTGAGTTCAGGGGCTTAGTAGCCGCAATGCCGTCGGGACGGCGGCTCGGAGCTCCCGGCAAGCCACGTGCCGATAGCCTCGGCTGACCTCGGGGAGGCCACCCGATATTGCCGGTGGCGCGGCTATCATCCCACTGAACGCAGTGCACGTCCTGCAAGTTCTCGACAAGGATTTGTCCGCTGACATAAATCAGTGGTCAATCTGGTTTGATACTGTGCATTGGAGGGCCATACTTAACCAAATCTATGGGATCACTCTCCGGTTGAGTTGACTTAGTATATACTCAGCCGCCAGAGACCCTCACATTCAAATTTCATGAATACCGGGAGAGTAAAGCAGACCATCCAACGTGCTTTTTGCCTTGACAGCCGAAGATGTACCGCTTCTCAACAAAGAACAAACTGGTTCAAAGGGGGCAAGACGGCGAACTACTAGAACACAACTCCGCACATAAACGAAGCAACAATTCAAAGGGGCAAAAGAACGAGCTACTAGAATCAAAATTTGCACACAAGCGAATCAAAAGAAATCCGTCCACGCCTCATCCCATCGTTACACAGGATATTCGGACTTAGAGTTGGCTCAAGCGGTAATGGGGATGCAGTTGATGGCGATGAGACTGCCAAACTGCTCCTCGGGCGCATCGCAAACGACCTCAGTGCCCCCACTATTATGACGAAAAGTTTCAGCAGCCGAGGATTTAAATAATTTAAAGGAGATTTACCAGTTGTTCCCGAGCACAGTGATAGGGGAGCAGCTGAGGCCGACGGGGACGTCGAGTCCGGACAAGTCGAGGCCGAGGACGGCGGCGACGGCCGAGGCAGCGCTGCTGCTCGAGGAGACCACGCTGTCGCAGCACTGGTCGGAGGTCGGGGGAGTGACCGGGGGAGTCTGGTTGGGAATGGCGGCAGCAAGGGTCTGCGAGAGAATTTAGTTGAAATTGTTGGGCGGAAGCCGAATTAAAAGGATTTACAATGAGCACCGAGGTGACAACGACAGAGAGCTTGGAGAACATGTGTGTGTTTAAAGAGCTTGAACGACGGGAGATGTGTTCGAGTGAGGTTAGAGGCGAAGGCACCCAGCTTTTATATGTTTCCTTGATATGTGGTTGCGCGGCTTATTGCGAAATCGATGAGCTCAGGTCCGTGGAGTGGGGTTCAAGTGGTTGCATCGGGAATAGCAGCAACATTCCAAGCCCACGCGCTCCGAAACTCTACCATTCAGAGATGATCCCCAGCCACGTACCGAGGGGATGCCCTGGGTGGATTGACACGAATAGTTCAGTCCATTCATTTGAGAGGCGACGTCATTGAACTGCTTATCATTCTATGATTTTTCAACCAGATATTATATTTTTCCAAGAGCGGCCAATTCCCCAGAAGTCAGCTGATTTCCTCAAATCGCCACAAAATCGTTCAAGATTCCGATAGGATTTCTAGCAAAGAGCCTTCCTTTCACATTCTTTCCCTCTAGACTCGCCCGGTTCTCCGACCAGAAAACGGAACTTCAACTTGAACATTTGACCACGTGCCGCAGCCTGATTACGGCGATACCACGTCACCGGAAAAGCCTCCCTCCGAGCTCGAGGTATGGGCACCCACGGACCTTCTAACTCGCCGACCTGAGAAGCGAAGCCGGGTAAAATATACGTAGCGCACCATTGGGCGAAGACGCTACGCCTATTCTCGATCGTGGCCAGTGACAACGTGGGCAAGACGTGTCTGGGATTCTTCCGCACGAGGAGCCTCGAGGCTAAGTCTGCCAAATTGGCGCAGCATTTCTATTCTTTTCTTTTTTAATCGCACTCACGGAAACTGGACGCCCGTATGGAATATCGCCTCGGAAAGGACTTCGCGCTGCTCTTGTCTCAAGACAAACTGGGGTCATCACGAGCGTTCCATCATACCGTTGTATTTTTGGCGGTGCGAACGTCGGGCTGTCTGACATCCCTGCGCCGTTCTTGCGCCGAGATGCTAGCAGGCGCGATTTTCTCTTCGACGTTGAAATCTGCACGATAACCGCGTTGTACACTCCCATTCTAGGATGGCCTCTAGTTCCTGAGTTGAGTGGTCGCTGTATGAGGAACTATATCTCACAAACATCCAGACCATCAATTTAGGGCAAGCATTGGTTCTGAATTTTCATCAATTCAACCGATTGTCCGGCGCACATGACGTCTAGTTTGTTAGCATGCGAATCCGATGCCAGTCGAACATGACCCCGGAGTGTGAATAAGGCCTACACGGAATGCCGCGGAGGATTTCATTCTCCTCAGAGACCTTCGAGATGAGAAATTCGAAAGCCGCATCGGTACGGCACCTTGTTCCTCAGGTCCATTTCGGTAGGTGATTTCTGTTTGACATGAGAACCATCAATGACTCGGCCCCTGTGTCCCCGATGTAGATATTTCATATCACCGCCCGCACTGTCAGTATTTGGATTGATTGCTTGACACGTTTGTTATTTAACCATACTACGGAGGACCTTCTCCGTTTTTGACCCCGAAGACTGATAACCCATGCTGTACGGGCTCCACTGCTCCACTCTTCGTGATTCCGGGAGGCATCCTCGATGTACCATCGAGACATTTAGCATGAATGTTGGAAGACTGTTCATGATGTAGATTGACTCATTCACCCAATTATTCTTTGACAATGTTCACAGACCGCCTATTATGGACCGCAATACAACGCTCCACTCTTCCTGATAGTTCCAGGTTGCCCCTTAAATCTGTGCACAAGCTGGTCCTCCCAGCTGTGTCCATTCATATCGTGTCTGCGAATTTGCCCAATGGCTCCACCCTCGAGCGTTCACGAGGTGTCTGACGCAGACGCATCGCAGAGTCAATTTTCATATCGAAGACTCGCAGAAAATGTATAAAGGGTGGTCCGCCCTGCCTCAAATCTTCACTCGAACACATCCACCGTCGTTCAAGCTCTATACACAAACATGTTCTCCAAGCTCTCTATCGTTGTCACCTCGGTTCTCATTGTAAGTTCTCTCGACTTGCGCGGCTAAGGCGATTATGAACTCGATTACTTCGCAGACCCTTGCTGCCGCCATTCCCAACCAGACTCCCCCTGTCACTCCCCCGACCTCCGATCAGTGCTGCGACAGCGTGGTCTCTTCGAGCAGCACCGCTGCCTCGGCCGTCGCAGCCCTCCTCGGCCTCGACTTGACCGGTCTCGATGTTCCCGTCGGACTCAGCTGCTCCCCCATCACTGTGATTGGGAACAACTGGTAAATTCCTGCAATTTTTTAAAACGCTTCGCTGAATTGTTTCCTCGTAGCGGAGGCACTGAGGTCGTTTGCGATGCGCCCGAGGAGTCGTTCGGCAGTCTCATCGCCATCAACTGCATCCCCATCACCCTCTAAGGGGGTTGCGAGAGAAAGTCGTTGAAATGAAGTTGGCGCAGATATTTTCTGAATGATGTAGTTTTTGTTCCCGTGTGCCGTTCGAAATTCTTTTGCCATGATTGAATGAGCCTTGTTTCCGGGACGCCGAGGAGGGCTCTGCTTTAATCTTCACATTTCTTGTTCGCGTGAGCTGCGGTGGATGGAGGGGAACCGTGTCGGACTGCGTCAGAGCAAAATAATTCGCATTCGCCGTCGGCATAATGGTTTCAACGCAGCTTGGGGGGAAAAGGCCGAAGATGGCCGATCGGAAGATTCCGAGTTGGGATCGCGTGCCTTCATCGGCACTATCTCGGCACAAATGCTGACGTCCAAGTCCCGGCCTTCTAAGGAGATTCGATGCCACAGGGATGTCGGTGAAGATGCGCGGCTACAGCCATACACCGACTGTACCGCGAGTTCGATCTTTCCACGACGGGTACTACGCACAACCACGCCAATTTGTGTGTATGCTCCACAACAAGTCTGAAGAAAATGAACAGAAAACACATTCCCACTAGACAGAGACTAAGATAGATTTCAACATTGACACCGTCAAGGCTCTTGATTACATAGATAATTCCCTGTGTCATGCCCGCAACCCGTGTTCGGAGAAGCGGCATATTTTCTATAACGAAATTTCGTTTGGCTTACCCAAATCGATGGTACATAGACAGGTACAGAATCTCGTCTCTGGCGCGTGTTACCGTTGAGCTTGGAGTTTATTGTTGAAATTAGCAGCTACAACGTAGGAGAAATACGTAGCGCCGTGCGAGGGAGTAGCTCTACATTCGCAAAATCTTTTGAATATCCCCAACAGAATATTTCCATCTCAAGTATTTAAGTTCGCAATATAAATGCGTAGTGTACAAGATGCGACGAAGCAAGATAAGTAGTCTCGATGTTTAGAGGCGCGAGCAGATCTAGATTCACCGAGAATCAGAAAAACGCCCCGCAAAAAAATGTACGGGAAACTCACTGGCTAATAAAGCGGCTCCGACATATATTGATCCTCGAATTGTGTCGGATATGTTACGGAGCTCCTGCGGCGGAACATGCGCCGGATGCTCTCGTCGGGCGTGCCCGGGTGGTTGGGTATCGGAGAGAACGTCGACGTCGACGGCAGCGCGGGTGTGGGTTGGGTATGCGTGCTCGGTGCGTCGCATTGGACGATGTGGTGCGTACGCTGCATGACGTTTCCGCGGCCCACCTGGTCTGCCAGGTTGTCGTAGTGGGACGGGAGGCGAGGGCGGACACCGAAGGATGGGCGACGGGCAGTGGTGTCCGCGGAGAATAAAGGGTGCGAGCGCGGCTGGTAGATCTCCGCTATCATGAAGGCGCGGGCTTCGCTGACGGACAGAGTAGGGTAAGCCGAAACAGAGGCGGGGGAAGACATTCTGAAAAATAGTGAGCTCGGGATAGTGATGAATAGAAGACATCGACTCACCTGGTCAACGAGTTACTGATTTGCGGGTGGTTGACTCTGGTTGATTGGTGTGACAGTGTTGTTTGCTGAGAAAATCATGCAAAACCAGGTTGCTTTTATACCCCAGAGGAGGAGAATGTCTCATCCCTCGAGGCTGTTCCGAGGCAAAACATCCGCGCGGGCGGGAGAGCAGCCGCATGTCTCACCTGGGTGGAAGGCGGATGGACGTCGAGGCCTAGCCAGGTTCTAGACTTTACATTCGAGACTGCCCGCGCGAGGAAGGTGTTTCATTAGCTCAGAATTCGGTGGAAAGGTACCCAGAGGTATTTTTCGCTGTAGAGTTGCTCCAAGCCTTGCCTAAGCCTAAGTTACAGTAGTACACCCCCACTCGCCGCTCTGAGCCGGCGACCGTGGTCCTGAGGGATTTGAAGGGTTGAAGGCGGATCGGGAGCGGTGTAGTCTCCCGTAGTCAGATCATAAATACAAGTTTTTTTTTTTTTTTGAGCGGTGGTAAAAAAACTTGATTATGGTCTGATTTCACTCGCGCATCCGATACTGGAAGCCAAGGTTCGGTAACTGCCGACGCCGAATTAGGAAGGTTGACCCTGATGGGGAATCGTCTCAATCGGGTCTTTGCCATCACTCTGCCATCACTCTGTGCGACGCGTCGACATCCAACGTCCGTCGCGCGTTCCCGACGTGTCTTGAACAT
Source organism: Mycena galericulata (assembly GCA_029289565.1). Classification (NCBI taxonomy): domain Eukaryota; kingdom Fungi; phylum Basidiomycota; class Agaricomycetes; order Agaricales; family Mycenaceae; genus Mycena; species Mycena galericulata. The sequence continues at coordinate 362,714 of JARKIA010000161.1, read as the reverse complement.
GGGAACCGACGAAAACATGAACCAATGGGTTGTGCCATACAAAACTCACACTCGCAGCTTCTCCATGGACAGCATTGTACCGTACAGCCCGGGCGCCAGTCAGTCCTTCACAAACACGACTCCCTTGACACCTGCGCGTCGCTGGCCGCATGATAGCGGTCAAGGCACACCCCTCTCATTCATGGATATCGAAACTCCCCAATCTGGTGTCAAGCCAAGCGGCTCCAATAAAAGGCCCCGGCAGAATTCTCAGGTCAATCGGGCCATCGCCAATGACGAAAATATCCCTCCCACACCGTCTGATCCCTCTAAAAAGCGTGCTAAAACGACTGGTGCATATACCTCTGCTTCCGGCTCTGGTTCTTCGCGACAACCCTCCCGGACGGATGACGAGAAGATGAAAAATATATTGAATACGATCAAAGGCCAAGGGTGGACACTGGGCGAGTTTTTATTCAGGTTATTCCGTAAGAAGGACGAAGACACGGCTCCGAGACCCATTCAACATTCCCAGATGGTCTCGAAGTTCCTCGTCGGCGATGGAGGCTATACTCCATCGGACATTTTGACGTGCTGGATGACCAATCCCTATGGTGCTTTTGCTACCGATTCCCCGCAATCCCGCGACATGTACTCAACGACAACTCCATACACGTCCATTCGCTCGGTCAGGCTGCCCTAACCTCCTTCGCGCTTCAAATAGTCGGCAAACACCTTGCTCGAGGTGCCGAGAGAGCGGTGCAAGTGAGTAGCGGCTTGCATGCCTCGGTCTAAAGCAAAGATGTTGCAAAACAATTGAAGTGGACAAGGCTGGGTTCCGACACCATTTCGGTTGTTTCAGAAGTCCTCGACCTTCATTTAGAAGCGGCGTGGTACCTCCTGGATCTGATCGCGATGCGGAAGCCTCGAACTCGTGACGGAGTACAACTCCCTTCCCAGAAGAGTCGTCCATCTCGAGGGGTGAGCACTTTCGAACATGCTTCTGTAGGCGCTCACTTACCTCCTTCATATATACAGGTTATAATCCACGCACTTGCAGACTTACTTTTCTGCCGTTCCGACCGTGCCAACCTTCTCCCCATCGCCCGTGGAGTTTTATACTTTGGATCTTCCGTTCCGGTAGAAATCATGGCTTACAACTCTCGCATTGGCACTATGCCTTCGTATTCCACTATCTATCGCAACCTCGAGGGCCTCTCCACAGAGGAGGCATCGGTGACCCGCACTCACGGCCGTGATCCCTCTAAAGCCGGTCTCCTTCTATTTGATAATGTCCAAAATCTCGCCCGCATACGAGATCTGCGAGTGGGCCGGGAGAACCACATGAATGTGGGGATGTCCGGTCTGTGGGTCGAAGCGGGGGAGGGCATCGATGTCTCTGTCTTCGATTTAGACGACAAACGCCGCCCCATTTCAGACAGTGCACGTGCAAATGTAACGGTAGATCAGCTCCTTGGCTTTCTGGACCATGAGGACGCAGATATCACTGGATATCTCGAATGGCTGGAGGTGCTTGTACGCTGTATCAAACCACTAAACAATCAGAAACCCAAAGTCAGTGCGCTCTACCGTGCCACGCAAAAACTGGTCGTCCCCCTCACAAAATCGGTCGTTCACCCTCTAGCGGCGAGCGGGAAGAAGAAAACCATTCCATCGGAGCTGAAAGATGGCCTTCTCGACTTCCTGGACCAGGTCGGACAGACACCGAATGAATATATCCGCCGAAAGCTCATTGTTGGCGGCGATGGGCTTTCGTACGCGATGGTTCTACAGCTTCAGGCATACCTCCAATTTCACAAGGACCCATTCAAATCTTTCGAGATCCTCGAACCACAGCTCCAGGTTTGGCACACAAAGTGGACAGATCTAATCCGAATTTTCCAGACACATTGGGGCCGTGTATCGGGAAAAAGCACCAACCCATCTAGCTTGGGCCATAGCGCAGGGAAAATTGGCCGTGCAGCTCCATCCAACATGAAGAAAGTGGAGTTTTACCCCGGATCTCAGCTCCTTTATCTCGTCTTGGATGCTCGTATGCTCGATTGCTGGTCGTACGTGGTTCCAGTGCAAAAATAACTATTCATGTTATCTGAGCCGCGGATCCAGGTTACTGCTTGAAACGGACGATATTATTGCTTATTTCGATAAATTAGCCGAGGGAAAGGAATTGCCCGACTTTGAGGATAATTCTAATGAGAAACCCGGTTTCTCAGAGAAAACCCAGGCATCAGAGAAATCTTGGAAGTTTCTAATGTGCAACCCCTCCGAAACCGCCGATCATTTTCGGCCTCAGTTCAAATGCCCGCATCTGTCTCATCCCGACAGTTGCACCGCTTCCGCTTCTGCGCACCATCAACATACTAGCTGCTTAATCTGAACACTTACCTCCCGCCAAATCTAAACCCAATCTCTGTGTAATGACATCTATGTATCCTCTATTTCCCTCAACATGAAGGCACACTAAAAATTAAAGAGCAGACTGTACTTGAAAATTGTATTCGGCTTCTTGTTGTACTTCATGTAGCTTTTGCTAATATACACTGCATTATATTGCAATTATACTCAATTTACTATGTGACCATTTGAATGTGATGCTCCCGGCCCTGACGGCCTCATATCGGAACTTGCGGCCCATCACCCTGATCTCAGCACCGCCTATATGTGTCTCATTGCCCCACATCGCTGCAGCCGTCAAATAATATGCTGACTGCCACAATTCCCTGGTGCAAAAATAAAATCCACAAGGTATCAAGAATTCTGACAGCAGCCCATCTCATGACATGGATAACTCGAGCTCTGAATATCTTGCCTACTCAACACCACTACCCACAGTAAATATTCTCGGCCTTTTGTTTTGCTGAACTCACCATCCAAGCTGCTTCGAAAGCCGAATACCCATCCATATAAGCTCAGAAAACCAATACTCAGTGCACTTTCACCGATGAGGTGCCGTATATTGCCTCGTCTCATGTTGTGGAAGCCTAGGAGGCTGTCCCGCACATCGATGACCTGACTCCCATCTTGAAATTGAAAGAGATGAAGGGGTAGCTTTTCACCGTGGTTCTCAGGTCTGACTTTCATGTAAACAGTGAGAATTTGGAAAGTGGTCATGTTCTGAGGAAATCTCACTCTGGACACATTTATAAGTGTGCACTGTGTCGTAAGGAGGGCTAAACTCGTTCCAACTGTCCCAATATAGAGTAACCATAGTCTCCCTAGTTATTGTTTCTATTTTTTTTTTTTTTTTGGAATTTTGGTGGGGAAAAAAAACCTGGCCCGTCCGAAACCGTAGGTCTGCCTTCCGGATTAGGAAAGTCCTAATCGGGAACCCCTTCCTGGAGCTCAGTGAGATTATGGTGGGTTGTTTTAGCCCAGAGGTGATATGTATTGACTTTCTAAGGTATTTGGTCTTCAAAAAAAACTGCTGAACTAAAGAATTGGGGTGTGGTGCATGTTTTAGTTTACGATCATGTGGCTGTGCATGAAAGTCGCACGACAAGAATTTTGGTTTCTGGTAGCAGCTTAGATGGTTAAATCGAAATAAAAATACTTATAGATACCTGGGCATGCTGTCTGAGACTATGGTCACTTCTAAGGTCATAAATACACATAGTTGCCACAGAGCAACAGTCGCAGCGGAAGGTCGACCTACTGTTATCACCTAACAAGTAAAACTAGACTTAGATACATATTCACTTATTTCATGAGGTTATCCCTTCCATTCAGCTGCAGGCACAATATTCTTTTATAAGTGGCGGAAGCTCCTGTCCGACCTCCCAAAGTGTGCTTTGAACTGGTCCGGGTGGACAAGTTCACGGCGCAGTACTGGCGGCAGAGTCTATTTTTACCAGTCGACCCGGCGCCTTACGGAGCTACCGGCCGGCGGGGTTTCTCAAGAAACCCGGGTCGCCATCAACACAGCGAATATTGGAGGGGTTTCTCTGAGAAATCGGGTTTCTCATTAGAATTATCCCGACTTTGACGACCTCGTGGCAACCGCCAAAATATTACACCGCACGTATTCGACCGCCGGAGCTCGAGATCATGCTATCTTCGACACCGGTACAACAAGTGCATGGGCAAAAACAATACCAACGGGGTCTCCATGGGTGCCGATGGATGTGGAAGACTCTAGCGTCGACCAGAAGAAGAAGAAGAAACCTTCCAAAAAGAAGGCAAAACCTGTTCCACCTCCTTGCAAAGGGGATTTCGTACTTGCTCAGGCCATTGATTTCTTCCGAGATGCCATCAACTCACGGAAAATCTCGTTTGCAGTCGCTGAAGGCAACGTAGGGCGTCTGTATGAATGTCTCAAAGTGAGTAGTAGTATTTCTGAAACTATCCGTTGCTGATCAACCAAGTATATGCTATTCACATTTGCGGGGTCCACACACACCAATTACATGGCCTACCTGCTCGAGACAATCATCAATCTCGAGCTCGAATCGAGCCCGGGACTCAAAGAAGCATTGCTTCTTTGCCTCTTGATCAATCTAACGGGACTCATAGGGCATTTTGAGGAGGGTGATTATGTTGTCGAGTTCTTCAACAGATTACTGGAGGATGTCGTGCAGCACAAGAATGCACAGTTCGATGATAACTTCATTCGGAATGTCGTTTCTCGCAACCTGCGCCACATTGCAGAACTCAAGCTGGCATGGCGCACAGGGACCGGGATGGCAGCCAAGTCCAAGAAGCACAGCGACCCGCACACCAATCCGGAGCTGCGTATTTTGCTCAAGGTTTACCGCGCCGAGGAGCTTCATTGCCGGCGCTTGGGGAGAAAGATTGATGATCGCGACACTGACGATTTCGCGAAGGGCATCAAGAAGCTTCGTACGGGGGCTCTCGAAAAATTCATCAGAAAATCACTACGAACACGGCAAACCAAGCGGCCTGCGAACTCCACCCCATCTGCGGCGATGAACAACGACTCCGATGGTGAAAGCGAGGACGAGCCTTCCTCCGACGAATCCGGAGATTCCGATGCAGAGAATTGCTTGTACGCGACCCGGGGATCCATGGCAGTGGATGGTCAGCTTGTAATGGATGACCGGGATATGATGCTGGGACCGGAGGCTGATGAGGAACTCGGAGGAATGGAAGGAAAAGACGAGGCAGAGGATGAAGCTGACGGCGATGTAAGCAATGATGACGAATAGATTCACCTTTCCGCACCGTTTGGATTTTAGAGTGGTCCAGTAGCCGTTGCAGCGGCCTTTGTAGCGGCAGTCTTTTCCTTCCGCATCCGCGCGAATGTCACTTGCAGCTCTTCAATGACACTGTGGAGCTGTTCATGTCGGCCCACCATGCCTGCAACATTCTTGACTACCTTCGACAGGTCGTCCGTAGTTTTGTATCGGACAAAATTATCCAAGATTAACTTGATCATGACGTCCGGGAGGAACTCTGTGAGCGGCATCAAGCCCGTGTCTCGATCCGAAGCCTCAGACCAAATCAGGAAACGGAATTCCTCCAGGCGCGAAGTCCCAACTTGCTTCATGACCTTCGTGAGTCGCTGGCCCTGTGGTATATCAGATGGTGCCTTCTTCTCCTTCGGAGGGGGCGTGTAAAGCTCGCTCGAAACCTCTGGGAGACAGCCGCTGCACCGGCACAGATCTGGTCGAGCCGCGGGAGGGTGAGCAAGACATGTCCGGCAGGGACACTCCGGATCTGCAACGGGATTGTCGTACAACTCATCCTGTACCGCTGGTTTGCAGCGGGCGCTGATTATCTCTGCTGCTCCCCTATCCATTGCGACCGTTCCATCTGTCTTCGCATCTGCAGCGTTCTCAGCATCCGTCTGGGAAATGATTTTGAGAGCTTTCGCTTGGCGACTAGCGGACACGTAGAATATGGCGCGCGGGTCAACCATGGGAGGGCGAAGCCGACCCGGCTTTTGAACAGCCATCTCGGCGCTCTCGGGTTCCCCAACTTGTATGACAGTTTTAACGACTGAAAGATCGTTCCCTTGAGCAAGGCCACTGGTTGATACAATGATCTGGCATCGGGGATCTGACTTGAAGAGCACAATAGTTTCGAGATTTTCATCAGGCCAGTTGATTGAATGGTATGTGCGAATGCGAACACTGCGGTCGCCTTCTGTCAGGAGTGAGTCGAGGTATATCTTGATTCGGAAAACGAGGCTGATTGTCGCTGCAAAAATGATTGTTTTGTCCCAATTTTTGACGACCCAAGCGATTTCGGGGAAGTATAAACCGTCAATTCCGGAGTGGAGTGTTCGGAACAGGATCTGGAAGTCATGCCGTGCATTCGAGCGGTGAATGAGGTAGAACTCCCCGCGGTTGACACCCAGCATGTTGAAGATTGCGTCGGAGACTTTGGGATCGGAAAGGAGTGTTGCCGTTAATCCAATGATCGGGATGCCGGGACGGAAGCGGGCACGCATGAAACCAATCTGGGTAAAGGCTTTCCGGAATGCGAGCCCCCAGATTACGAGAAGATGGATTTCATCTACCCCGAGAGCGCAGACACGTTCAAAGAAGGCCTCATGCTTAAGCAAGTCTTGAAAGCCCTTTGATATTAGCTGCTCTGGGCCAAGGATAAGCATCGAAATCCCTTCGCGTGCCCTGATCCAGAGATTCTCCCCGCGAAGCCGAGCAGACGCGATTGTGTCAGAATTGATCATCAGCGCGGAGACACCGAGTTTGGCCATGTTCTCCTCCTGCAAGTTGTCAATCTCATGTGCGCTAGAAATAGGTCAAACCCGTAGACTCACCATTTGCTGTTCTATTGAATTTGTGGGGCAAATGACGACAATCGCTGGATCTTTTGGGAACGTCAGGCTTGGACATAAGGACGGATTGGCCGCGATGGATATCATGACAATAATGGACAGAAAAAGGAAACCTGTCTTCCCAGACCCGGTCGGAGTAATTGCTACGAGGTCAATTTTGTCGAGGACCTTGCAAATACCATCCATTTGATAGCTGTGCGCCTCAAATGTGGGGAGGGCGGCGAGTAGGATGTTTCGGACCAGTGTAAAGCCTTCTGCTGAGGAAAAAGTGAAGGAATTAACATAGGTTGCACTGCAGAGGAGGAAAACCAGGATGAGAAGCCATTGCGCGGCCATACTGGCGCGGATGTGATGGGCGCGTCTGAGCGTATGTGGTGATGTTTGCAAGTCACGCTTTTGATCGATCTCCGAAACCTGACCTTCGGTATCAATCCATCAAGTAAATCTAGACTAGGAGCGGTGCAAGGAGGGATCGGACGTCAAACGAAAGCGGTGCTACGGACAAACACGTGCAACTAAAGCTCGGGTATTTTCTCTTCGTCTTGTCATCTTGTCGCGATCTGCGTATCGGGACTTGCAGAACGTTCAAAGGTTTGTGGAACGGAAGAGCAGGAGATGACCCTGGTTCGAATCCAGGCTGGGTCATTCAAGTGGCGCATTGTGTTTTCTTGAAAACGCGGCAACGTAAAAGTGGTTTGCGTGTCTATTGAGGACTCAAGGGTGCCTAGGAAGACCCAGTAGCGAGAGGCATCGCATCGGCGCAGCATATGGGTCATCGCTATAAGCTTTAAAGCCGGAGATCCTGGTTCGAATCCAGGCGGGGTCACCAGGGAAACGTCATGGTATCCTTTTTGTTGAAAACGCGCAAACGCGAAGCAGTACCATGTAAATCGAGAAACTTGAGAAGGCGCAGTAGCGAGAGGTATCGAGCCCGCAGTACGGTGGGAGCATTTCAGCCCGTTAATCCTGGTTTGAGTCCAGGCTAGGTCATTGCTAAAAATTGTGGCCTTTTTTCTTGAAAACGCGCCAACGGCCAAGTGATTGGCGGGTACATTGAGGATCTACAGCTGAGAAGGAGGACCTAGTAGCGAGAGGAATCGCACCGGCGCAACATGCCCGATGTTATTGCGAGAAGCTTTCAAGCCGGAAGCCCTGGTTCGATTCCAGGCTGGGTCATAATTGGTAAGGGTCGCGTCGTTTTTTTCTTTTTTCTTTTGTGGAGAGGAAATTGAGGGTCGGGGTGTGCATGTAAATCGAGGCTCGGAGGGAACAGAATTGACTCAGCTGCGGGAGGTTATGAGGCGTAAGCTCGTGGTGGAAGGCGAGTCTCTTACATGTACACCAAATCTTACTCTGGAATCGTCCCTCGTTGCGGAATGCGTTGCGCTGTCAGTAGTTGCTTACACGTTACTCGGACTAGTGCTGGCCGAATACAAATACGATACGGCAAATGGCGTATCGTATTCATATTCATATCGTATTCACCTCGGAGGGCCCGTATCATATTTGTAGTGTATCATATTCATATTCAACCCACTGAATATGAATACGATATGAATATATTCAAATATATTCAAATATATTCTACCCCTCGTGAATTCTGATATAGTCAGTGTAGTTTACCCCCTCCGCAAGGCCCAACTTCAACCGTTCCTTGCAAACAACATCCACAGACACCGTGTCCACTGTCTGCAGTCATGGATGCCCGAGCATCATTCAGCAAAGTCTTCAAATCCATGTTGAGTGACTCGGAGTCGGCCATTGATGCGTCACAAGTGAGGGAAGAAATTCTGGCTTCTGTCCGGTTGTTTGCTGATGTGCTGTCAGCTGTGCAGCAGCTTGATCCGCTTGTCGTACGCACAATTGCCGCCAAGATTGCCGCTGGGCCGATCGTGATTGACAGTGATGGCCGTAACTGATTATATTTGAATACGCCGACGGCCGTATCGTATTATATCCATATCATATCATATTCATATTCAGTCGTATTCATATTCTTGTGGACGTCCCGGGGCCGTATCGTATCTGTATGTATTCGAATATATTCAAAATATATTTTGGCGTATCGTATTTATGGACAGCACTAGTTACTCCTGGTTCGAATGCAGGGCGGGACATACCCATAAACACGTCTTCCCCCCCCCCCCCCCCGTCCCTGCATCGCAGACTTACATGAGTACCTCCCAATACCGATCGAATGGGCCCAACATATTTCCATCGGCCCAAAATAATTCGCGGGAAGCAAGAAAGAAGCCGGCCGCGTGGCTGTGGCTGTGCCGCGTGACAATCTTTTAATTACAGCTGATTTCGAATCTAATGAGATCACGCGTTTTTTTTTTGTGCGTTCCCAAAAAGGAAATTACCGTCTTTCGAAATGAAATCCCAATAAAACACGGATTTTGAACATATTCTAACGTTCAGTCTGTCATGAGGGAAATGGTACCTCCTGCCGGTAAGTAAACATAACCTGCTGAGCATCTTCGGGAGTCGGAATGGCACTCAGACAACGGATCATTGATTGGCAGGTGTGACCTCCGAGGCCGGTGTGACGCGACGTGTCCATCCTCCTCTCTTCTCTTTCTTGCATCCTTCGGGGTGATTTCTTGTCTATGGAACCCTCTACTCCCATTACGACACGCTCTAAAGCTCGCAAACGATCCGCGAATGAGGTAACTGACATAAATATAGATATCCAGGAAGTGATTTCCAGCGTCCCTGGAGGTGCGTTAGCTATCCGCCCCATGGCTGCTTTTTTGCGGTTCAATCATCTATCTTCAGCTGCTAAATACTTCCGTCCTGTTGCCCCTCCTGCAAAGAAATCTAAGACGTCGGAGACCCGAACGAGGGCATCAAAGCCCGCAGCGAAACGGGGCAAGAAGAAATCGACATCAGCTCCGGCTGCTACACCCAGACAGCGCGCCGACAATTCGGACCTAACTGCAGGTCCTTCGCCTCCCGAAACCGTCGAAATCGATAGCAGTGATTCCGATTCCGATATCATAAACGGCCTATATACTCTGGGCGAAAAGCCTACTACCTATCGTTTCAAGCAAGAGAATCCCTCGACCTCTCATAAAAAGGCTGCGCGGAAGGCCCCAGAACTCGAATTTGAACCGACCCCCGAGCCTGAAGATATCAGAGATTGCACAGTCTACGTCTATGTCTCGAAACCGACCGCCGCCCCTACTTCCAAGGTCAAAGCGCCACCTCCCGTCGTAGCAGAGCGTGGACCCTTCTTCTTCCCCTTGAACTCTACATTCACCAATTTTTGTGACCGCCTCGCTGTTGCTGTTGGCTGCCGAACCGCAGCTCTCAATCTTCCGATGACAAAGTGGAAATACATGAAGCCGACGAAAGATCATCTGAAGGCCCTCGGGACGCAGGATGGCTATAAGGCGATGAGGCTGTCCATGCAAGAGCGCTCAAAGGACCTGATAATTGAGGTTCATATGGCTCCGCCACTGCTTTTGGCCGCCGATCTCGTACGTCTCTCGTCATGTCTGCAGTGTGAAGCTGAGTTCCATTACTCAAAGCCTTATGAAACCGATGACTACAAGCCTCCTGACTCCTTCGAGGAGCTTGACGCCCCTGCGGCTTCTTCCGTTCGCCAACAGATGGTACTTTTTCTATTTCTTCGTCTTTGGTATGACAATTTCAACCCCACTGTTAGGCTACTCTCGATGCATCCGCGGCGCCCGTAATGGAACAGCTACGCGAACGGTACCCTATCGGAAACCATCCCTCCTTTCCCACCAAACGCATCGTGACCAGTACGACGAATCCAGATCGTCACTGGGAGCTTACGGATATCCGCATACGGGTCTGGGCTGCGCACATAGTGAGTATATGCGTCTCCTTTGCTTGAAAATGGCTGATCTGTTGGTATAGCTTCAGGACAAGGCGACATTGGATGAATATCCCAAATCAGCACATTTTAGCGAGGAGCAGCGCCTTCGTGCTCCACACACGCCCGCGCCGGTGCCGCTAGCCCCTCCTATCGCTCCTCCCCAGCTTCCCATCCCCGCTGCTGTTCCCGCCCCTGCTGTTCCCGCTGCGACTGCAACCAACGCTACCGATCTGTTGCTCCTGCTACTTGCTCAACAAATGACTGCGAACAATAAACCTGTTGTACCTACTGCTGATCCTCTTCCACTCGCGGCGCCCACACTTCCTTCCACCCCAGCGCCCGGACATTCCAGCCTCCCCTCTTCTCCGGCGGTAACTCTGAGCCGTTCAGTCTCACTCGCCGAATTTTGTACCTGCTACAGCATCTCTCCGGTTGACGAAACCAAACTTGCCGCGCTGGACTTCGTGCCTGGAGATCGAAACATCAAGAAGTTGGACAAATCAGATTGGGGAGATGTCGGTTTCAAACGCTTGGGATGGCTTCGCATCCTTGATGCGCACAGACGGTTTTTGAATGATATTCGGAATGGTTCGTTCGTATAAACCTTTTATACAGTCTTTGCATTGTTTCGTCGCTTGTTCGTAGTTATTACATCACTCAGCCCGTGTATCCTGCATGAATGAACCAGGCCCTCGCTTTCTCTGCGGTAATACATGCACACGCTTCTGTCAGTGCAAGAATGGGGTCGGGTGCGGACCGTATAGATTGGTTGTAACGACGGAGGTGTGCCTTCACTGCAGATGATGTCAGATAAATACTGAAAGACAGATATGAGGCGCATACAAGCACTAAACGACTCTTCTATTGGGTTCAAATCCGGCGAGTATGGCGGGAGAAACAGTAAAATGCATCCTTCAACGCCGATCAGACGTCGTGTTATTGTTGGATAGAGTATACGTACCAGCACCATTGACAAGCTCCTCGAGCATGGTATTGTGATGAATACGACAGTTATCGAGGATTAGAACACTCCGTTCGGAGTCCGGGGTGTATGGATTCATCTGGGGAATCTGGAATATCGCTGATTGTAAGTTGTCCAAAACAAAGAAACCAAAAGTGAAGCACGCACGACAGACTCTGCAATGAAATCGAAGAAAAGCAGTGCATCGAAAGACCCTTCAACAACTTTCACAGCAATGTATGGTTGCAGACAGAACTTCGTGACAAGTTTTTGTCCCGATTTGGAAATCACTACTGACACCCCAGTTTTTATCGAGATACAATGTTATTGTGTAAATAGGACTATAAGAAGGTCCTCTATGGATCCCTCGGAGTAAAACTTTGAAAAGTGGGAAAAATGTTTTTCGTCAGCAAGATTTTGCGTTTTCGGCTCGGGCCGGTATTAACCGGTGGCTGTGCTTCGGATCAATTTCCCTTTTCGGTCTATAGGCAAGGGGCTACCGATTCCCGAAAAATATACCTTATGTCGAAATTCTTTGCTCAGAGAGGCAAGGGGGGACCCTCCCTCCCCACGTGATGGGAAAGTGTCCATATATGGGAATTTCCATCAGATGGCGCTCGGTTACTGGTCGGGTAATATTTGCCGAGGTCCCGGAACATTTGCCGAGTTCCCCCGCAGCTACGCGGCCACGCTGCACCTCTTCATCTGAGAGCATAATCACACTGAGACTAAGTTGAATAGTCTTACTGCATCTTGCAACATGCAAGCTACAACCCTGTGAAGTTCTGCACACACTATTGCCTATCAAACTTGTCTTCAACCCATTTTCTGGTGCAAAGTTCAGCTTGAAAAGGCCTGTCCTGTAACTTATCCTGTTTGACAAGATTCAGGAATACATGAATAGCCCAAGCTTATAAGCCTTTAGGAAATCTTGTAAATGTTCCCTCAAAAACTCAATATAATAGTCATATCAGCCACACGCGACACGTTCTGGGTCCGCCAAGAAGCTTGAGACTTCCATGTACACCTTTTGTATGGCATGTCTGTCCTCACAGCCATGGGCAAGACATGATTTACCTCCAGGATACATAAAATACACCCATATGCCACACTGCTACCTACAATGTATATAATTTTTTTTTCGCGGCCGAGGGACCCCCCCTCCCCCCCCCAAATAAGGAAATTTATTATCTTGGTAGCCCCTTGTCTATAGGTATGCTTGTGTCGGCCTCAATGGCCGTCAAGGGCATGGAGAGCCATTCAATGCACTTTTTACGTGGAAATGACTTGCTAAGAGGACTTCCGGTGTGCTCGAGAATCGCAGAGGCACACTATTTTTTTTGGTCAGCCGGCCAAATTTTGCGTTTTATTTTCCCACGGTACAACAAGGTTCGAAACAAAAATTTTGTTGATAAAACAGGGTTCTAGGGTTATGAATCTTCAATGCCAAGTGGAAACAATCAAAATTACAGCTTGTCACGAAGTTATGTCTGCAACCATACCCCTCCGTCGTCATTGCAGCTCCAACAGAGAAGCGGGGCCCACGAACAAATTCTGATTCAATCACAGCACGTTCGCCCTCCGTTGCCATACCGTAGTTGCGCGCAATAGTGTGCTCGTTCTTGCTAGTCTCGTCAACGGTCACGAAATACGAGGCTTTATCGTCGAAATCGTCGTGAATCGACTCCTTCCAAGTCCGGCATCGCTCCTTATCCCGTTCTATTGCGATCTTCTGCAGCAGTTTGCGCGTGAAACCTTCTTGCATCAACGTCTTGTGCAGCGCGGGTACCGAGATAGCAACGTCGTGATGGATGGCTAGCCACATTTGCAACTCGTTCAGGTAAAGATCCGGTTCGCTTTTGTATACAGTGTGCATGGCAGTGAGGACGGCGCGTGTGATGAGACTAGGACGGCCGCCAATACGGGCATGTGGATTGGTGGGTGTGCCGAATTCTTCAAATATCTTTCGCCAGCGGTAGATGCTCGAGCGGGAAACACAGAATACTTGGCATATCTCGGCTGCCTCCCAGCCCAGCTCCCAAAGTCGCAGCGCACACTCCTTGAGATCGGGACTGATTCGGCGGTTGCCCATGGAGGATGGAAGCAAGGAAGCAAGGGAAGTGCCGCAACGTACGTCATACATAGTCCATAACGCCAAATAAGAAGCGGCTACTTAGGATTAGTTCTGATACCATGGATTTATTGCCACAAAACTCGAATCCTGGCTCCGCTTGTCCTGGGGAGAGCTGAAGATATCTGGCAATAGGCTGAAATTTCCTTTTTGGGAACGCACAAAAAAAAAAACGCGTGATCTCATTAGATTCGAAATCAGCTGTAAGCGAACAACCACGATGCATTGCTCGGGCGTCGTTGTCTCATCCTTCTCGGACTCCAAGTCTCCCACCCTACCTACCTACCCACCCGATGTCGACAGGCGAGTCAGAGTCAGACGCGAGTGGGCTGTACAGGGAGCGCTGACGTCTGCTGAAGATCTGTGGTCCAGGATTATTGTCAGTGGGACAGGACGGACAGGACAGGATTTTCATCTCGGACTAGGTGAGATGGATTCCAGACAGGGATGGGTGGATGTGGATGGCTGATACGATTGCTGTTATAGCCCGTGTTGGATCAAGTTTGTGAAGATCGTGGAGCGCGTTCGATTCGCTGTTGATCTGCACGGCGGCAGAAGGTGAGGCCATCTCTCTTGCTGAGATATATTGACGAGTTGTAGATGGGCTACTAAAAATGACCTTCCTAGACGGTTCCCACCTCTCGGTTTCATATCGGAAATCTCTGGTAGCGCGCACCAATGAACATACAACCGCGCCCCGAGTTCAAGAACGTTTAACGTCCTCTCCCCACCGCGGACTCGGATCCTGCAGCCACCTCACGCGCGTGCGAATCCCCGAACCACTGGCATCGTAAGGTGAATCATCGGGGGTGATCAGCCGTGGATCGCCGGGCAGTCGAGGCCCATGCCGGCGGTTGCGGCTGTAGAGAGCTTGACATCAGCGGCGATCAAGGTAGGAGAAATGTCGGTCTTGAAGTTACAGCAATAAATGGCGGGTTTACTTTCATCCAGGGACCGAAAAATTCACCGTTGCGAAATACAGCGCGGGAAATTTGCCAGAGGGGATATTTCAATGCAGGACAGCCCAGAACATTTGTGCCTGCACCAAGATGGTAGATATCAACGTATTCGTCGCTGGCGATGGCCCAGGTAGATGATATCTACGACAGGTATTCCTAGGTCCACCGGTCCGGGCGCGATCCCAAAGGAAGGTTTCCGGAGTCATGTGAAGAGACCCTCGGACCGGAACGATCCCCCAAGCTCAGATATAAATGCCACAAGATAACGGCATCTCGGGGGCCCAAGTATACAGCCTCAGCCTCTCCGCCCAGACTCGCAACTTTGAGCATGCCAGAGTACAACTACTTGACGAAGAAGCAGAGGGAGTTCTTCCTCGAGCACGGATGGCTGCGTATCCCGAACGGTGAGTGAAGTGTGCCTTGCCCTCTCGCTCGTGCGTCCTGCGTTTCATCACGCCGTGCTGAGCCGTCCCCTCCCGCGTAGCGATCGACAAGAAGATCCTCAACAAATGGATGTCCGATTTTTGGGTTAGATTGGGCTGGGACGAAGACGACAAGTCGACCTGGAAAATCGATTATTTGAAGATGTATGTATGTCAGGCGTTGAGGCAGTGGCTCCTGAGCTAACTTGTTTGTGAATGGGGTCAGGCCCAAGCACCACGAGATTCCCCCGTCAGAATTCTCCCCCGACGCTTGGAAAGCCATGTGTGAGTGCGGTTTAGGGTCTGCAAGAACATCTACTGACAGGCAAACACTCGATGCCAGGCGAGATCGTCGGTGGCGAAGATAAGATCGACAAGGAACGAGAGTATCTCACGGGCGACAACTTCATTCCCAACTTTGGCAGCGAATATTGGAAGACGGTGCGTGTACTAGTCCATCCGAAAAACCCGTTCCCCGTGCTGAACGTCATCGCCTCTCTCTCACAGCATCCGCACACCGTCGAAGATGCGAAGGGCTGGCACACGGATAACGACTACTATCGCCAGTTCCTTGACTCGTCCAATAACGCCTTGACCATCATCAACTGCTTCACCGACGTGAAACCCGGACAAGGTGGGACTTTTCTGGCAGAAGATGGGATCAAGGGGATTGTCGATTTCCTGTATGAACACCCAGAGGGAATCGATCCTCCTTTCTCGTACCTGTACAGGCACGTCAAGAACTGCAAGAAATTTGCCACAGTGAGTGTCGACCCGTACGTCTTCCCACGCGCCTGCTGACGGTTCAACAACTTGAGGTCGAAGCAAAGGCCGGCGACGTTTTCATCACCCACGCATTACTTGTAACTCCATCCCTGCACCGCACATCCCTCTCACCTCACCAATTTCACACTCTCCATCCAGCCCCACTCGCCCAGTAAAAACCATTTACACCAGGTCAGAGTGATCACCAATCCGCACGTCAACTTGAAGGACCCTTACAACCTCAACCGACCTGACGAAGATTACGTAGGTCCCATCCCAACCCCTTCGCTCAGCCGAACTCCAGTTGACGCTCGTTAACACCATCCTAGACTCTCTGCGAACAAGTCATTCTCCGCGCTCTCGGTCGCGATTCTGTCCCGGAATTCAAACCTACCCGACCGCGCCAAGTCTACTTCCCTCGAACGTTCACCTTCAAACGTGCTCGCGTACCGGAAGAACTCGACCGTCTAGTCGCTGCTGCGAAAGCGAAAGGGTTGCCGGCCGATTCGGTGGATTCCATTTATCTGAGAGGAGAGGAGTTTATCAGAGAGCACGAGAAAAGGAATGGATACGATCGACCCCATGGACCTGGTGGACTATGTCTCAATCCACAAGATCCAGTTGGATTGGAATTTGAGAAGGAGAGGATGAAGGTGTTGGGTCTTCCACTGACTCCGTAATGTCGACCTGAGCGAGTGTTCGGCTAACTGGCCAAGTAGATGCCCTGTAGTGCATAGGCCTTGGGAGGTACATCCCTTGGTGTATTATCACAGAATAATCGGCGTGTGTTGGATCGTCCTGTAATGTACACCAAACAGTACTACCTGAACCATGCTCGTGCACAAATTTGTACGTGGTACAAATGCGTGTCAAAATCGTGGTATATTGCGCCGAAAGGTGCTCATTTACCACCGGCGTTGTTATAGCCCTTTACATAAAACGTTCGCGTTCACTTCAGATGTGTGCCGTGTTTTATTTCTTCGCCTGACCAGCTGTTGCCGGGAATCCGCCGAGAGCCGGATCACTCTGCCGCACTCTCACTGTTGACTTGACTGCAGCGTGGTTCCCCGATCACGGAGGCACGGTAGTTGCACAGAAATGGAGAAATGTACTGGGCAAAGACCATAGAGGCAACAATCTCGTTAGTAAAGGTTGTACAGCTTTGCGTTGGAGCCTAGAATCTGGTTCTGAGTTCAACATGCCGGTGTCGCCGAACTGATGGGGATGATCGCCACATTGATTCGAGTGCTTGCCGAAAGATGTATGAGGGCGAAATACATGCAATGGGACTTTCGCAGGAAAGCGGTCTTCTACCCAGCGATGATCGATGACCAATAGAGGCGTTTTGAGTCCGCGAAACCAATTTATACGGATTCTACGAAAGCCTCTGGTACAAGCGATGCCAGAAGGCTGGGGATCACGCCGAGAAGAATTTGGACTGCGTTGGGATTGCGTAAGTTCGAAAGACTTTTTAATTGTGTACTCTTCTTCCTTTCAGACCTTGCAGATTCTTTGAATTCCTAGCCCGAATGATTGCGTTTCCGTGGTCAGGGAAGAGTTGCATAATGCGTGGAAATCATGGCGAAAGTTGCACATATATTGAGGAGCCACAGCAAACCAAAGAAAGACCCAGTAGCGAAAGGCATCGCACTGGCAGCGGCTTGTACCTGCAATTCGGGAATGCTTTGAAGCCAGAGATTCTGATTCGAGTCCAGGCTAGGTCATCAGCATGGCGACTTGAGTTTTCAAAAATTCCCCTTCTTGTTTATGATGAATCAGTCGACTGGAGGTGTTCGTTCCTTAAGTTTCAGCATTCCGATACTCCCTCGGGTCCAAGTGGAATGAATTTTCGCACCGAATTTCGAGAGGAAGCGACGCAGGACAAGATAGATGAGTTAGAAGGAGGGAGAGAAATACGAGCTCTGCGGCCATTAACAGAATGCATTATGCATCTTCACCGGGTCGCAAGCTTACCTCCCAGCTCGAATCGATAGAATTTCGGGGTACCTGGAAAGTACATGCGCACTAAGGGCCAGCCAGCGGCGCCCACACGTGGCAGGAAGCAAAAAGGAAGCTTTGCGCGTGGCTGTGAGGCGTGTTTTTCAGCCAGTGCGTGCCTTCGTCCCCTTCTCTGAGTCTCACATCCAGCCTGGCCGGTCCGACACGCTATCATCTCGAGCGTGCGTATCACGTATCAAGAATCTCGAGGCGAAGCAAGCAGGGGTATCGTATTGCGCAAGGTATAGCTAGTGAGTGTGTACTTTTGATGTGAGAACTGGTATGTACGTGTCAGAACAACGAAAGACGAAAGAATGGAACGCAGAGAACTCTGCCAGTGTAGCATAAATGTACTTTTGATGGCCCCAGCACACGACGCGATGTCTCAGTTATGGATAGCCGCAAACGCGCTGGCATGCATTTCGTTTGTGTCCACCGACTTGAGACGGGCCCCGTCATGGGCTGCGGCTTGAATATGTACAGAGGTGAATCGCGGTCATACAGAGCGCGGGCGGTGATGCCACTTCGACGTGGCCATGGCCAGGGATGGAGCACTGGTGCGGCGGGTAAAGCGAGAAGATGGGTCGACTCAATCCCTACTCCTCCCGCATCCACCACGCGCCCGATACCATCTTCACGCACGCAAGGCTTACACAGTGCCGACGCCACGCCGCAACGTGCGTGGCATCCTCGCCCGATAGCGCGCCCCCGCTCCCGTCGAGCTCAAAAGCCTCCTCGGTCTCGTCATCCACGTCCATAGGGATGCGTAGACTCGCTGGACTCAAACCCGTGTGCGAGCGCGCACCGTCGGCACCGGCGAGGATGTCCGCGGCGTCACCCCATCCATCCCACTCCCAGGTCCACTCGCCCGTGTCATCGTACTTTGTAGAGATGAGGGGAGTCAGGAGCGGACGCGGAGGGGGCGGCGCGAGTGTCTGACGCGCAGGGGACGGCGGGGCGGAGGTGGATGGCGACGGCGCCGAGGGTGACGCGGAGGTGAGAAAACCCAACGGAGATGGTGGTGAGGGTGATGGCGACGGCGGGGGGCGCGCGAAGGTCGGTGAGGGCGGAGAGCGCGAGGACGGCGAGGGTGGTGGGCGCAGAGAGGATGAGGTAAAGCCCGGGGTCGACGGCGGGGACGGGAAAAAGAAAGACGGCGATCGCGGCGAGCCCGTGCGCGAATGGGGCGGGAACGCGGGCGGGGGGCGAGTGAGGAGCAGCGTGCATAGGCTAGGATAGCGCGGGAGAACGGTAGAGATGATTTTGTAGAGCTATAGAAGCAAGACGTCAGTCGAGGTACCTTATGAGCAGGAAAAGCCACACCTCTGCTGCGCGGACCGCACTCCGCACCTCCAACAGCTCAATCGCACCAGCTCGATTTCCCGAGCTCTTCTCTTCTCCCTCTCCTTCTTCCTTTTCCCCGATCCGCCCACGCCACGACGAAGGCGGCATCTTCAACGGCTCCGGTTTCCCTTTGGCTAGCGGCGCCACGGGAGCCACAGCTCCCTTCGCCACAGCAAGCACCTCCCCCACCCCCGAGCCCAGCGTACGCAGCACCTTCTCCAGCGTCCGCCGGTCGACGCGGGGCCCAAACACAAGGTGCAGCGCGAGCCCCCCTTGCGTTCCCTCCCCCTGCCGCGCGAAGGGAACCGGAAACGCAGACGGAAACGCGACGCCCGCCACAGCATCGCCGCTCGGAGGCGCGGCCGACGGTGCACGCACACCGCGCGCAAGCACCCCTCCCACCGCGCGCCCGACGCGCCCACCACCCGCCGCCGCCGCGCCGCCCTCGTACAGCGGCCGCGGGACCGCGATGCGCAGCACGCGCAGCGGGTGCGGGCTCCCCACGCCCTTGGCGCTCTGTTGTTGCCCGCCACCACCACCACCACCACCTTTCAGCGCCCCCGCCGCCGGCGCCTGCACGTACACCGCGCGCGCGGGGGTCCCCACCGCCGCCACGCCGACGCGCACCTCCCCGTCCATCTCGTGCTCGAGGAACGCGGGCGGCGGCTTGCGCGGGATGCGGCGCTCCTTCGCCGCGGGGGACGGCGTCTTCGAGTGCGGCGGGGGCGCGTCGGCGTCGCGCGGCTGCGGCTGGCTCCGCGCACGGGGCCACCCGGGGATGTGCAGGCGCGAGGGCGTCTTCGGGTCCGGCGCGAGGAGCGCGAGCGACGCGGCGGAGAGGCCTGGCGCCCCGTCCTTCTTCGTCGGCGCGGGGGCGGAGGCGGACTCCGCGGTTGCAGCCGGGGTGGCAGGGGGAGGGGCGGTGTACGGCGGCGCGGCGGCGATGCGCTCGAGGAGGAGGATCACGAGCGCGGGCGGGGCGTGCAGGTGCGTGAGCCCGGGGAGGAACACACCCGCGCCTGCGCCTCCGTTTGTGTTTTCATTGGCATTGGCGGGCGCGGCGTCGAGGGCGTCGGCGGGGTCCTCCGCGCCGACGAGGGCGAGCCGCTCGAGGGTCGGGTGCGCGGCGAGGAAGGCGAGCAGGGCGGGGATGTCGAGCGTGGATTTGGATTTGGATTTGGGCGCGGGTAGGGAGGAAGAGGAGGAGGATCCACCAGGGGTGGGTGTCTTGGGCGTGTCGGGCGGGAGCGCGGAGGCGGGGTAGATCGTGAGGCTGCGCAGCGCGGGGAGGCGGATCTACCGCGGGCAGAGGACGTCAATCCACAGTATTGGAAGGGGAAGGAAAAGCAGGGAAGAAATAAACTAAACTAAACTCACCTCCGCGTCCGCCTCGTCCCACGCCCACGGCGGCCACCCCGCACACGTCAAGCCCTCTACGCACGCCGCGAGGTGCGGCACCCGCAGCCGCGCCTCCACGCCTCCCCCTGCCCAGTCGCTCCCTACTCCCCCCTCTCGCCCCACTCCGATCCCCATCCCCATCCCCGCACCACGCTCCATCCCCACCCCCGCCCCACCCCGCAAATCCACAACCCCATACAACCGCCCCCGCGCCCCCTCACACGCCGCGCGGCACACCCGCGCCGCCCGCGCCGCGTCGCCCGCCCCCGCGTGCTGCAGTACCATACGCCAGAGTGCGGCCGGGAGCGCGCTTGTCGGAGTCTCGGTCCTACCCTCATTACCATTACCATTCCCGAGTGCGTTTGCGTTCACGGAGCCGGAGGAGGAGGAGGAGGAGGTGGAAGAGTCAGGAGGCAAAGGCAGCCGCAGCAGCGTATGCAGCAGCGTCGACGCGGGGGACGATATCGCGCGCGTGCGCGTATAGCTCGCGTCCCCCGTCCCCATCCCCATCCCCGCCCCGTTCGCATTGGCAAGGACGCGCGTCCACGGCGCCACGTGTCTCTCCGCCAGCTCGAAGCCCCCTTCTCCCCCTGCCTTACCCCCGCCCGCGCCCCCTTCTCCCCCCTCGTCCTCGTCTTGATCTCGATCAGCACCCCAGGACCCTGCGCCAGAAAGCAGCGGCAGCGAGTGCAAAGACGCCGCGCGCCCCAGGCCCGCGGGGCGCCGGATCTCGTCTTCCTCTTCCTCCTCATCTTCCTCATCCTCGTCATCATCCTCACTCTCACTCTCATCCTCTTCCTCATCCTCACTCTCACCGTCGTCACCCTGGTCCGCAACACTCGCATCCTCCTCCGCGGTGAAGGAGCGGGAGCGCTGGCTCGACGCGGAGGTCGAGACGAAGGACGCGGAGGCGGCGTAGTCGTTCGCCGACGCCGATGCGGAGGGCGCGAGGTTCGAGCTCTGCGTCCGGGTGCGCGCCGCCTTCCCCTTGCCCTCCCCGTGCGAGTGCGGGTTCCCCTCCTCCCGACTCACACTCGCACTCGCACTCGCACTCGCAGACCGCGACAGGGAACGATCGAGAGAAAGAGACAGAGGAAGAGAAAGAGAAAGGGAGCGCAAAGACGCCGCCCGCCCGAGCCCCGACGGGCGGCGGATGTCGTCTTCCTCTTCGTCTTCCTCCTCGTCCTCATCTTCCCCATCCCTATTCTCATTCGCATCCGCATCCACAGGCGTCGCGGTGCGGGATTTGGTTGAGGAGGACGCGCTCTTGGCGCGGAAGAGCAGGAGGCCTCGGGTTTTTGGCTTTAGTTTCGGTTTCGCCCCCGCCGCCGCGTTCGAGGTCGAAGCGACCCCCACCCCAGACTCCGCCCCCGCCTTCCCGCTCTTCCCTTGCTTCCCTTGCTTCGCTTGCTTCCCAGCCTTCGCCTTCGTCAGCGTCGCCCTCGGCGTCGTGGGGAGCGGCGGCTGCGCCTTGTCCTTGTCCGGCTTCCCGGGCGTACTCGACGAAAGCTCCAGTGGTGGGAGGGGCGGGAGGGGCGGGAGCGCGCGCACGTCCGGCGAGGACGCGGATGCGGACGCGGATAAGGGGGTTTTGGAGTTGTAGGTCGAGCCTGAGGGCGCGGTGGGGGTGGGGGCGCCTGGTGGGATGGAGGGCGTAAGCATAAGAGAGAGAGGGTTAGTGTCGGGAGGGGTAGAGAACAGGAAAGAAAAAAGGGACGGGAGAGGGGGAGAGGCGGAATGGAAGAATGGGAAGAGGGACGAGGGGAGAGGATAAGAAGAATGGGAGAATAGAAGAGGGACGAGAGACGAGAGACGAGAGGGGTAATGGACGAATGGAAGAGAGGAAGAGACGAGAGGGACGAGGGGGGAGAAGCAAGAATGGGAAGGGGAGAAGAACGATAGATAGATTTGAAGAATGGAAGAAAGAAAGAGATGACGGAAGAATAAGTAAGAACGGACGAACGAAAGACGGACGGAATGGAGAGCGACGGGAGATGTCCGCGAGCGCGCGGAGGTAGCACAATCGCAATCGCAACCGCAATCGCATTCGAGGCATGGAAAAGGAAAGAAACACCAACGAAAAGAAACACCAATAAAAAGAAACACGAAAGACGTACCGTTCCTCCCCGCCGTGGACGCGGACGCAGACGCGGAGCTGGTGCGGAAGAGCGACGACACGCGCCGCATGAGGCCTTTGTCCTTGCCCTTGCCCTTCCCTGTGTCCTTGTCCTTCGTAAACCCCTTCTTCGGCGTATCCTTCCCGCTCCCTTGCTCTAGCGTATCCTTCCCAAACCCCTTCTCCGGCGCGCCCTCAACGAAAGCGACGCCAGCGCCGACGCCGTTCATCCCGCCCCGGCCCGTTGTGCTCGCGCTCGGACTGGGATTAACATTGGAGCTGCCACCGACGCGCCCCAAAGCCAACCCCAGCGCCCCCTCCCCGCTACTCGCGCGCACGGGCAGCGAGGCGCGCGTCAGGCCGAGCGGGGGCGGGGGGTATTCGGCGTCGGATTCGTCTTCGTGTTCGTGTTCGTCTTGCGCTTCCACTTCCACTTCCACTTCTTCTGATTCGGATGCGGATTCGGATGCGGATTCCACCTCGTCTTGAGATTCGTCTTCGGAGTCCACCTCGTCCGGGATGCGGGGGGAGGACGTGGACGGCGAGAGGGCTGAGGACCCGGACGCCGACACAGAGGCAGACGCAGACGCAGAGGTAGAGGCAGATGCAGAGACGGGCAGGGACGCGGAGCGGGCGGGCGATCCCCGGACGGACGCGGACGCGGACGGCGAGGGTTGAGACTGAGACGGAGGAGGCAGAGGATGGTCCGGAGGATGGCGCGCAGCGAGCGAGCGGCGGCGCAGCCTCAGCATCGCGATCGACTTCGACTGCAGATCCCACACACACGTGCTTGCGCGGCCCCTATAAACCGTAACGCGCCCCTGTGTTTTTATTCTGTAAAGGGGCTGGAGTATTTACAGTACGGCGCGGGCGCAGAGTGACGACGAAGGGATTGACGCCTGGGGTGAAAAATGGAAAATGGATGGAGAACGGGCGGAGGTGATGAAGCAAATTTAATTTGGTGCCGGGATCGCTATGACGACGGGCCCGCGGGGAGGGTCTCCAGAACCAGAAGCGTTATCAATTGATATGATGCGGTTCGCACGCGCGTGGGGGGTGCAGGGTCCGAGTCCGAGTCCGCGGTGGGGAGGGCGTTCGTGAACTTGGGACGGAATGTGCGGTTATATGTTCGCTGGCGCGCTGCCAGTCAGTGTGAAACCGAAGGTGGGAACTGTCTATACCGTATACGGTGCATTTTTAGTAGCAGCCCATCTACAACATCTCTGGCCTCACCTTCTGCCACCGTGCAGATCAACAGCGAATCGAACGCGCTCCACAATCTTGATCCCAGTCTGAGGACTATACTTAACAACAATCGTATCAGCCATCCACCCATCCCTGTCTAAAATCCATCTCACCTCAGCCTAGTGCGAGATGAAAATCCTGTCCTGTCCTGTCCTGTCCCTCCCACTGACAATAATCCTGGACCACAGATCTTCAGCAGACGTGTACAGCCCACTCACTCGCGTCGACGTCGGGTGTGGGTAAGTTAGGTAGGTAGGGTGGGAGTCCGAGAAGGATGAGACAACGACGCCCGAGCAATGCATCGTCGTTGTTCGCTTCATTAAAAGATTGACACGCAGCACAGCCATAGCCACGCGGCCGGCTTCTTCTTTGTTCCCCGCGACGCGTGTGTTTCCTCCCCGAATTATTTTGGGCGCATTCGATTGAGATTAGGTTCGATTGGTATTGGTAGGAAGTATGTCAGTTTGCGACACGGGCAGGGAGAAGGACAGTCACCGAGAGGAAAAAACACGCTGATGGTATCGCTATGTCCAGCCCTGGATTCGAACCAGGGGTAGACTGTAGTAAGTATTATGTGTAACCCATACTGACCATACAAGGCATTCCGCTACGAGGGACGAGTGATATATAAGATTTGTTTTACATGTAACGTTGTTTGTAATTCAAAGGACAGCATTTCGCCACGAGCCTACCCCTCATACCCTCCCGCAGCCTAATTATTTCTGTTCCCTCCGAGGCTCGATTTACATTAAATATACATGTACACATGCGCCCTCAACGCACCCTTCCCACGTTTCTTAAAGGCGGGGCCCAGCGTTTGAACAAAAAAACACTGCCTTGGCACTAAGTTATGACCCAGCCTGGACTCGAACCAGGAGTAAGTATCATCTCCAGCTTGAAACCATCTCGGTACTAATGCATACTACGATGCGGCACCGGTGCGATTCCTCTCGCCACCGGGTCCCTAGGCACCCGTGCGTCCGATCCATAATATACACGCATACATAATACCACTTCCATGTTCAACGAAAAAGAGCATCTGGTCACACACATATATGACCCAATCTGGATTCGAACCAGGGTTGTCTCCGACTTCAAAGCTTGTGGCTATGACTGCGTACATGCTGCCGGCGCGATTCCTCTCGCTACTGGTTCTTTCGAACCTCACTTCACGCGCCTCTGAATTCATTTGATCGTTCCCGCGCTTTTCAAGAAAAAAATACATCATTCTTACGTATGATCCAGCCTGGACTCGAACCAGGATCTCCGGCTTGACAGCTTCTCGCAGTTCTGGGATGCGGCGCCGGTGCAATTCATTTCGCTACTGGGTCCTTCGACTATCCCTTTACGCATCAGGTAATGAATCTCATCGTTCCCGTGCTTTTCAAGAAATAAGCGCGAGAACTAAGCTATGACCCAACCTGGAATCGAACCAGGCTCATCTCCGACTTTATGTAAAGTTTCTATCGCTCGAAGATCATCGCTGGCTTAGTCACCATAAACGGTTTGCATGCTGCGCCAGTGCGATTCCTCTCCCTACTGGGTCCTTCGTGCCCAGCTGTAGGCTCAGGTGTGGATCCTCACTATACACGCCAAACAGTTGTCTGCTGGCGCGTTTACAAGAAAAAAAGTCCGATGAACTATCTATGACCCAGCCTTGATTTGAACCAGGATCTTCGTCCGCTTAATAACTATGGGGAGTGCATGCTGAGCAGGTGCGATTCGTTTCGCTACTGGGTCCTCCCCACTCAACTGTAGATCTTCAATATACACCTCAATTAATTGTTGGTTGGCGCATTTTCACGAAAAGATATGAACTATGACCCAGCCCTGGACTCGAACCAGGATCTCCGGCTTTACAGCTTCTGGCGGATGTTTTTCATGCTGCGCCGGTGCGATTCCTCTCACTACTGCGTCTTCTTGAATCCTCAGTATATACGTTAATCCCTTGTCCGTTGGTGCATTTTGAACAAAAAAGCATTGGACCATAAGCCCAACGACCCAGCCTGGAATCGAACCAGGGCTTCCGGTTTGAAAGCTTCTAGCGACTCTGGGAACGCTGCACCGGCGCGAATCCTCTCGCTACTGGGTCTTTCGACCCTCGCTTTACCCGCCACTGAACTCATCGTTCCGTGATTTTCAACAAAAAAATGGGACCTGACCTATGACCCAACCTGGATTTGAACCAGGAGCATCCGACTTCAAGGCTTCTAGCGGTTGTGGAATGCTGCGCCGGTGCGTTTCATTTCGCTACTGGGTCTCCTGAACCTCATTTTATACGCCACTCAATTCATCTCATCGATCCGTGCTTTTCAAGAAAAAAACCGCGAGAACAGAGCAATGACCCAGCCTGGATTCGAACCAGGATCACCTCCATCACACGTTTGCGATGGCATGCTGAGCAGTGCGATTCCTCTTGCTACTGGGTCCTCCTTACCCCCTTTCCATCCCGTATATGTGTGCCACGTGGCGCGCTGTTCAAACACGACGAGTTCAGATTTGGCTGGAAATGAAGGACCCAGGCTGGATTCGAACGGATCCACAGGCTGAAATGCCTCCCACCGTACTGCTGCGTAATGCCTCTCGCTACTGCGCCTTCTCAAGTTTCGATTTGCATGATATTCACTTCATCGTTGGCGCGTATACAAAAAAGACACCGTGACGGTTTCCCTATGGCCCAGCCTGGATTCGAACCAGGATTATCATCTCCAGTTTGAAAACTTCTGACGACTACAGGAAGGCTGCGCTGGTGCGATGCCTTTCGCTACTGGGTCTCTTGACCTTCGCTTTACGCGCCAATGAATTCATCGTTCCGTGATTTTCAAGTTAAAAAGTTAAGCCATGGAAACTCGTAACGACCCAGCCTGGCAAGAGGCACGCGGGTAGGTAGGTAGGTAGGTAGAATTACACGGCACGGTCCGAATCACGAACGCCGGTTTCCAGGGATTATCCCGGTGTACAAAGCAAGTTAAATTACACCATCGCCCCTGGACCTCTCTCCGCCATCTAAGCCCCAGTCGCAGACCCCATGAGTTTCCCCATGCCCCACGGTAGACCCCAGACAACGAAAAGAAGAAAATGAGTGACCTGGAATAGTTAGCTTCCGAAAAAACCTTCAGGCAATTCTCCGACCTGGACGGTACACTGGAACGGCGTAAAATTCCTCAAGGACTTCATGCACGAATTTTCCAACCAGAACAATTGTGGAGCGCTCATAAATCATGGCTTTCAAAAACTCAACACTTGAGAGTTCAGCCAATTTTGTTTGCATTTTGGGTACCGCGCGGAAAAGTTTACCAAGGAATATATTGCGCAGGTTGAGGACAGCAGGCGAGGCCTGACATTCTACTAGCGCATGCTCCGGACTTTCCACGGCACTCAAGCAAAGACGACAGAGGCGCTCGTCTCGGGGAACTGATTGATGTTCGTGATCAACATACCGCAACCTCTCTAAGGCGAGTAAATGGGTAGACAACATTATGGAAGTCAGTGCTTCGCGATGAGTCTGTGTCTTAACCATGTACAGATAATGCCTCATAAATAGAGTTTTTTGCGCGGCAGGCATGTCCTTTTGGGGTTCGCGTCGCCCGTGCAGCAGGTAGAGTTTGTCTGAGGAGTCAACTTCATGCTACAACCATTCAAGTGCGCATTTCTCGACGCATTTTCGGTAGGCTTCGATGCTTTGCTCTGTTGCACTACTGAAGTCGAGAAGTGGACACTCGAAAGGTAATTTCTTTGCGGCTATTAGCACATCTCCAGCCCAGGATTTCTTCCCAGTTGCCGCAAGTTCAATTGAACTGTTGAGGCTTGCGCGGGCAAGGTGGGATGATTTTAGGGACAGGAGGTACTGTAGATAGCCCAGCATCAGCAGGAAGCGTCGAATTCGGAGCGGCATAATCCCGGTTTCGGTGAAGAGCGCTACGACCATGGAATGAGAGTGAACATTCAGAACCTGCCGGAGAAAATCAACCTGGATGGCACACAGTTCTTTGACGTGGATATCTTCACAGTCAGGAGAAACCTCGCATCCATGGATGAGGTGACAGTCCACTCGGGCCATGTATAGGTCCTTGAACTGTTTCGGGGTCAACCGGCCGGTTGAATCTTCGATTCCCATAATCCTATGGGCGCAGTACCTTGCAGTACTTGCTTTTGCCTTATAATGCATTTCAAACATATTTCGAGTGTCCGTACTAATGTTCATGCCAACATATTTCTCGTGAACCTTGATGTTCACAACATTTGCTCCGAGGTGGAATTGGAGGCCATCTGGTGCACGCCCGAAAATCATAATGATAGTCTTGATCATGTTGACTACGATGAAATTTTTGGAGCACCATGCTGCGAGTGCGTTTAGTCTGCGCTGGAGTCCTGCGGGCGACAGCGAGATGAGTAATATATCATCTGCTTGCGCCAGTAGGGCAATTCGAACATTGGACAGAATCGGGTCGTCAGGATCATCCAACATGACAAGGTCAGCCATGAAGAGGTTCCAGAGAACAGGGGACGCAGGGTCGCCGGTAAGCAATCCGATGAATGCTTTGAACTCGAATGTCCGATCGAACACAGACCTCCTTGACAACTCCCCCAAATATGGAAAGCTGTGCTGATGGGCGCCTTTTGACAGCCAGAATCGACAACTTGTAATTTTCGGCCTCAGTTTTTACTCAATGCTTCCAGGATTTTGGCCACCCTTCCATTTTACTACATTTCACGCCCTTCTGTGTATTCAGAATAATATATCTATGCCTTGAGACGTCGTATCGAAGCGATTCATGTTTTGATGGATGATGTAAATGCACTCGAACACGTGCGTGAAATTTCAGCAGAGCGAGAGACGTCTCCAGTTTGCTCTCTCCTTACACCTACAGTATAAGCTTCAAGGGTTTTTACTGGAAATAAATCCACCATCCTTCTCTCATCCAAATTTTGTGCCCCGCGCTGATGTCGCACGCAACAAGGGGGACCAAAGATAAGAAAAATTGATATCACCTACAATTTTTTTTTCTGAGAGGGTCGGTGGACCCCCCCTCCTCACAGCCACCTGATGCCATCAAATTCCCATTTCGGGAAACAGCCTTGCCGAAAGCTTCCGCGCCAGACATACCACGACAGCAATGTTACACGAATAAAGCCTAAATTATTCAGGAAGTTTCAGCTGATACTAAGCCGGCAGGGGCGAGGAATTACCATAGGTAATCAAAAGTGCAGCAAATTTCCTTTGGTAATCAACCCACCAGCGACCGTGTTTGGCACGAGCAGGATCAGTGAGGACTGATCCCCGTGTTACAAGGTGCTCGATTCTTGGCCCATCTCGCCACTATCTCGCCCATCTCTGCTGTGATGATCCGACTGATCGTGACACCCGGCATTGCATTGATAAGCAGTATACGAACCAGAAAGACACAGTCCCAAGCCGATATCCCACACATTTCAGAGAGTTTTCTTGCTTTCTATCGCACTAGAGGATCACCCTGATGAAGTTGACCTCTTGGGATATCATGAAGAGGAAGCAAGACTGCTGGTTGCCGCAATCACTCGGATCATCAGGGCTTTATTTATTTCGAACAAATAAGAGATGGGTAAAAATAAGATGAGCCAAGAATTGATCACCCCTATTGGTTCACATTTGCTGCTCATATGGACCTGGGAGATATTTTTGCAAGTCTTGGGGGCAGCTATGTCGATATCTGGCTCCAAAAAAAAGTACCTACAATTTTTTTTTCTGGCGGTCGGCCAGATCCCCCCCCCCCCTACCCCATATGGCAATCTCTTATCTTTGGTCCCCCTTGGCACGCAAAGAGCCTGAGAGGCCCGTTGACACATTGAATTTGGCATTCAAGGTAACAGTGCTATTGATCCATTTCATGTGTAAGGAGGTACAGGCCTATCTGGATAGTCGATGCGCTGAGCCAGGGAAGCCCCAAGTTTGCGGGATGAGCGTTGTCAAAGCTGGCCCACGCCTCCCCCACTCTGACATTTCCTTATAAGGCATATCTAATCAAATCTATCTGATGGATCCTTAGGGTCGGGTGAGCATGTGAGTAAATCAATTTCAAGACACCTTTTCCCATGGAGCCAGTAGTCTAGTGGTTACGACGTTGGTGCTAAGGTGTTCGACATGGTTCGAGCCTGAGATGTAGAATACTTGTTTGCCTGTTTTTTTTGAAGTCGCCGCTACCCCTGTGCAGGAGTTGGCTTGATTTCAATACCAAACAGTCTTTCACCACGCATATATATTCTCTTTATATGTACCTACCAAGTCCCATGACAATCGGTTGTCTACAAATTGAGGTACATGACATTTCTTTACTATAATAAAAAGTGGTCGATAACGAACATCAAAGAAAGTTCGAAATCTCACGCCCACGGTCATGCTCATAGCCGAGCCAAGTCGAGAACCGACTCGGACGAGCCGAGCCGCGAGAAGAGCCGCGACAGTTGGAACTTGCCGCGGCGGGACCGAGCCGGGCCCAAAGAAGCCGAAAATGGAACGGGAGGCCTCGGGACTTTGCACTGAGCAAGAGGCCGAGCGGAGTTTACATCAAATGTTCGAGCCCGGCACTTGGGCCGAGGCACAACGTAGCTGTTGCCGACGGCAGGGTCTGACCATGGTAATCAGCTCAACCTCATGCCGAGCTTGAAGCTGTCGAGCCTCACCTCTTCTCCAAGTTCCTCTTGCAGATGCTTGCTGAGATTCAAAACCCCAGATGTAGAGACACAGTACTCAGGGCCTGAGGGTGATATAATTGATAAATGGGACCAAAAAAACAAAGTGGGTGGAAATGCAACAGAAATGGGTAAGCTGGGGTCTCCGTACGATCTGACTATCGCCAGCGTGCAGGCCGGCAGAGTTTTGGCAGAGGAGGGATATATAAAGCCATGGTTTTTTCGGGAAAATAAAGGCCCAAGAGAAGTGGATGATCTGGGGAATAAGAGAAAAGGGTCAGACAGTAGGGATGGTCAGAGAGGGTCTTAATTACAGCCCTTTGCGGAACATAGGGCGCGGCGGTTTTTTTTTTTCCTTTTTGAGACATTTTCGATCTTTTCGACCATTTCCCTCGCTGCGGGCTCAATTCTCAATGTTTCACTCTGAAAACTATATGAGCTGAATGGCAGCGAAATTCCGCATGTCCTCTCGTGCTTCGTTTATTTTTATTCGACCTGTATAATATGCAGTATGAATTTATTACTGTTTCAAGCAGATCTCCTCCCACCAGGGGAGATGTTGATATCGTGCTCCAGGCCGTGATTACAGCAACGATAGGTGTATTTCTGAGGTCACCTCGTCGCCATATTTGTTTTTTTGCGCCCGAATGATGCAATTGAATGTGAAATATTAGTGTCTACTCAAGTACAGGGTTGCTGCATTATCTATCCACCAGTTTCAAAGAGGTTTGTTCTGGGCCCCTTATGAGGTATTTAGAATGGATCCTACGACTCAGATTACCGTTGAACGCCTTCGCGCTAGCACACGAAGCGCGCCAATTTACCATCTGTAACAGTCACGTGGTGCAGTTATCCGTAACTGATGTCAAATTAAAGTGTGTCGCGTTCCATCATAAAGGCATGTACCAAGAATCCGAGTTGTGTGGTTTCTTATAAGGACCCCATAGGGGGCCCAGAACAAACATCTAAGCAACCAGTCAATATATCATGCAGAAACATTGTACTGGAGTAGACACTAATATTTCACATTCAATTGCATCATTCGGGCGCAAAAAAACAAATATGGCGACGAGGTGACCTCAGAAATACACCTATCTTTGCTGTAATCACGGCCTGGAGCACGATATCAACATCTCCCCTTGTGGGAGGAGATCTGCTTGAAACAGTAATAAATTCATACTGCATATTATACAGGTCGAATAAAAATAAACGAAGCACGAGAGGACATGCGGAATTTCGCTGCCATTCAGCTCATATAGTTTTCAGAGTGAAACATTGAGAATTGAGCCCGCAGCGAGGGAAATGGTCGAAAAGATCGAAAATGTCTCAAAAAGGAAAAAAAAAACCGCCGCGCCCTATGTTCCGCAAAGGGCTGTAATTAGTGCAGTCTGATAGCTTGCCAAGGAATTTTTTAAGAGAACCAGCTCACGCAAGAGGGAGGAAGGGAAGGGGATGAGCAGACAAATAGGATAAAAGGGCCAGAGACAGGGATGTAAACAGACAAAGGGGGAAATAGTATAACTCCTTCAATAAATTCTTTCAACTCGCTAATGCCCGTGAATTTATTCACGGGGTTAAGCTAGTTTTGCAATAACATTAGTAGTTTTTTGGGCTAGGGGCCTGATGTTCATCAATACCCATTTGTTTTCCCTCGAATTTTTTGTATATCCTAATTTGAGACACCTGTTGGTTTAATTTGAGCCACTTGCCAAGGCAATTGGACAAAAACTGAGCTCAAGCAGATGTAATTTGCACTGCAAAGCTAAGTATACATGTAATAAGAGGTTGGATGTTAGGGTAGGTATCCATTGATGTCAAAAAATATATTTGACACTGAAGAGAGCAAACCACAGCATGTACAGAGTATATACGTCACACAAAGGGAGGGTAGAAAAGAATGTCGCTGCCCGGACTCGAACCCACGCGGTTAATAGGGTCACGTGAGTGTCAGAGTGGGGTTTTCACACCGGACAAGCTTTAGGACCCGTGCCTTCGGCGCGGACACTCGCTGCGCTCGGTCCGCACCTTTGGCAGGGTCCACAGCTTGTTGGGGCTGCGCCCCAAACCCCCCGGTGGATTCTCAGTTCGCCAACGCATGGCGGATTCCGAGTCCCGGGGTTCGCCGTGCACAGGTGGATTCCGAGTCCCGTGTTTGTCCCGTGATTATATCAGGTGACTTTTTGTGTGGCAGTGTTCGTTGTCTCTTAATATATAGGATACAGCAAAATATTAAGGTACGTGGAAAGAGCTCCGAGATTTTTCCTATTGGTCCGGCATTTCCCGAGCCAATAGGAAAAATCTCGGAGCCCTTTCCATGTACCTTAATATTTTGCTTTATCCGGTGTGGTTTTTGTCGACGAGGTTTTGGTGGCAATGGCCCTAAAAGGCAGGAAGCTGTGCACGGACCGTGATCCGGACCCTCCTCCTCCTCGTGTGCACAGCATGTCAAAACTTTTGGAGGTTGATGTCATGAACTTTAGTTCCGCTGATAAGCCTTGTAAATGACTACTAGTGAAACGCACACTTTTTGTGATTTCCTTACATCATTTAAACGCTATATTGTCTTATATCCAGAACTAGTACTGAGACCCAGAAGTAGCTAGTTGGGCTATTACCACAGAGTAACGGGTCATTAAGGGAGTAATACACCAAGGTGACTGGCGAGTGCTCGCTCCGAAACGTGTAGGGGTTTGTGCAGTCCATTAAACATCAATGGGTATTATATCACTCAAATCGTCAGGTTGGATATAAGACCAACTAGTGACTTGGGTTGATGCACATTATCTTTGGTTATGTTGTGATGTTGGACGCGTTCGCGACGAGGTCATGTGACTCCCGGGTATACGGAAACCCCGTATTCCGAGTTGTTCCGATGCCAAGAGCTTATATCCGTGATATACCGGACCTTCGGTATAACCTAAACAGGTCAAGATGGTGCTTCTACTAGGAACCCATTCTTGGATATAACACATATTGGGTATCAATCGAAAGCTACGGACCTATACTATTCAGTATTGGACTGATAACTTAGGGGAGACTAGTCTACGACTAGGATATAAGGGATCTTGTCCCTCATCAAGATAATGCATGTGAAATAGTCATAAGACAAGGATGACTGATGCTTATGATCGTTTTGCTGACTCGGAAATGGCGATACTATGGCGTGATAAGGTTCAATAACCAATCAGGACGACGGGAATAGCAATACCACGGAAGACATCCGACGGATATACGGAAGATTGGCTCATTTATGCTTATATCGGAATTGTACATGTTTGTTCTGGGGTTTGTATTTAAGTAGGACGGTGTTGTAGTTGAAGGTCACGGTATCCACCCACGACTAGTAGGCTATAAGCTTGCGCTAGGGTCAGATCCGAGGCTTTCAGTTGCGCACTATCATAATAGAGGATAGTGGCTTGTGAAACCTGTATATTTTGGAATTGTATTGCATTGGGATTGGAACCAGAACACTGTGTACGGAAATTGAGAACACCGCCTTTGACTAGAACACTGCGTACGAGAACACTGTGTACGGGAATTGCATTGGGATATTGGATTGTGATTGGAACTGTTGGAATTGTGTTGGGAATTGTTATATCCGAGTAACGTCGGGTCGGATATTAGTCCGAATCTTGGGTATTGAGCCCACTGTCCTTTTGGACGTCATCTGTGCTTTGTTGTGACTCATAGCTGTGAAGCTTTACATCTCTTAGTTTTGGATATATTGTTCTGGTGTATACCAAGCGATTTATCTAATAACAACAACACTCTATAAAACCACTACTATAATAAAACCTTTCCCCTCAACCTTAAACAAGGCTCTGAGCAGGGGACTGACACTCGCCGGTTTCACTGGGCATAGCAACTTATATCCTAATTGTTTTGTTGGTTGATTGATATACGCTATCGCTTATATCCGTACACCGCAAAGTTGGATATTAGAGGTTATTGATTCCCATACTGTTTACGAGCACACAAATCACCGCGTGCCTCTTGCAGCCTGGACTCGAACCAGGATCATCTCCGGCTTCACGAGGTGGAAACTTGACATGCTGCGCCAGTGCGAATCTTCTCGCTACTGGGTCTCTTGACCCTCACTTTACATGCCGTTAAATCCGTCTCATCGCTCCGTGTCTTTCAAGAAAAAGAAATGCGCGAGAACAGAGTTATGGCCCAGCCTGGATTCGAACCAGGATCTCCGACTTCAAAGCTTCTAGCGGTTGTGCAATGCCGCGCCGGTGCGATTCCTCTCGCTACTGGGTCTTCCTAGGCACCCTTGAGTCCTCAATAGACACGCAAACCAGTTGTCCGTTAGTGCGTTTTCAACAAAAAAGATTGTCAGGTGCGAATGATCCAGCCTGGATTCGAACCAAGAGCAACTTCGGCTTGAAAGCTTGTGGCGATGACTGCGTACATGCTGCACCGGTGCAATTCATTTCGCTACTGGGCCTCTTGACGCTCACTCTCCGTGTCTCTGAATTAGTCTAATCGTTCCCGTGAGAAAAAAAGGCCTGAATTTTAGCAATGACCTAGCCTGGACTCGAACCAGGATCTCTGGCTTAGCGACACAGAATACAGAGCATGCTGCGCCGGTGCGATTCATTTCACTACTGGGTCTTCCCTTCCTGACATGTGTAGATCCTCAATATACACGTCAATCACTTCTCCGTTGGCGTGTTTTCAAGAAAATATATGAACTATGACCCAATGACCCAGCCTAGATTCGAACCAGGGTTGTCTCCGGCTTGAGAGCTCCTTTCAGTAGAAGAAATGCTGCACAGGTGCAATTGATTCGCTACTAGGTCTTTCGACCCTCACTTTACACGCCGCTGAATTCATTCGTTTCCGTGTTTTTCAAGAGAAAAAGACGCACCACTGGAACTTTCAATGACCCAACCTGGATTCGAACCAGGATCTCCGGCTTTGAATCTTCCAAGGACCTAC
The DNA here is from genome assembly GCA_029289565.1 of Mycena galericulata. Lineage (NCBI taxonomy): Eukaryota > Fungi > Basidiomycota > Agaricomycetes > Agaricales > Mycenaceae > Mycena > Mycena galericulata. The sequence goes on along the minus strand of JARKIA010000161.1, from coordinate 327,158 downwards.
ATGCTGCGCCGCTGAGATTCCTCTCGCTACTGGGTCTCTTGACCCTCACTTTACGCGCCTCTGGATTCATCTCATCGATCCGTGCTTTTCAAGGAAAAATAAGCGAACCCAACTATGACCCAGCCTGGACTCGAACCAGGATCTCCAGCTTAGCATCGCTCGACATCTACATGCTCCGGTGCGATTGATTCGCTACTGGGTCTTCTTACCCTCACTTTACGTGCAGTTGAACTCATCTCATTGTTTCCATGCTTTTCAAGAAAAAAGATCAAGAGTTTAGCTCAATGACCCAGCCTGGACTCGAACCAGGATCATCTCCGGCTTGGAACCTTCTGGCGACTGTGGACATTCTGCCGGCGCGATTCCTCTCGCTACTGGGTCCTCCTTCTCAGACGGTGTAGATTCTCAGGATACACGCAAACCAGTTGCATGTTCAACGAAAAAGACGATCTGTCCACATATATGACCCAGCCTGGATTCGAACCAGGGTCATCTCTTCAACAAAGCTTCTGGCGACCATGGTCACGCTGCGCCGGTGCGATTCCTCTCGCTACTGGGTCCTCCCTTTTCAACTGTAGATCCTCAATATAAATGTCAATCAGTTCCCCGTTTGGGCGGTTTCAACGAAAAAGACCTACATTACGGCTTAATGATCCAGCCTAGATTTGAACCAGGATCATCTCCGGCTTAGCGATACAGAATACAGAGCATGCTGCGCAGGTGCGATACCTTTTGCCACTGGGTCTTTTGACCCTCGCTTTACGCGCCACTCGATTCATCTCATCGTTCCCGGGCTTTTCGAGAAAAAAATCCTGCCGACACTTCGCAGGACCCAGCCTGGACTCGAACCAGGATCTCCGGCTTTAAAGCTTATAGCAATGACCTACATGCTGCGCCGGTGCGATTTATTTCACTACTGGGTCTTCCCTACCCACTTTTGCATCCCGTATGTCTGGGCCACTTGGCACATTCCTCAAATACGAGTCCAGATTCGTAGACCACGACCTGTACGCCCGGGTTCTTCCCCAGGGACCTCTGCTTCGTCAGCGTGTATGCATAGACCCAGCTCCCCATTTTCGGAGAGGAAAAAGGGGATACTACCGTGTTCATGACCAGCCTGGATTCGAACCAGGAGCATCTCCGGCTTGAAATCTTCTGACGACCAAGGCACGCTGCGCTGGTGCGATTCCTCTCGCCACTGGGTCTTCACGGCCCACATTTGCATCCCGTATATATGGGTCAATGACCTGCCCGTTAGCGCGGTGTTCAAAAATGCGTCTGAGTTCAGCTGTATAAATGACCAGCCTGGTTTACAGGATCTAATATGGCTTGTCACTTTACGCGCCTCTGAATTCGTTTCATCGTTTCCGTGCTTTTCAAGAAAAAAAAACGCACGAGAACAGTCTTATGACCCAGCCTGGACTCGAACTAGGGCTTCCGGCTTCAAAGCTTCTGACAAAGATAGTTGCAATGCGCCGGTGCGTTTCATCTCGCTACTGGATCCTCCTCGCTTTACGCGCCACTCGATTCATCTCATCATTCCCGTGCTTTTCAAGAAAAAAGACGTGTCATCGGTGTTTATGGCCCAGCCTGGGCTCCAACCAGGATCATGTCCGGCTTAGACACTGAGTACGCTGTATGCTGCGCCGGTGCCAGGCCTCTTGACCTTCACTTTATATGCGACAGCATGCTGCGCAGGTGCGATTCATTTCGCTACTGGTTCTTTTGACCTCCACTTTACGCACCATTGAATTCATCATTGTGTGATTGTCAAGAAAAAAATACATCATTCTTACGTATGATCCAGCCTGGACTCGAACCGGGGCTTCCGGCTTGCTGCTTAGCCACACATGGCCACTTACAGCGTAAAATAGAAATACATCACATCAGCTTCCGGCTTGAAAGTTTCTCGCAATAACATCGGGCATGCTGTGCCGGTGCAATGCCCAGCGCCACTGGTTCTTTCGAACCTCGCTGTACGCACCATTGAATTCATCGTTCCGTGATTTTCAAGGAAAAAAAGACGGAAACTGGAAGAATGACCCAGCCTGGATTCGAACCAGGATCTCCGGCTTTGAAGCTTCCAAGGATGACCTACATGCTGCGCCGCTGCGATTCCTCTCGCCACTGGGTCTTCCCAACTTTTTCGATTTGTACAATGTTGACTTCAGCGTGGCGCATTTTCAACAAAAAAGACACCGTGGTGGTTTCCCTATGGCCCAGCCTGGATTCGAACCAGGGTTGTCTCCGGCTTGAAACCATCTCGGTACTACAACGCGGCACCGGTGCGATACATTTCGCTACTGGGTCTTCCTAGACACCCTTGAATCCTCAATATACATGCAAACCACTTGTCAGTTAGTGCGTTTTCAAGAAAAAAACCGCGAGAACAGAGCTATGACCAAGCCTGGATTCGAACCAGGATCCCCGGCTGGCAAGTTTCTGATGACTATGGGCACGGTGCGCCGGTGCGATGCCTTTCGCTACTGGGTCTTCCTGGGTACCTATGTATCCTCAATATACACGCCAATCAGTTGCCTGTTGGTGCCTTTTCAACAAAAGCAATGAACCCTGAACCTAATGACCCAGCCTGGACTCGAAACAGGATCATCTCCGGCTTAACGAGGTGGAATTTTTCAATGCTGCGCAGGTGCGATGCATTTCGCTACTGGGTCCTCCCTGCCCATGTGTATATCTTCAACATACAGGCCTCTGAATTCATTCGTTCCGCACTTTTCGACAAAAAAGACATCATATACTACTAATATACATGTCAATCACTTGGCCGTTAGTGCATTATCAACAAAAAAGACATTACGCTGTCCGGTGCAATGACCCAGCCTGGATTCGAACCAGGATCTCCGGCTTTAAAGCTTATAGCAATGACCTACATGCTGCGCCGGTGCGATTTATTTCACTACTGGGTCTTCCCTACCCACTTTTGCATCCCGTATGTCTGGGCCACTTGGCGCATTCCTCAAACACGAGTCCAGATTCGTAGACCACGACCTGTGCGCTGTGGTTCTTCCCCGGGGACCTCTGCTTCGTCAGCGTGTATGCATAGGCCCAGCTCCCCATTTTCGGAGACCAAAAAGGGGATACTACCGTGTTCATGACCCAGCCCTGGATTCGAACCAGGATCATCTCCGGCTTAACGAGGTGGAAATTTTACATGCTCCGGTGTGATTCCTCTCGCTACTGGGTCTTTCCTATCCACCTTTGCATTCACATGTGTGGATCACTTACCTGCCCGTTAGCGCGGTGTTCAAAAATGCGTCCAAGTTCAGCTTTAAATAAATGACCAGCCTGGTTTGTACCAGGATCTAATACAGCTTGGGTACGTCCAAGCTCTCAAAACAGTGTTACACATTACCGGCTCGATACCTCTCGCTACTGAGTCTTCTTAAAATTTTAGATTTGTATGGCAGCGTTGGCGCGTTTTCAAGACAAAAAAGACACCGTATTCCGGAACTATGACTCAGCCTGGATTCGAACCAGGATCATATCCGGTTTAGCATCGCTCGACATCTACATTATCCGGTGCGATTCCTCTCGCTACTGTGTCTCTTGACCCTCACTTTCCGCACCATCAAATTCATCTCATCTTTTCTGCGCTTTTCAATAAAAAAGACAGCGTATTCTACCACTATGACCCAGCCTGGATTCGAACCAGGATCATCTTCAGCTCCGGAATGTCCGGCGAATCGCGAATACGCTGCCGATGCGATTCATTTCACAAATGAGTCCTCCTGCTCAGACGATGTAGATTCTAAATATACACGCAAACCACTTGCATGTTCAATGAAAAAAACGAATGTTCACAAATATGACCCAGCCTGGACTCAAACCAGGAGCATCGCCGGCTTTAGAGCTTCTAGCGACTATGGGAACGCTGCGCAGGTGCGATTCCTCTCGCCACTGGGTCATCCCTAGCCCCCTTTGCATCCCTCATCTGTCACCCACTTGGCGCGTTGCTTAAACATGAGTTCAAGTGCGGCTGGAAATATATAAATGACCCAGCCTAAATTCGAACCAGGATCACCAGGCTGAAGTGCCTCCCACCGTATTGCCGGCTCGATACGTCTCTCGCTACTGGGACTTCCTAATTTTCTCGATTTGCATGGCGTTGACTTGAGCGTTAGCGCGTTTTCAACAAAAAAGACATTATGTTGTCCGCTGCAACTTGAAATGACCCAGCCTGAATACAAACCAGGATCACCTCCGGCTTAGCGCTTCTGTACATAATTCTGCGCAGGTGAGATGCCTCTCGCTACTGGGTCTTCCCGGGTACCCGTGCGTCCACAATATAGACCCAAACCACTTGGCCGTCGGCGCGTTTTCAAGAAAAAAAAGGAGCAAGTTCGAGATATGACCCAGCCTGGATTCGAACCAGGATCATCCTCCGACTTCAAAGCTTGTGGCTATGACTGCGTACATACTGCCGGCGCGATTCCTCTCGCTACTGGGTGTTCCCTGCCTATGTGTAGATCTTCAATATACACCTCAATTAATTGTCCATCGGCTTTTTTGAAAAAATCAGATGTGGCACTTTGAATGATCCAGCCTGGACTCGAACCAGGACCATCTCCGGCTTGAAAGCTTCTCGCGATGACTCTTGGCATACTGCGCTGGTGCGATTACAGCTGTTTTCAGGAGTATGTACGGGTGGAGTCTATACGAGAAGAATGGGAGTGGGACTCGCTTATTTTGGCGTCGCGAAGGCCACGGTAAGCGAGTCCCATTATCGAACCAAACAAACCATAAGACAAAGAGGCGTGCCGAGTCCGCCATCACATCGGCTTGTTATCGGCACTATCTGCGGGCGTGCAAGATTTCAATGTATTTTCCGTGCAATACATTTTTGGGCGGGATATCGTACGCGGGGGGAGACCCCCCGCGGACCCCCCCTGTCGCTTGCCGCGGGGCCCACTGCGTGGAGCTTCCGCTCGCCGCGGGGGCCCACTGCGTGGGGCTTGTGTATTTTTTATTTTTATTTTTCGCCTTTTTCTCCTTTTTCGGTGATGTCTTACGGGGGTCTCCCTTGCCACTCGCCGCTGGGCCCACTGCGTGGGGCTTCCCGCTCGCCGCGGGGGCCCACTGCGTGGTGCTTGGCGCCTTCGGCGCCTGTGTGTCGGGGAGTTCACTGTACACTGATGGGGTTGATGGCCGGATCTCAGTCCGGTGTGTCGAGTCCCATTGATGGTAAGCTGATAATGGGACTCGGCGTTCGGCCCTGTTCTACGCGAGAACAGCCGAGTCCCACTCCCATTCTTCTCGTCGATACTCGTACGGGTGTGACAGAATGTTACTTTTCGATTTCTGCTTACGGTTGTTTGTCGCTGCGTCCGGCCGCTCCACACTCCTCACGAATGGCTTATTCCACCGTCCGCCACCACCCATGCCAACCTGCAAGCGTAGTTCGGACGAGAAGAAGCAGACCGTGATCCGTTTGGCCCACCGCGGCCGCGAGCAAGCCGACATCGCAGTAGATGTTGGCATATGCTTGAGCTCGGTCGAGAAGATCTTGCGGCGCTACCGGCAACAGAACCAAGGAATCCCCGTGCAGCCCACATTCCGACTGATTGGGGGGCCACGGGCCTTGGAGGTAACTGATGTCGATGTACGAACAACGATTAGATGATTAATGAAGCGCTAACCATATCATTCAGTTTATCGTCGGTCTGGTGGAAAAAACCCCAGATATCTATTTGAGAGAGATTCAGGTGGAACTGCAGGAAACTTGTGATGTCGAGGTCTCAACCACGACGATCTGGAGGGCGCTCACCCGTCGAGGATTCACTCGAAAACGGGTACGCAACGTGAACCTCGAACAATGTTGATTTGACTCCATGGCTTTGCAGGTTTCTCGTGTGGCTGCTCAGCGCGACGGGAATGGCCGTGCAAACTACCAAATCTACATGACGACGACATACCAGCCAGAACAACTGGTTTTTGTCGACGAAGCCGCTTGCAATCGGAACACTGCGAAACGCGGTTGGGCATGGGCCCAAGTTGGGGAACAGGCACGCAGGCATGATGTATATATATCCGGGGGATAAAGTGCGTTCACTATTCATTTGTTTGCCTCACGTTCTGATGTTTTCTCGAGGTACTCTGTTCTACCGGCTCTTTCTTTGAGCGGAGTTTTACACCTCGATGTCCTCGCGGGCTCCTATAATGCCGCCGCTTTTAATAGCTTCATCGACGGCCTCCTGGACAACATGAATCCATTTCCGGGCCCGAACTCCGTCATCGTGATGGACAACGCGTCCATTCATAAGTCGCCGGCACTGCGCCCGATGATTGAACAGCGGTGAGTTCAGCTTCCTATCAATCTCCGAGAGTGTTAAATGGTACTCCTCCAGAGGGATGCGGCTCGAGTATCTTCCTCCGTACTCTCCCGACTTCGATCCGATTGAAGAAGGGTTTTCGGCACTGAAAGCATGGATACGGCGGAATCGAGATTACACAGATGGAGCGTTAGCTGGCGGACCGAATGCAGACTCGCCGTATGCGATGATCTGGCGGGCCGTGTTTGAGTCGATGACACCAGAGAAGGCACACGGATGGTTCTCGCACTCTGGTTACATTTGAAGTTGTTTAGTATGTATTACTGTACATATTTGAACATTATAGTATCGTACAGAACTTCTTGTCACCCCCGCAGTAAAGTACATTAGTTTTCTTTTCGTCTTGGCTGTGAAATTAAAATTTGGCTCTACCCTTCCCCTTCGCCGCTGTGCGCTCCACGGCCGTGATCGACTCGTCGACGAAGTGTTCAGCAAGCTCCCGAGGCATGTTCACCTGGTCGACAAAGAACTGGGGCTCCAGGAGCGTGACTTGGTCGGCGCGGGTGATTTGAAAGCTGTGCAGGTCGTCTGCGAACACAATTGCCAGGAATGGGAGTGCAACTGAATCTTCAAATAGCTTGGAATCGTCAATAGACTGGAGAATGTCAGTTACGGGAGAATAATATATGTCGTCGAAGTCGCTGTTGTTAAGGAGGGTGTGCGACTGCGAGGCGACGGGAGGATGCTTCATGTTGGCGGCGTTGGCAGTCGCTGCCGTGATGGGTGCCAAGGGGCTTCGAGCCGGCGGAGAAACGGCACCACTGTGTTGACGGTGACGTGGATCGTGGGGGCGCATGGGTTCTTGGGAGATTCGGGCTTGCTGGTACGCGCTCTCTTGCGCTCGGGTAAGAAGTAATCCTGGAACATGATGTTCTCAGGAGGCCGAAACTTTGTCACTTTGCCAAGCGACTGGAGAATATATATCAGTATTGGAGATAGTACGAGAGCGGACCACTCACAATCTCCTTGGCCCAGAGCGATACGTGGGCCGGCTCCACACGAATATGGTGGCCATCAGGGTGAACATAGCAGAGCTGGTCTCTATGTTTCGCGCACGAGAGCTGGCTTCGGAGTTCCTTGTACTCCTTCGTAAAATCATCAGTCTTCCTTTCCACGGAAGGCGCCCGCTCTTTGCGTTTCTTGCTGGGCTTCGCGACAACAGCAGTCTCCTCGGGAAGATTCTACACGCGCAAGTAAGTAGAGCACAATTCCAATTTGAAAGGAACGCACAAGGTTTTTGATGATACAAGTAACCATTCGGACCCGTGCTCTCTCCGTTTGCCCTATCCCACTCTGAAGACAATCTGCCCAGTCAGCGGCAGTAACGAGCTCGTGGACGGGGGCGCTGATTTTATCATTATCCCAGTTGTAGCCGATGTGCGCTGTGGAAGGGTCGAGGCCCATGATCCCGCAAATCTCGACGAATGCGACATTGAAAGGAACTCCACGTGTGTACTTCTTGGTCCTCGCAACACGGGTGGCCCCAATAACATTGGTGTTAGTCGGAATTTCGAAGGACAGGGCTGTCCCAGGTACATGCGGAATATTAGTTCAGTCAGAAAAGAATTTTAAACCGTACCTGTACCGGTTGGACCTGCAGCAGGAGGGGCAGCTGCTGGAGCTGGAGCAGCCTCTGGTGTATAGGGAGGTGGAAGATCTGCTCCAGCATTCGCTCCGGGCGGTGAAGCTAAGACGGTCCAGCCATCCTGCTGCCGAGTGTGTTCGCGGTAGTGGCGGCTGGCTGTGGTTCCCTCGTTGGTCGACATGATGGAGGTTTACATTCAAGAGTGGTTTAAGCGTAGACTGCGACGGTACGAATGGTTTCGACGGCGGGGCCCCAGTGGAGCCATGATGATATGACGTTGAATGAATACAGCGATAAACCATGGTAAACAGAAATTGAGGAGCGATCTTGTGTCACACCCGTACATACTCCTGAAAACAGCTGTAATTTCGCTCCTGGGTCTTCCATACCCCCTTTTGCATCCCGCATGTGTGGGTCACTGACCTGCTCGTTAGCGCGGTGTTCAACAATGCGTCCAAGTTCCCCTCGTGTTGGCCACTTGGCGCATTGCGCAAACACGAGTTCAAATTCGGTTGACCATGACCTGTGCGCTGTGATTCTTCCCCGGGGACCTCTGCTTCGTCAGCGTGTATGCATAGGCTCAGCTCCCCATCTTCGGAGACCAAAAAGGGGATACTACCGTGTTCATGACCCAGCTTGGATTCGAACCAGGATCATCCCTGGCTTAGTCACCATGAACGTTTTGCATGTTGCGCAGGTACAATTCATTTGACTACTAGGTCTCTTGACCGCACTTTACGCGCCACTGAATTCATCATTCCGTGCTTTTCAACAAAAAAAGACATCATTATGTGGTTACGAGAACTTATGTAATAAGTGATCGTTCTTTTAGGAAACTCATGGGTACGATTTCGCGGGTGCGTACAATTTGGTCACATCAAGATGAAGTTATTGAAAATAGTGGCTGTGCATTAAAAACACTACTTTGCTTCGCCACATCCGTTAGATATAATGTGATATTTTTAAAAGTTTCTAATGCCCATAGTGGCTGTGTTTTCTTATGTAAATCTTTTTCCTGCTGGCAAAGGTTCGAACCCCGGAGTAAACAACCTTTTTATCTTCACCGCAAGGCTGACGATTTTTGCAAGCCAGCACTCTTCATTTCACTTTAATGCATCTTCAATATTTTGACAGGTGTCTCTCGGTTTTGCATTGCATCACATGCTCCCATGCTCTGCTGTCCTGTAATATTAAAATTAAATATGGGTGGAGGAGGAGAGAATGGACCGAGGTAACCAAGAAATGAGAAAAAAAAACTGTAAAGGACTGCAACAGAAAGCCCAGAAGATGCTCGGAGCCGAACTGGGCGAACAAGAGGTGGTGCAGAAAAAAGCGAGAGAGTAGAGCATTTGTGTTTGTAATCAACGCACTGACCGCGCAATGATCGGGCCGTCGGCGTTTCGGACTTCCGTCTTTCTTCCGTCTCTCTCGCTCCGAGTCGCTCAGTCGCTCACCTCCGAGTCCGTCCACGCATTTCTCGAGAGTGCATAAAGACGTTTTAGAAACAAGACAATTTCGCCACCTAGCCTTGCCTCCCATCTCGACTCGCACGAAGCGCGACGACCAGTCTGACTGTCTGAGGCTCCGAGTCGGGGAGCAGAGACGATGTCACAAGTTTCATGACCCTTCTACAGCAGGTTTGTTCCGACCTCGGTCCATTCCACGATGGCTGTGGGTGGCTGTTTTTCAGAGCGGACATCACACTTCTTGTTGTCAGTTCATGGATTCAATGATTCAATATTAAATTCAAAGCAGGCCCATGCTGTAGATCCCCCATCCAATTCAAAAACAACGGTCAGTAGCACATGGCGCGCATCTGCCTGCCGTGACGAGTCTGAAATATTGTCTGCGGAAACCCCTGTTTGACTCGGGGTTGGTCCATATCTTCAATTGTCAGTGTGTTAATTTTTCTTCAGTATCTTTATCAACCCACAGAGTGTTCCGGGACCATCCGCTATGTACTGTGTATTTTATCCTAGGCACATCCCTGCCTCAATTTATCAACCAGAACAGATGCAGACAATGTCGATTGACTCGGGTCTATGGCATATGCCCTCCTCCGATCTCCTCCTAACTTTTCACCTTGTCATGCTTTTGATTCCAGTCTGAGTGGGCCAAAGGTATCTCTCTGACGGCGGAATGTTTTCTCTCCCTCAGTCTTCCCGTCAATCCTTCCGAGGATTCGCAAGATTAACCTGGGTTTACATAATTGTGTTCTTTGCTCGGTGCGGAACTCGGACAGTTGTTTCAATCCTGCCTCCACGTGAGTTCCGAGTTCGGGAATTTGATGGCGGGTTAGCGGCACCGGATCAACCCATCAAACCATCCGCGCAAGTAAAAAAGTGCCCAGTCCAATGTGGGTGGCTTTCGGGCGGTCTTGTCTAACACAGGAGGGGTGTTTGAAATAAGAAACCCGATTTGGGAGCTCATATGGAAGCGAAAGATCAGAGCTCGGAATTAGTTCGGTCTCTCACAGACAACCGTAAGCCATTTCTTCTGACACCTCCTCTCTTGCACACCTCGAAGCCAGGGTCTTTTATGCATGGGTTTGTTTTATTGTGGTGGTAGCTGACAGACAACGAGACCAGTTGCCTTTGGAGGCTCGCTATCTCGGGCGAAATATTTTCCTACGGTTCATGTAGGTTTTATGAGGCACAAAGTACGGGCACCATCCACCACCCTTTCCAACTACTGTATATCCCACTCCCTTAATGACTGTCCAGCGGCTCGCGGCGCAGCTGTTCTCCACTGGATTTTTTCCCTGAGCTACTTCTTCCGAGTCGATCTCGTGGTTCGACCGTCTGAGGCTGCCATCGAAGCCAGCACATATTTATTCGATCTTTCCGTCGTCCGTCCCACCACGCCGACTCGTTCGTAATCTAGAATTACAGGTTACGAGAATGGCTCGGTTGCGTGCAGTGCACATCTGCTTTCCATGGCGATGTATTTCTTTAGTTATCCCGTTTGACTCGGGTTGGGCCATATTTTAGACGAGTGTGTTAATTTTTATTCTTCTATGTTCCATTCATGACTCTACCGAAACCAGGTTAGGTACATGCAGAGAATATCCCGTTGACTCGGGGTTGAGTCGTAAGTAGTCCAAGAGACTGCATTTTTCTTTTGGGCGACTGCAGACTTAGGACGACGGTGCAGCCGCATTTTAATGTCTCTTAGATGTAGGATCTTCGTTGAGCCATCCTAGCACTTGTGAAGAACCATATGTGTCTAGTCCAACCCCTATTTAGGATTTCGGGCCATGATCCGAGTTCCGTGATGTCGGCTTTACGCCTGTTGGCCGAGGTTGGGCCGAGGGGTTAAGGCCTTAAATCTCTTAGGAGGCTCCTTGTCAACAACGGTAACGCCAACGACGCCTATGCCCAACATTCTGAATATGTTTTACATCTATCCTTCATTAGAAAGGCTCATTCATCATTTCATGACTTCGACGCGCGCCTGACTGAAGCCACCACTCGAGTCTCGCGCGCGAGAGACTGGTCTTGAGACTGGTACATTCTGATCTCGAGTCGAAGTGTATACATATCTGCACGATAAGAGTTGATCGGTAGACTCAAGTCTCTTGCAGATATCCCCCGCTCTTCTCCCACTACAAACGAAAGACCCGGTATGCTTGACCCTGTACTAATCTCTGGGTACCAGCCACGCTGCGCTGGACCCCTTGCAGGCTGCGTCGCCTCCTCCAAACTCGAAGTATACTACTCCACGCTCGAATCCCGCTAACGTTGACGCCGTTGTAGATCCTCAGTGAGCCTCCTTTGCACCCCGCTTTCCCTCCGTTGTTATCGGCGGATCCGGAATATTCGCATGGCCACTTTCACATTGCGGTCTTGTTGATTCTCTGTCCAAGTTCTACTCAACCCTCTCTTAATTTTCTGCATATCTGTTCTCTCACCCTCTTCGCTCTCGTTCCATCGCATCTTCCATCGACGTCCTCCTGCTGAATCTCGCTCGGCCCCTCTTCCTAGCCTTTCTGTTTATTCCCCTCCTGTACCGGGATTCATCCACAAGTCTCATTCACTTCTGCAGATTGATTCCTTCGCAAACTCCTTTGGCCGAATTCAGTGCGTTATACCGATGCACCAACATTGGGTGCTGTGTTATGATGCCCAGCATTGTCTTCACATATCCTATAGAACTCTAACAGAGTACAGTGCCGCTACTTGGTATGCTGCGTAAGTGTTGGTCAGGTCATCGGATCGTGTTTGAAAGCTCCGGCTTGGGTCGGGTGGGGCTGGGACTGGGTCGGGGAAAATCTCAGGCCCGGTCGGGTCGGGCTTGGGCTTGAGCCCGGGCTTGGTTGATTTTTTTCTCAGCTAATCTGAGTATCTGCATCAGTGTAAGTACTCTATTGGACTCGCCGTGTACTCCCAACAACTCAGGGTGCATTTTGAACCTTCAAAAATTGTTTTCAAACTTGTATATTCAGATTGGGCTTTTATCATCATCTTCTAACCTGTGTATCTGTGTCTACTAACTAACTAGCAGCTACCCGTGCTACGCTACGGTACTGAACAGCATCCATTACACAGTTTTCAATCAGAAAATAATGGACACTCAGCTTTCTTGTCAGAAGAGAAGACACCGCTCGTCGCCGACCTACGGTCGACTCCTCGCGGCCTCGTGAGAATGTGACGTTCAACATTTGTTTTCGGTCCATATAGAAACTTTTTAAAAAGAGCCTGTTTCCTAATAGGAGGAGGATGAACGGACTGGACACAACTTGAATTAAAAATCTGTTTACTCATGGCTGCGCAGAGGACCTTCATCGAAGGCTTCCATTCTGATCCTTATTTTTGCTCTGCCTTCATTCCTTTTTGTACTCTTGGTTCTTTGATGTAGGAGGGATCATCTTGACAATTTCAAATAGGCAACTCGACAGTACGGTGGAAAAATTGAACATTTGGCGCTGAAGCAAACAACATTATGCGGAGCCTCAGAAGCCAATATGGTTATCTCGAGACACAAACCATTTGTGTTTACTGGGGACATGCCATCCTCATTTCTTATGTAGATGTCAACCAAAATTTTACCCGCTACTAGCCCCCCGTTGCATCCCACGCAAAGGCTTGCCAACGCCAACATCTACTTATATCCAGCGGGGCGCACACGCTCGCACGCTTACTCAGCTTGCGATCTGGCACCCCCCTCGACATTTATGTCTTGACAGTATGATTTTCATTCCACCAGTGGATCCGGAGGTTCTGCCCCGCACTCAGACTACATTGTCGTCCATATGATTCCCTGGTCTACTTTTCTCCAGCCCCACTACAACAATTTGCAGGATTAATACCAGGTTCCTCCCCAGCCGCGGTTTCGAGGCTCACAATCTCAATAGCGGGAGTTTAAATCGAATATAGAATTTGGTCACCGGAAATATCGGACCGTGTTATGCGTGGTGATGTTATATGTGACAGAAAGTTGAGCCTCTCCACGGCGGCTGGCGGATAACATTGGTAAACAACATAGCCACAATTTCTCGAATTCATCGAGAAAATAGAATTTGTCTTCCCTCATTCCGAAATAAAATACTCTGAGGCCATACATATAAACCTTTAGGGTGCTTGAGTGTCCTTGAGCCAGGATTAGTATTTTCTGCTCTTCTCAGAAAACTAGAAGCACGAAGGAGCAGATTTTGGCTGTATTCCTGCAACAAGTCTGTTGTGGTTAGTCAATGAATCCCTGGCCTTGCAAATAGCCTCACCATGACACTATACAGGTCCTTATGCACTCATAACATTTTATATTTACTGTGGAAAGACCTTACGCAAATTTCTCAACAATTTCTCGAAAATGTGGCTATGTTGTTTACCAATGTTATCTGCCAGCCACAGTGGAGAGGATAACTCACACAAAATTCTGAGATATCAATTTAAACTCCCGCTACTGAGATTGTTATCCTCGAAACCGCGGCTGGGGAGGAACCTGGATTAATACAGTCTATTACTGTAACACAATGCACAGAAGACGCTACATAGCGGGCCCTGCTTCGCAACGAGCTACATCAGTTATACTATATAAAATGTGTTGCATCCTTTCCTACTAAGTACATTGACTCCATCAATGCCGAGTTGATGCAATCCTCGCCATTGCACCTACTCTGTGGCTCGACAGGGTGCTGTGGAGACAATGGAACAACCCTCCTATTGACTCACCATCGGGACTCGGGAGTGTCGCCCTGGAGTGCAGGAAAGGAGTAATATACCCAGAACTGGAAAGTTCACTGGTGGCCACCGGGTAACGGTGACCGCTGTTGGACAAAGTTGAATATCAGCGTCCAGGATAAGATAACACGTTCCACCGGAAATCACCGAGCCCCTATCTTCCGTCAGAATTTTTCGGTCATGCGAGAATACGAAAATATTATACTTACAGGGTATTTCACAGCTGGAAACAACTGCGTAGTATTTTTTAACTCAATTCTTTCCAGCATACCACTGGAATCCACCGTTGGTCGGTGGACTCCAGTGCTGTAAAGTTGATTTATAGAACTCTGAATTCAGTGGCAAATGGACAACAACCATAGGAGGGTCCACTCAGAACATCATTAATAAGGATTCCAATGATGTTCATTGTTCAATAGCCAGGATCACTGTGCCAAAAAAAAATGATTTTGCTTCGGTTCTGTTGAAATGTGGTTAGTAAAAGCCAGTGGAATTTGGTGGCTACCAGTACATGTACATACGAGTCACACTGGGCTCTAGTGTGAACCATCAGGCGACAATGGTTTCCATTGGATCTCAATTGGCCGGCACTGGTTGCCAGACAATGACGACAAGTGCCGATCAATGGCGTTTCCAGCGCCGCGTATACTATTTAGGGCCATGCCGAGCAATTAATCAATGTGCCGAACTCTGCCGCCGACCATTACATGAGTCCCGGATATTCTCCCGTCAGGCACGCCGGACATGAACGCCGGACTTCCCGTTTCCCATTTCTTCTTCTCCTCCTTATGCTTCCGACTGCTGACTCTTGAGGAATACGATATTTTGACGTGATCCGCATGCCATTCCCAGTTTTAAGACTCCGACTCAGAGTTTACTGTCTGCAGATTTACGAAATGGCCCATCATTGGAGTTTACGTATAGGCGGAGGCGGCGGCGAATTCTGCACGGACGAAGTAAGACATTCAAGATACCATGTACTCAGTTGGGACGGTATGGCCCAACCCCATATGCATTTTCATTGGGAGGGGAGGCACAATCCTATGTAGTGATGTGCCGGGTCGGGCTTGAAGCCCAAGCCCAGGCTTGGGTCGGGCTTGAAAGCCCGACCCAGGCCCGACCCGTGCCGGGCTCAGGTAGGGCTCAGGGTCGGGCTTAGAATTTTGCCCGACCCGCGACCCGGGCTCAGGCCCGGGCTTCAGCTAAACATTTTGGCCTGGCTCATCCCATAAATTGACCACCACAATTATTTCTGGGCACATTCAGATCATTAATGGAGGAATATAAGTGCCTGAAAAAACTCTACAAGATGTATATATGTTAGAATGGCGTGAACAGAGCCGCGACCGAGTTGCCCGAAAGCATCACGTGATGCCAGTGAAGCACCTCGCGTCGCGAAATCCTGGTCCTTGTGGGTCAATGTCGAAGTCTGTGGTCGTCAATGAGAGTTCAGTATAGGCCATACTCTCCTAGTAAAGGGATAGATAGTTCAAGTTCACCAAATAATAGCAGCCATATTTGGCTTGGCTTGGCTTTCAAACCCTGGCTTTGGCTTGGCTTTATCCGGCTTTGGCTTGAGAAATCTGAAGCCAAAGCCAAAGCCATGGGGCTTGGCTTGGCTTGGCTTGGCTTTGGCTTAAGCCATGGCTTCCGATCAAAAGGTTCCCACGGTTGGGGAGGTTGCAAAAGGTCAGAAAAATGGTCCTATCCACCTACGAAATGGTGCAAGTACCTATAAATTTTTCAAGCAGCTGAGATTATTATTCTAAACCAGCGAATGCGCACAATCAGGCTGTCCTGATGCCCAGGAAGCGCCAATTGAACCCTGTATAGTTGTCTACAGTAAGTGCTGAATCTACTGATTGTATATATGCGAGGTTTCCTGCATTCACAGTCTTCCCAAAAATCACATGAGGGCCAACTTGTTGGTCCTTGTCATGAAATCAAAAGCCATGGCCTGAGCCCTGGCTTTTGGCTTCTCAGGCGTCAAGCCAAAGCCAAAGCCAACCTCAAGCCATGAGTTTGGCTTGGCTTGGCTTGACAAAGCCATGGCTTTGGCTTCTTGGCTTCTTGGCTTTAAGCCAAGCCACAGACATCCACTAGCCATAATACTCCCTTTTACTCATTGCCTTATATAGGCAGGCCCGGTGATAAGGCGTGTATCAATACACACCTGAATTCATCTATTTTACACTAGTACACGCGGATAGCTGTATACAAGAAGTAAGACTAGAGGATGCTAGTTTAATCCCGGAACTGAGCATTAAGCCTTTGAAGCGTTGCAAACTAGCATAACTATCAAAGTCAGGCAGTATTAACGGTACCTTCACAAATGGGGCCTGCAATAGTGACTGAGCAAAACCCAGCTAGCTATAGGAATATCCTGGCAAGTTATATGTCAAAGATGTAACAAGCTCGGATTCAATATGGACGTCAGGCGACTAAGGGACTTTGGAAGGATTCAAACAGCATAAGACTATTAAAATGTGCACTACAGAAGTAAGGAAATAAACTAGACCAGGCTACTAGAAGGGCATTTAACTGGGAGCGCGGTTGATCAAAAACCGGCCCTGAAGTATCATGTGATCGCGTTTGATCACGTTTTAAAGAGAGAGGCGAGTTGGCTTCAAGGAGGTTAACTACAACAGACAGATGACGCTTCAATGGTCTAGACAGACCTATAGGCGTAGGGACTAGGCACGGAAAGCCTTCCGGGAGTTCTCTCAGGCCTTCAACAAGGCTAGGAGCCAAGTAAATCCCAAAGGGCTTGGTTCAATATAAATGAGCTCAAGTCCTTCAGTCAGCAAGAGACTGTTAGCCAATAGAACGGCCAGGAGATCAAAGGTATCCGGATAGCTATCCGAAGTTATTCACCTCGGTGGTTAGATTAATAGGTAGTAAATACTATAAAAGCAACATGTAAAGTAATAATTAGACAGTGAAATACTCCCCCAGTTGTTGGCACCCAGCTCTTAGTAGCTCTAAGTTTCATTTTGTTAAGACCGTGCCTAATTAGCCGCTCTTACAACTTGTACTTACACCCATTGAGAATTCAATAAGCTCTTGTATTAGAGTCTTAGTTGTCTTCAACCCAACCAGCCGTTAAAAACTAATCAACTTGGGGTTGACTCTATATACACTCTGTGACCTTAAACCAGTCCTACACATTGTTTAGAACACGAGAGTAATCTAATTGAGGTGCTTAATAGACCCTGTTTTGACTATTCAAGTTAAGAAGTATCGAGTTGGCGCCAGTTTGAGATTGAAGGTCGATACGCCTGACCTATATCCCCGAACACACACACGTTTGTATTGAAGTTGTTAGTTGTTGGATTTTGGTATTAGATTTAGTGGGACTTCGTTTCACTCAGTTTGGTATTAGATTTCACGGCTGCACGCCACTGCACCGTTTCAGCGTCGAGGACATACTGGACGTCGTGTACCGAATTGGGATGCTGAGATAATCAGAACTTAAATATAGCCATGTCCGTGCTCATCGTGGCCCACAGCGACAACGGTAGGTAGCTTGCTGGGGAAGCACATCGCTCAGGTGATGTATCAAGCTGGTAGGCCACGAGCGGTATTCTATACATCACTGATCATCGACAATTGACGAAGGGTGATGTATCACTGCCCCAGGCTGTAGTGCAATCCAAACGAACAAGGGCCACAATCGAATTATTTCTTGCCTCTGACTGCATCATGATAGAGGATTCCAGGGGCGTTCCGAGTCGCCAGAGGCTTCGCACGATATTTCATTCTGCCTGCCCTCGTACCCACTTGGAGAGAAACTTTTAATCGCAAGTCATGAATCCGAGCGAGGGCGAGAAACCGACACCGATTGGTGCAATTCAAACAATACACCGACGAAATCCCCACAGAAAAGAAGGGCAACTTGAAGGCAAGGCCGTGCGTCAGGAGTGCGAGAGCAGCGCGTAGTATCGGAGGAGGGAATACCAAGTAGCACTGACAGTAACCGAACGCACGAATTGATTGCGAGGTCAATCTTTCTCCGCCTAAATTCTCCTCCAAACCCCAAACCTTCTCCGCCAGTCTACGCGTCGTCGCCTCTACCGTTTCTCTATCCGCAGACATACATATTCAGTGCCGCGAATTTGGTCTACGCCTCTGAGCCGCTGCACGACGGAGCAAAGCATATACGCGGAACCCAAGAAAGAGTAACCACGATTCCGCAACGAAGGGACTCTAGCGTACTCAATACAAGAAGGGCTTCTCCAGCGGGAAAATTCCGCCCTTGATGAAACCAGAAAACGATATAGAAATATTTGATGGTGGGGATGCAGATCAGGGAGACGACCTTGGGTGCGGTCTGTGCGACGAGGCTGATCTCATCATCGCGTCGAGGGAGCTGGGTGCGGCGGCACCGCTTTCTGAATCGAGCGCTGCGACAGTCGAGGGTGCGCGCGCGACTGACCATGGGCGAGCCACCTGCGCGCTCGTCGTCGATCCAGTACAACGAGAAAAATCATAGGGCTGTGAGGATTTGAATTTAGAGGAGTCACGGTTGCGAGAAGAAGAAGAAACCGGTTAACTCTCATCAATTTGGATACGGTATGGTGGGCGAAAATTATGAGACGAAAAAAAAACACGAGGACACGGTCTTTGAATCCAACTTGATGAAAGACGTGGCCCAAACGTGTCGTGTCCTCCTCAGCGAGCGCGGGCGCAGAGACAGACTCCGATTCTACCCCAGACATCAAGAAGACGATGCCCAAGCTCGCCGCCCTCTTCTCCAACCCTGCCATATTCTACATCGTCATTTTCTCAGGCGACACCCGAGCCGTGTCGCTGGACAAGCCCCTGCTTGAGAACGTCGGGAGCGCGCTGGCCTTCCTGTGCCGCGGCCTCACGGTTGTGGTCGTCGCGTATTTGCTGTTGGGCGTCGTGGCATGGTCTAGTCGCGTGGTCGTGCGCGGCCCGCGGGATGTCGAGGCGCCAGATTCGTCTGCGGATAAAGACATGAGGGCAGCGGAGGCTCACAATTTGGATGAGAAAGCGGAGAAGGCTTTAATTTTGCTTCGACACCCTCTTTGTCTTATGCTCAGATTGATACATCATATTCTGTTGGACGAGCACCATCCAACATCTACTACTGCGCTTCATACCTTTGCTAACAGAATCTAGAGACCTGGGATTGCAGATCGAATTCCTGATACTTGTCTTGTTGCCGCCGTGCGTTCCATCTCCGAGTCTATTCTCCATACGAATCAAATTTTCACAACGGCCAGATCTGGAACCTCCAGTGGTAGGCAAGTGCAACTCTTCCCATTTTGCTTGTCTGGCTATTTCCCTGTCATCGTGCTCCATTGTTGAGTAGGCCTAGGTCAGATGGCTCTGCCATAGAAACGTATTAGATAGAGTTGCTAAACCTGGGATGCTCATCTCCCCCAACCCCCCAATATATCAACTCTTCATCATGGATATCTTTACTGGATTTGTCGGCGCGACGCAAGTGGCTGATGCAGTACTCGATTTTTCTCGAAAAACAATAATGCTGCCGAAGACCAAATCCAAACTGGTGCTATTCAACATCCTAGAAGCTGTCGATGTCATGACCAAAGCGGCGGAGGTGTTAAACCTGGAAGAGAAGAAGGTTCTCGCGGAAGAGGTCGTCGCGGACCGAATCCATTCTGTAACTGTTCAAGGAGCAGCACGCAAAGTTAGGCACATTGATCCCTGCCTGCGGATAATTTCACGTCCTTCATGGCTTCATACCTCCGGGCATTTATAATTGACACCGAGGATGCCCGAGATGCCCGAATACAGTTGGATCAACTTGGGACAGCTAAAATTGAATGCATGCGGGTCCAGTGTGCGATTTCAGTTCTGGTACGGTAAGATACAATGAGAAACATAATTTCCTTGAGATGAGTAGGATCCGTGAACTTGAAGACAATAATTGGACCTCAGGAGGCCGTTTAATTTTACAGCTCTTTGCGGAACTTAGGGCGCGGACAATTTTTTTCTGTTTTTGATTGTTTTGACGAGAACACTCATAGCGCCCTCAGTCCTGGTCCGTTTACCTTCGGAGTATGCTCAATCGATTCGCATTCGCGATACGCAGTTTTCTGTGTCCTCACATTTTTTACTCGGTGTGGGGGTCTCAGGTAAGCCTATTTTGGGACATTTTTGAGCAGGACAGCTGGGGCATCAGTAGTTCACCTCCGATTGCCCTAAATTTTTTATACGATGTACTTCTATGCCTAATCTAGTTCCTGAAATACCGCGATAGTGAATATGATCCCAGGTTCCGATATTCAATAGCAGGCTGACTGAGAGCACAAATCAGCCCAATATTTCCTGATCCCTAGATTGAAATTAGACATTACAACCACTATCGCGGTATTCCGGGAACTTGATAATACATAGAAGTCCACCATAACAAAAATTTAGGGCACCTGGGAAAGAAATAGTGATGCCCCAGCTGTTCTGTTCGGAAATGTGTCAAAATGTATGAAAATTTGATCCCAGATCAAATTAAAAAATCTGAGGACACAGAAAACTGCGCGTCAGGTTTCTGAGAAGATTGAACATACTCACAAGTTAAACAGACAGGAATTGAGAACGTGATCGCTGTTCTGCCCAAAATAAATGAAAACAGAAAAAAAACACTCGCGCCCTAAGTTCCGCAAAGAGCTGTAAACCCAACTGAATTTCTTTTTCTTGATTGTATTGTCGCCTCTACTTGAAGTCGGCAGGTCAAAAATGCACAACTTCATATGCTATGGATAGGGATTCCAAATAAATCGGAGGATTTCTACAGCCTCGTAGACAAAGGCTTCAGTAAAGAAACTCTTACATCGCGTGTTGGATGTCATGGGTTCAAATCGATGGGTGGCATATACGCCGATTCTCACAACTCCGGCCTTTACGAATCGCATTGAGCAGAGGAGTCTCCAATGTACCCGAGGGGTCTGAAGATGCCTCACAAAATCCAATGGCACTCTAGGGCTGCGAGCCGGTGAGTGGACCTGAATAAGAAATTAAATTCATGAGAAATTACCAGGCAGGACAGGATCATAATAAGAACTGGTATAGTTCTGCGAAATGACAGATATTCCATGTTCGATGCATGCTAGAACAAAAAACGACTGAAAGGAACATATTCTCGGCAGAGTAGCGGCCGGAACACTCGCATAAAAGTATGGTGCTCCGGGTTTCCATACAAGTAGAAAATCTATATATATGAGATTTGAACACTAGAGCCCAGCTGCGAGAAGAAGAAGAAACCAACTTTATGAAGAAGACATTGACACAAACATGCCGAGCCTCGCCGAACTGATAGCGGTGATACTGGGCTCTGCCGAACTGCGGCTTGAATGCGCCAGCGCTCATGTTGATTTCCATCTCTTATCTTTCCCCGACCCACATATCGCCAGTGTTGTAGTTAAGGTGTTAAGGGCTTAGTCTTAATAAGGGCTTAACCCTTATTAAGCTAAGGTCTTAATTTCAGGATGTATGTATCTGAAGCCCTTAATAACCCTTAACCGGCTGCTCCCGCCGTGGCGGGCCGAGGCTGGCAATCATTAAATGACTAATAAAATGACAACCACATGGAAGCTGCTCTGGCCCGGCTCCCTACTAAGTACGCTAGTGTTGCTGTTTGGCGGGATTATTGCGAACCCCATTGCTCTCCCCGGACCTTTCACGTTGTCTCATAAGAAAGCTCATACAGGGAGCTTCTTGCAGCCAAGCACAGTGAAGAAAAGCCAGATGCTGGTGCTCAGGAGGGCTCTGGAGACGATTACAATGGATAATTGGGCATGTAATACCAGATTCTCATGTTCTGGTGGCACCAGCCTTTTTGGGAAATAACCCTTAATATGACCCTTAATTTGGACACCCTTAATAAGCCTTAATCAAACTTAAGGTCTTAATCATGGAAAGCACCCTTAATAAGACCCTTAACTACAACACTGCATATCGCTCCAGCGAAACCACCCACCATGCTCGTCTCCCGTCCAGTCGAAAGACTGATCTGCATCCTCCCGCTCATGCGCTTCGCCTGCAACTTCCTCGGCTTAGCCCTCAATTTCTTCCCCCAAACCGCCCCTTTCAGAGCCCGTTCGGCTGCCAGATGCTAGATGCAGATGCGACCCAAATTCCCTTATACGGGGGGTCGTGGGAAGATGCAATTGGAAGTGCATCTTCTCACGACCCCCCATATAAGGGTAGGTAGGTAGGTAGGTAGAATTACACGGCCGGTCCCGCTTAGGAACGCCAGTTTCCAGGGATTATCTAATGTACACGCGCTATGTACATTTGTGCCCCTGGACTCTCATGCATCCCTGTAGCCGAGCTCACGGACGCAGCCTCAAGACTCGCCGCGGTAGAACTAAAGGAATACACAAAAGAGAGAGGAATGTGCCGGTATCAGATCAAGTATTACTCAAACGGAACACGGGAACGGGAATTTGGGCTGCATCTGCATGTTGCATCTGGCAGCCGAACGAGCTCTCACGCCCGCTCTCAAATGGGTGTCAGCCGGGGCGATGCAAGGGGCGGTCATCATTGCGTTCATCCCCCCGTTCCACTACCTTGTCTGGTTCGTCCTCAATGCCCGTAGATGGCTCACCCATGGACGCGCGACCTCTATGTCGAGCCCTACAGAGCTCGAGAACGGAACCGGATCGCCCGATCTATCCGCGCTCGTGGCGGGGGAGACCATATCGAGCACGGGCGTAGAGACAGACTGCAACGCTACCCCAGACACCACGAAGATGATTCCCAAGCTCGTAACTTTCTTCTCTAACCCTGCCATCCTCTTCATCATCCTGTTCACGGCCAACACCCAAGTTGAGTCGCGGGACAAACCCCTGCCTAAGAACGTCGGGAGCACGCTAACCCACCTGCGCCGCAGCCTCGTGGTTATGGTCGTCACGTATTTGCTGTTGGGCGCCGTGGAATGGTCCAGTCGCGTGGCCCTGGGCGGCCGTCGGGATATCGAGGTCCCAGGTGCGTCTGCGGATGAAGACACGACAGCGGCGGAGGCAGTTTGGGATTCGGAGGCAAAGGCAGACAAGGATTGAAACTTCTTCCTCTCGACTCACGCTCGTTATGTGCAGACTGCTATTCCGACCCTTTGGGAGTTACTCTCGCACTCGGGCTTCATGTCGGATCCCAGTCCTACCCTTCTTCAATTCGGGAAATTTTTCTGTCTTGTAGTGTTCGTGGCTACTCTTTCCATTCGTACCTTGCCTCTTTGTAACTGGACGTCACGGATCTCCGCAAAGCGACATTGACCACTTGATAAGCAACTCATCGTGCTCCCTCTCGAAGAATAAAGCTCCCCCCATCCTCTGCGTTCATCTCACGAAGCCACCCTACATATAACACCAAAACCAAACCCACCTCCTACAATCTTCCTAACAACACCACCGCGTTCGCTCGACCCGCCTAGGCCTCCCGCCGTCCGAGTGTCCGCTCGCGCGCCCACCTCTACTCCATTCCCCTCACCGTTTGAACTCGGGAAACTGAAGCGAGGCTCAATTCATCATAGTGTTGCCGGGGTCGGGTTCAGAACCGATTCCGAACCTGAACCGAACCCGGACCGAACCTGAATTGGGGTTCGGACAGCCATCAAGAACCGAACCGAACCTCAGGTCCAATTCGGGGTTCGCATTTTTTGAAATTTCCCCGAACCTGAACGAACCTGACCGGACCCGCTGGAAAATTATGTGTGTGTTAGTGATTTTACAAGATTATTCAACTATAATTTCGCTCAAACTGCAGCTTACAGTGACCTAGAACAGGAAGAAGCATTTTATCTCCCTCGGAACACTCAAAATTATTTCCATCCTCCGAGTTCAGAGGTCCAGTGAGGCCATTGAAAAATATAGTTTATTCCTTTGGAGGTACCTGCACACTGCTGAGCCCCAAACTGTGAGCTGGGTGTCATAAAACTCATTCTTGTGTCCTACAGTGGATGAATATATCGTCAAGTTCACATTTTGTGCGTGAGAATTTTTTTTCAGGTTCGAACCTGTTCTGAACCCGAACCCATGTCCGGTCCGAGGTTTGAGGGAATCGGGAGAACCGGACCCCAGGTCAGGTTCGGGGTTCGGACTTTTTGGCAAAAAACCGGACCTGACCGGACATCGGCAACACTAATTCATCAACAAACCTGTCAGTGTTCGAGACCAGCGCCGCATATAGCGCCAGCGCGAGCCTACCTGCATTTGAATGTGAATCCGCATCCGAATTCACAAATCATAATCCAATCCGAATCCGAATCCGGATTACGAGTGCGATTTACTGTACATACATGTATAATGATATTCTGACTTCGCCCAGCCACAGTCGTTGACGTTCAATTTTCAAACGACCCAGGCGAGACGCGCGTAGTTATGTAAGGCAAAAAAATTCTCCAGATTCATACGTGGTATCCTGTTGGACAAGCGTCATCCAACTGTGCTGCGCTTCCTACCCTTGTGCTTACCATGCCGCAGCTCTGTGGAACCAGCCGTGCATCATCCATGCGCCCTATCGATCCGCCACAGAGCTGGTTCAACCCATACATCGTACGCAACCTTTCAGTTGCGCCGAGGACTCGGATAATGGGTTAGAGGTACGCGTCTGTCTGTTTACGCGGCATACTCTGTAGATGTCAGCTTGGAGGAAATATAAGGCTCTGAATTTGTTTTTCATGAGTTTGGTAGCGACGATCTGGAAGATGAATCAAGTTAAATTCCTTGGTAGATGGCAAAACATATGCCCGAATCGATCCAAGTTGAACCAGGGCGCGTTCAAGGGCACAACAAATGTGGAGACGGTTCAAGTTAACGAACAGATAGTTGTGGGACATTGTGAATCTAGAGAATTTATCAAAGTCTCACGTATATTTTCGAATATTGAGCGTCGTGCTCGTAAATCTGACCTCCATTCAAATCTGCATGGTCGGAATTGCTGGCTCACAAACAAGATTCGGGGATCCTCTTTTCAACAATCCACTCCGAGTCATTGCAAGTATCGTCTAGATAAATCGGATTATTTACACCCGCGCCAACTTCTTATGAAAACCTCGTGTAAGCGGCGTGTACACAAAGACCTCTTCTCACCTTTCTCTCATCCATAAGCTCTCGATTGCCTCATCCCCTCCCGCTATTTCCACCCTGGTCTCTCGCCGAATCGAAATGTCCACATATTGGAACGCATATCCAAACTTCGTGCACAATCCAGCCGCGCCCCTGCACCAGGAGTTCAAGCTGCTCGCGGCGCACTGCGGATGGGGTGTCCGCAGCGCTCAGTACAGGACCGAATGGGCGCGATGTGCGCGGGAGGAGTTCGGGTACCAATTCGGGAGGGACGATAACAGGCTGGCGGGGGTGGCAGGCGATGTGCGTTCTGGTTGGGATGGAAGACGTCGACATACCAGACTCCATTACACGTTGCAAGCAGGTGCGTGCCTGCAGCGGGTTCATCTATGCCTGAACTAAATGAAGGACGTATACTCACGATTGCTGCACTGGCAGGCGTTGCGGAACAAAGTCTGGGTCAACATCTACGACCTCATCGACGCGAAGAGAACGGGGCGGCCCGTCAAGAAGCATGCGTCAGCGGACGCTTTGCGGAAGTATACGAAGAAAACGAAGAAGATATTCCCGAAGGCCTCGGCGAAAGGGAACCCGTTCTTGAAGGTTTTGCTTGTGGAGCTGTTTTTATAACTACCGACCGACCGACCATCTATGTGCATACGCACCTTCACAATCTACGCAGCATACAATGGCCATCCGCTTTTGGTTTTCCGGTCCTCTCTTTGCAGGAAGCGTAGATAGACAAAGTATTCGGTCAGGGATGCAAGCAGAAATAAGATACAATTCAAGACTGGGACACTATTGAGACAGCACGTTGATACAGTTGGTAGCAAGAAATACAAGAAATCTGATACGTAACGGAGGGAGGGTTCACAAGATTCAAGCCGGGGCATAGCGAGCGAGCAGGTGCATGTATGTTTCGGAAATCTCCAAATAACATCAGTGAGAGTCCCAGCGCCGACTACGCGGCAAGAGGGAACACGTACCTTGTCCGCCCTCTCCGTCCCTCCAGGAACATACTTGCAGATACGGGTCGCAGATTCAAACCACCGTTTCGCCTCATCAAGCATTGACGCTCTAAGGACCAATCAATGAGTGAATGAAAATTTCCATCGTCAAATTTAACGACGTACTCGAGACATTCGAACCCCGTATTGTAGGAGGTACCCAGAAGCCAATTGCGTTCCTCGACAGGGTAAGCCTCAATGTATCGCATCTATCAGCCATATTCCAAAAAAGAGACGGGCTAGGATCTCACATCTTCGCCTTCGCTATTCTGTTCTATCACGCTGACGGCTTGTTCAACATACCCAATGGCTTTCAGGCGATCCGAGGGCGTGTTGCGCGCAAGGATGATGGTACATATGCCTCGTAACCATCGGGAGAACTTCTCAACCGACAATGAATTGTGGTCGAGGCTTGCGCGTAGGATGGCCTGGAAAGATGTGAGATAAAAGCGGATATATCGCGAGGAAACATGCCTCTAGACCAGTCAGAAGAACTACAAAACAGATTTGTGTTTCACGATAGCTTCTTTGTCGAGAAAGAACGTACCATTGATCGGACAGTCGGGCTCGGCCCACTAAAAAATGGTTCACAAAAATTCAACTCGCCAATCAGTAAAACCGACCAGTATATCTGCGATTGCCTCATATGTACCGACACCCAAGGGCCCGGAAGTCACAACATCCTGCGAGACGTCAGTCAGAAGTCCCTACAAATGAAAAAATCTCGCACAGTGACGATCTGTGATAGCTGCTCCCATTCTTTCAACTGAGCCAGCACCTCCGCTTCAAAGACGCGGAGGACGTGCAGAAAATACTCTACACGAAGAACGTCATCTCCGTCTGTGATTTTATTCTTCTCCATTATCGCCAGAATCTTGTGCTTGCATGCTTTGACCTCTGTAGCGTTCTCACGCAATCGGTCAACCTAAGAAGAGGAGAAATTAAAATCATCCGGAAGGGGCGTAAAAGCCTCCGAACATTGACAGCACCGTCTGCGGCCGTTAAACGGCTAGCAAACACTGATGTAACGAGTGTGAGCGGCGATAACTGGGGTCAAGTGACAAGTATTACCTCGGCCGGAGACTCCGGAGAACGTCGCATTGATGAGATGAAGGTACAAGTCGGCATCGACATCCACTGGCGAGGCCTCGCAACACGTGGTAAGGAGCTGGTGTCGAGCCGTTAGAACGTACCAGGCCAGCGATCGGCAACGCACATCTCTCGCGACTTCGAACAACTGAGATATCCGTTCCTCGCACCGTTCCCACTCGGCGCATCCCTGTACCGCACAATTGTACGCAGTTCGCCACAACCAAGAAACATCTTTGATAATCAAAGCAACCGCCTTTTGAGCGCTCGCGGCTTCGGCAAGGATCTTGGCTGCCTTGCTGTCAGGATGGGCGGCACCATCAGATACAGAATACACGTACCGGTGTGAAAGTGAGAAATCAAGGTTTCAATCAAAACAGGCCTGGGTTGTGTTAGACAGTTCGAGACGGGAAGTAGTGAAGGCACCCTACTTGTTCGCAGCGGGTTCCACAAGTAACTTCAGTACGAGCCTAATTATGCAGCGAATGAGAGTCATCGCCTCCACCACCGTCTCACCGCTATTTTCGATCTTCAGGGTCCGTAGCAGCGCTTCCAGGACAGAAAGAAGAACTGGTTTCATCTCCGACTCGTGCGAGATTTGTGTCGCTAACAAGAGCATTTTACGGTCAAAATCCGCCGCCTTTACCATGTCCCGGATGGCTCGGATGGCTGTAAATTGTGAGAGTTCATGATGCCTGAAACTGAACCGAAAACAACCTTCGTCGTCCAACCCTGTGAAACGTCGAAGAATATTAAAACAGTGAAAACAGACAGCGGGCTTAACTAACCCTGATGAACGGCGGTGAGAAACAGAACATAATGTGTCGCCGCTTCATTGGACGGGCAGCGCCGGATCACAGTAGACGCTCTTGCATATTCGTGCTGCTCGATATAGCACAGCGCAGCTTTCCGATAACACTTCGCACTACTTGTGGGGCACCCGCTTCGGAAGAGCTGGTGACTCCCTGCGAGAAACCAGTCCGCAGCACCCGACCACCGTTTGGCATTGAAATGTCGGTCGCCGTATTGCCATATAAGCTGAAAGATTCGATGAGATTGGAAGGACGCAAACGTTGGAGAACGACGGAAAAATACCGTGAGACAGGCCGTGGCAGGAAGATTAGGAAGGTTATACTCAGCCTCCAACGTGGCTATGGGAATACTATAAGCGGACAAACAGTGGGCACGGTTCTGAACCTAGAACCTGTGAAAGCCGAGTCTATGGCTGCAATAGCCCTTGTATGATCCTCATCCTTAGAACAATGAACGATCAAAGACAGAAGTATTCGGTTAACGCAATCCGATTCAATATCTTTGGAGGCCAAAAGCTGTTGAAGGCAGTATTGATTCACGTCAGTTACCAGAACGCTGTAAAATAAGAAATGTGATAAAATCCGAGCAGAGCCTAATCGAAGGAACGTACTGCTGATGGCTCAAGGTCCGCAGGTCTTGCAGGATGCTGCCGTAAGAAACACTAAGAAGACGATAGGTGAATGGGCCTGAATAAGCACGAACTCGGTGATATTGGCTTCGCAGAATGTCATGTGGTTGATGATAGATTTGAACGCTAACGCAATCGGCCGATGATCAGTGTGAGAGATGTGCAATGGAAAGAAAACATAGCCAACCATCGAGGAGAGCCGAATCACCCGCTTTGCGCCGCTTCAAGACGGCTAATCTCAGCCAGCGAAGCTCTTGATATTCAGAGCGTCCCTTGAGTGGAGTGACATTCCAGCATATTCCGGGAACACACGGGAAACTTACGTTCTCACTGAATGCGTCTATCGTAGGAATAAGTTCATCAAGAGCAGCTTCTGCCCGGTCGTACGACCCAGAGATGAAATACGCTCTAGCTGTAAGAGTGCAGTGCCATTTAGCGATTCTGACGGAACTTATCAGTAAACAGACAAACCCATCGTTCTAAGGATGGCGATCTGTATATGTTCAGGATATACGGCAAAAGGGATCCGGAGGACGACGCCACCTTTAGTTCGGCGATCCCAAGTCCCGCTGCATCATCGAGCTGGTCCGCAATGGCAAAGGCTTTCTGCAGCCACGTAACCGCTTCGGGTGCTTCGTTACTCCCTGCCGCGCCTCCAGCCTGGGCCTTTAACACGGACTTCCCGATTTCATGCAGCTTACACGCCAACCGTTCCCGCTGTTGTTCCGAAAGAACTTGATTAGCATAACCGCGCGGGAGCGGGATGGAGAATGGAGGCTCACATCGTGCGGCGGTACGAGGGAGAGCCGTTGCTCGTCGTCTACCACGCGTAAGTTGCAGCCGTCCAACGCGCACGGTCAAGTAAAGAATACCCGTTATCTTCTGTGACATGAATGCAGCCACGCTGTGGTTCCCTTCTTTCCACGCCTGGAAATGGCTCAGGGCACGACACGCGGAGTTAACAAGAACCCATTACCGCTTCCATTCGGGAGGAGAAGTAGACGATGGTGGCGCAGGCCCTGTCGACCCGGTGAGTGCCGCCGGGGTCCTCCGCATTTCTCAATAATTCCTCAAACTGTTTCAGTAAAGATCAGCGGTCAACTAACTGTGTTAAGGCGGCAAGATTCGAATGGACTGCGCACCCGGGCGGCACTTGTTAAAACGCTCCCCGCTACGTCCCCACTTCCCGCTTCTGTAGCACGCCCAATTAATTTCCACCGCCAAAGGCACCAACAAGACGTACCTGCTAGCGTAGCTCCGGTCTTACTAGCCAATTGGAGAACGTGGACGAGGGCTTGATTTAGATTGACAATCAGAAAGCAGAGGATTGAGTCGAATTGAGCCAGATACAGACTCTCGATTCCTGGCTTCAATTCCAGGCCAGCCTCAATCAGGCGGAACGCCGCGAGCCGCACTAAATGGGCGACACGAAGATACATCAGAGGGTCGGGATGCACAAGACGACGGAAACCTTACGTGCACCCACAAGCAATCGGCCCTCGTCATGGGGGGTCTTTTGCACCAAACCGGAAATATTCCATAGATTGACGCCTGTGAGAGAGATTAGGGTTTGCAAACATGT
Source organism: Mycena galericulata (assembly GCA_029289565.1). NCBI lineage: Eukaryota > Fungi > Basidiomycota > Agaricomycetes > Agaricales > Mycenaceae > Mycena > Mycena galericulata. The sequence continues at coordinate 296,871 of JARKIA010000161.1, read as the reverse complement.
ATTCGTGCGAAGGTTGATATGAGATAGGGCGAGAGACCAGCCAACCTTCTTGGTCCAGCTCGTCGGAGAGCTGAAGCCAGCTTTTGTTGGACTTTGGACGCTGTTCCGTGAAAGACTCGGCTAACGACGCGACTTGACGGAGCCTTTCAATCAATGGGGGTCGGACGCTGGGGTCAGGGTTGTCTAATTGAGGCTTTGCGGCGATAATTAGATCTATGATGTTGAGGCTGTCAATGACGGTTGACTTTCAGCGTGGATTGCAAGCGCACCCTTGATTGAATTGAATATCTGTTGTAGGTCGGGGAGGTTTTTCTTTTTTCGCGCGGACATCCGGAGAAAGGAAGTGCGTTAGACTTAGTACAGGTGATATGCCAGAGTGTACGACAAGGAGGCACACACGTCCGGGACGACAATGGAATGGTGGAATTGGAAGAGTGAAGCGGGCGTGTTTGCCGCTGTTGATCACAAGAGCGTGCCGAAGATCCGATCACAGGCATCCTCGGCCGAAAGAGTCGGAGAATAGCGGAGAATTAAGAACTGCATACTCGTAGAAAAGCGGAGAACCAAGAACTTGTATACTCGTAGAAATAAGGAAGCTCCATGAAAGACCAGGGGACATGCTTGATGATCTCACGAGTTCAGTCAATGTTGCTCTTTGCTTTTGGTGGACCAGAGGATAAAAATTTAGGGCCTGTCACAGTTGCCGATTTCGAGCCTGATTTCGACGCCGATTTCAGTTTTTTGGCGTGAAATCAACGAAATCAAGCCATCGAAATCGGCGAAATCGCCTACTGTGACAGGCACTAATAATTTGAACGAGAATCGTAGCGCTGTAGCATGTCTCAGCTCAAAGTTGAATCAAGTTCTAGACTAGCATCCTTGGATGTGGATCTATCAGATAGTGGAATAACAGCAGGCCGCCATACTTACATTTAAATCTCCCACAAATTCGGCAAGACACCGTTGCACTCATCTAAATTATAAGTAATACCCAGCGTCAACGTACTAGTGTACGCTATACGCTTTAAAAGGTCGGGAGCATGCTATTATGGTACCATAGATAGTCATCGACCGGCAATTGAATAACTACAGCCCCAGAGTATCAAGATTGGACCCAAAGATTGGACCGGAGTCTATGTGAGCTGCCGCTCGTAGTACCACCGTGGTTTACGGCCGCCACCTCACAAACTTTGGGGGGCGGAGATTCCAGACCCAACGGGATATGGTAGCTGCGAACAAACGGGAAGCTCGCCCCAGCGGATCTGAAATTACCGGCCGTGGCGTGCGGAGGTCAGCGACGGAGAACGAGCGGGGAAGGTGTACCCGGGTAACTATCACAGGGCGTCATGCCAGACATACTTGATCAAATCGCCTATGTCCGATGATGAATGAGGGCAGTAGCAAGAACCGGTGCGCTCAAGATACATACAATTTAGATGAGGGTCGGCTTGGCTGCAACAGGAGTTGGTGCGCGCAAGGGTAAGAACAGTGAGAAGCATGCACATTGTGGGGCAGATGGGATGGTGATCTATTTCGGTCCTTGTTATTTCTGAATGGCGCTGCGCACATTCGCCGATGGAGATGGTCCGACAGACAGGAGTGGATGCAGATGCGCAATCCTAGGTTCGGCCAGTTGTCCAGCGAGCTGCTCGGCGTTGAGGAAGTGAATGGACGTTGACGGCAGCAGCAGCAGTACGAGAAGCTTTGCGTGGGGCATACAGCGATGGGGATAGATGGCCCTACAATAAGGGCAAGTGCTGCTGGAACTTGCCGTCGTAAGGTCCGAGGGAAAGTGCACGCAGGATACGCGGTGCCTATGTTGCTTGTTGCAGGATTCGCAAGACGGGTGTTAGCTGGCTAGACCGTTGGCAACGGGGATAGCCCGGAGTCCGTCTAGCCTTCACGCGCCATATGGTAGATCCGTGCGCCGGAGGCAGACGCACACACGAGTATGGCGTTTTGAAGCCCACCACCTGGATAGGAATCGGGTTGGGGAACTAGTGGCGTAACAAAACTGACGGTAAATGAGAAGGTGGATGACTCGGCAAAAAGAGGGATAAGCTGTAAGCGACGTCCGCCCGAATGGGAGAATGATGTGTGCGGAAAGTATAATTACAAGGATTTTTGGCCGGATGTAGGCAAAGGGGACCAATTATAGGTGAGAATCGCCGGAATATCAGCGATTGTTCCTGGTGCCGATGAGAGAGGAAGCAACACCGTGACATTGGAGCAACGCGCTGACAGAAACCTTCCCTTGCGGGTAAAATTCACAAAGGGTTAGCTGCTGGCTCTGGGCGGCGATGGGATCCAGGAAAGATGCGAAGGCGAGCGAAAGCCAATGTAGAAACTTGATGTTCCACGCGCCATGCCAAAAAGATGAACATAGAAGGATTAAAACGGAGTCCATGACGGGTGGCCAGGGGCGGTTATTTTTACCCATGGCCAGCGGGTAGTGGTCGGCGTTTGAATTGAAAAATTCAAAGAGAGTTTAGGGTTGAACGTTGATCACGAAGAACTGCCTGGTAACGAACGCTTGGATCTTACGAACGTGAAGTAAGAAAGAACCCCGAATAGGCCGCTCTGTTGGCGTCGGGAGTTGGGATATGTCTCAAAACGGCAATCACGGAACAGCACGTGCACCATCTGCAGTTCCCTTTTCTGGACAACCGAATCACCCGCTCGGCGCTTGACCCCGAGAGTGATCCGCGGTTATTGAAGCACTGCCAGAATGCGGTTGCTGTCCGGCGAGTCGGTACATGTAGCGTTCTCGAACCGCTGTAAGCGGCATCTACTTTTCTACTAATATATTTGGCTGGTGCGACGCAGCGTTCAAGATCGTACGAGGACCAGGGTCCGGACAACTGTATTAATCATTCAATTGCCAGGTCCACATTTCACGACATGCGTGGATCTGCATTGTCTCTGACATATGTACTTTTTTTTTCAGGGTTGTCTTGATATCCCTGACCTCTACAGCACGGCAACACCGGAAAAAGGTCACAATATCAGAACAAGAAGTCAGCCGGGCCAGTGCGCACTGGCGGTTCGATTCCGGTAAACATCCCAAACCCCTTTTAAAATTTTTGATTGCATGTCATTGTCAAAATAGCCACGCGTCCTCCAAAATCGTTTCTTTCACCTTCCCCTAATTGGGACTCACCACCTTCGGTATCTATTTTAATTCTTCCATGTATCCTTCATTCTCGCGTACTGCTGCCATTACTCCCCACCGCACCCGCACCCGGGGCCAGTCATCCCAGTAGAGCGGACTCCGGAGTGGTGCAACACTCATTTCACATGCGCGCCGCCGCACGAACCCTCCTTTTTCCGTTGAATGAGTCCAGCCCCACAGAAATGAACAGAAAACCGATCCGATATGCGCGCGTGCAGCCCACCCTGCCGCGGGCAGGGGCTCCGCTGATAGATGGCGACTTATTTGCTCTCCGCCTGCGCCGTCTGCACTGCTCATCCACTTGAGAAACATCACACAGGTATAGGGGAGTCGGTGCTGGCGTTCCGCACGCCGCCGTACTTCCGAGCTGTCGGGCTGCACTTGATCGCGGATAAAGTTTGAGACGGCGGCTACAAGACATGCAGACATCTTGCTCCTCCCGATGGGAGCAGAATATATTCACTCACAAGACAATTGTGAGGTCCGTATCCTCACGGTATATATTTTTTCAGTCAATCACAGTCAATCACTCAAGCATGGGTCCGCTCGTCGCCCGAGCGTCGGTTGGCGTGTGCACACTGCAATTGTCTTCACAATCGAAACCTCGACCCCTCTCGACTGCGGAAAACGTCGCCTATCTTCCGCATCGGTCTCAACAACAACTCAACAGCCTCCTTACCGCGTCCATTCCTATCACATTCCTGATCATCCTGAGCAGGATTCCAGCCAGGAATTTCAATTGCCCACACCGCCATCATCATCCGCCCCTGCCCGTACCAATGGTCTTCCCAGGTTGGCCGACTCCAAAGGTCTTGGGTCCTTGCTTGGCTCCACAAGCTCGTACATCCTCCTCGCGGCCTTCCAGCATCGCACATCACTTCTGATTTTTCGGATGTGTGTATTTGGGCGCCACAAACCCTTTTCGAGGCCGCGTCATAAAAAAGTCGGTGGCCCATTCCGGGGCGCTATGGGCCCACTTTTCGACGATGGCGCCACTGATTTCATATTTCTGGGGAATAATTCAGTGCGTTCGGGACGACGCCGTTCCTGTCTCTATTGCGCGCCGAATCCCTTTTCCGCAACGCGCCTCCAGTTCCCGATCAGCGGGGGCGCTGTGGGCCACTGATTTCATATTTCTGGGGAATAATTCAGTGCGTTCGGGATGATGCGCTGTTCCTATCTCTCCACCCATTGCGTACTTACCGAATCCCTTTTCCACAACGCGCCCCCAGTTCCCGATCAGCGGGGGCGCTATGGGGCCACTGATTTCATATTTCTGGAGAATACAGTCTATGCGTTCGGGACGACGCGCTGATCCTATCGATATCTACGCCGTCACCTGATTCCGTCGCGGCCCCTGCGGCCTACCCCGCACTTACTATTAGGCGCTCGCTCCCTGATGTCTTCCGACTCCGCGCGCGCATCCATCTCAGTTGCGCCTCGTCTAGATCTCCTATTGCCATACTTATCTTCCCCAAATCAAATATGCGCAGGAGCAGGAATGCAGGGGTGGGGTGCCAAAAATACATGTATTTCTTCGTCTTGTGTAGCTATTGGTAGTTAGTGTAGTTGTATGTAGGTAGGTAGGTAGGTAGGGCGATTGATGTAATGCAGGGATGTGAGGTGGATGCCAATTGTAATGGATGAATGCATGCAGAAGTGTAGATTGTATGTAACAGAGTGCAGTGTGTATGTAGTAGTGTGAATGCGATGCGGATGAAGAGAAGAAAAGAGAAGTGAGAAAAGATGTATGAATGTAGTATGTAGGTCGTGAGGAAAGGAAAAGAACAGAGAGTATATCTGTCTGTATGTGCATGAAGGTCGTACGAATCGTAAGAAAGAAACGAGGACGGAGGGATGGAGGGGAGGATTACACCGAACTTGCATTATACAGAATGTACACATACTTCAAGGGTTGCGCGCTCAATACGCGTACGCATACCCACTCACGCCGGGCGGGCCCGCGTTCGCGAACACCGCGCGCCGCGGCTGGTACGGGTGCGTCGTCCGCGTCGCCGGCACAACGTGCTGCTGCTGCTGCTGCTGCTGCGGCGGCGGCGGCGGAGGCGCCACCCCCGCCGACCACCTCTCCAAATCCGCAAACCGCGGCAACGCAACGCGCGGGGGCGTCCACTCCTGCTGCTGCCTCTCCCGCTCCCTTTCCCGCTCCCGTTCGCGCGACTGCGACTGCGACTGCGACTGCGCGTACGACGCATACCCGCCCCGCGGCGGCGTCCACTCCTCCAGCTGCGGGTGCGCGTGTGCGTACTCGTACGCAGGCCGCGGCGGCGTCCACTGCTGCGGCCCCGCCCCTGCGTCCAAGCCCAAGCCCACACCCATGCCAGAGCGCACAGGCGACGTCCGCGCGCTCTGCACGCCCCACCGCGCGCCGGCTCCCATGAACGAGCCGGCGTTGGCGTTGGCGTTGGCGCTGGAGGCGAAGGGGGAGCTGGAGTGGAAGGCGGAGGTGGAGTTGAACGGCGGGAAGGCGGGCGCCGCGTACGCCGCCTGCTGCTGCATTTGTATTTGTGGCGGCGGGGGCGGGAGGGGCACACAGCGCAGCCGCGCACGGCGCGCCTCCTCGCGCAGGGCGCCCACGTCGCGCGTTTTCGTCGGCGGGGGCGGGTGCGGCTTGCTCCCGGGCGCGGCGGTGTGCCGGTGGGCGACGAATCCGTTCACAGCAGGAGCGGGGGCGGCGAAGGCGGGGTACATCCGTGCGTCCTCGTCCTCCCCCTCCTCCTCGAACCCGCCGCGCCCATCGTCCGAGCACACCGACGACCCGTCGTCCACCTCTTCCTCATCCTCGTCGTCGCCCTCCTCCCCGCTCTCGCCCTCGCCCTCCGCAACATCCGCATACCGCCGCCTTGGGTACGCGTACACATAACACTCCCCGCACCCCTCCACCCCGCACCCCTGCCCCTGCCCCCCATCCATCTCCCCGTCAGACGAGTGCTCCTGCGAGTGCGACGAGGACGCCGACGCCGACGACGACGCCGTGGACGACGTAGACACGGGCGACGACGCGAGCGCGTAGAAGTACAGGTCCTGTGTGCGTTGCGCGTCAGCGTCCGCGCTCTTTTCTTGCAGGAAAGGAGGAGGGAGGAGGGGGGAGGAGGAGGAAGAGGAGAAGGAAGAAGGAGGAAGGAAACAAACGAACCTGCGCCCCGCCCTGTCCCCGGGGGTACTCCCAGCGCGCCGTCAGCGTGTGCGGCTCCCGCTCCCGCTCCCGTTCGGTGGTGTACTCCTGCTCACCATACGACGCCCCAATCGCCGGCAGCCCCCCGCCCCCGCTAACACCAACATGATACTGCGGCGGGTACTGCACGACCGTGCTCGGCGGCGGCGGGACGTACTCGTACGCCTGCCCCTGCCCCTGCGTCGCTGCCGCTGAGTTGGCGGCGGTGGTGGAGGAGGGATGCGAGGGCGGGGCCGGCGCCGCAGGCCTCACCACCCCCGTGTTGGTCCGCACATGAGTGGTATACCCCTCCACCCTCCCCACCCCCTTCGCCGCCGCCGCCGTCCTCTCCCCCGCTAAATTCGCAAACGGCGAACCCGCATTCACGAACGGCGACCCAGAGCTCCTGAAAGGCGACCCAGAACCAGAACCCGCAGCACCCTCCTTAGCGCGGAAAAACGCCTCCCCAAACGAGGGCACGCTCACGGACGCGAAGGACGCGCCCGCCGCGTACGTCGGCGTCCCCGTCCCTGCCCCTGCCTCTCTCCCTTGGCCTCGAGCTCGACTTGGGCTCAGGGTGTGCGCGTTCGTGCTGGCGCTGGCGTTGGTGTTAGTGGCGTAACCCGCCCCGGCACCCCACTCCCGCTTCGCCCACGCGCTCAGCGTCCCCGTCCCCGCGCCCGCGTACGACACCGGCCTCGGCCTTGCGCGCGGCTCTGCACCCAGTCCACGTTCACCCGTAGCAGCAGGAGCGGTAGGCCGCCCGACGAACCGCCGCGCGGGGCTCGGTGTCCTCACTCCGGAATGCGCTGACGCCGACGCCGCTGAAATCGAAGACGTCGCAGAAGTGGAGGTAGAGATGGAAGAGGAAGCAGAGGCAGAGAGGGACAAAGCGCCGAACCGCTCGAGCGGGGTGTTCAGCGCGCTCTGCGGTGCTCCTCCTGCTCCGACGGCCCCGTGGTGGTGGTGCGGGTGGAGATATGTATGCGCCGAAGCGGAGGAGTGCGAATTCGAGCCCGAAGAGGAGTTCGAGTTGGAGTGGGAGGCGGAAGAGTTCGAGTGCGCTGAAGGCGCCTGGAAGTGCGGGATGACGAGGGTGGGCGCGGGGCGCGCGCTTTGTGCGTGTCCTTGCTGAGCGTGGTGTTGTTGGGGATACGTGTTTGTCGGGGGCGCAGAAGCAGCAGGCGGAGGCGGCGCATATACGGCCCCAGCATATTCCGGGACACGCATCGCGCCCCAGTGCCCATGCGGATGCGACGGCGGGTGGTACGACCCCGGGCTGAACGCCGCCGCCGCGCGGCGCTTGCTGCCCGCTCCTCCTCCTCCTCCTCCTGTTCCTCTTTCTACTCCTCCTCCTGCACCCGCCCACTCTTCCCCGCGCTCAAAGGCGGAGGCGGAGGGTGCCGCGCACTCCATCCCCATCTCCACATCCACATCCTCCTCCTTCTTCACCCCAGCAACGGAAACGGCAACGGAGTACACCGTGCGCCCCCTGGGCCCCGGCGCCGGGGTGGGGCTCACGCTGCGTCTTCTGCCCAGCCCCGCCCTCACCCCCGCCCCCGCCCCAAGGCCCACCCCCAAGCGGGGCACGGCGCCCCCCGTAGTGGTGCGCCGCGCGCCGCCGCCGCCGCTCCTCCCTACGTCGTGCAGCCTCGTCCTTCCTCCCCTCTCCCTCTGCCCACCTTGCTGACCCCCGCCTTGCTGACCCCGCTCATTTGAATTCGAATGCGAGGAGTGCGAATTCGAGTGAGGATGAGAGTGGAGAGGATGCCGCCCGGCCCTCGCCCGCGCCCCAACAAGCCCCCTCAACAACCGCCCCCAATCCCCGTACACCTTCGCGCTGACGTAGAGGTTGTAGTCGCACCCGAGGAGGAACTCGCGCTCCATTGTGTTGATTTGGGGGAGGGGGATGAGGGAGACGGCGGCCCAGGTTGCGTTGGTGTAGGTGTTGCTGCGGGGGTGTTAGCTGTGTCGTGAAGGTATAAAAGGGATAGAGTGGGGTGAAGGGGGGAGGGAGGAGGGTGAAGGGGGAAAGGAAGGGGGAAGAGGGAGAGGAAAGTAAAGGGAAGAAGAGAAAAGCAACCTACTCGTCCAAAAACTTATTCGCCATCATCAGCCCCGCGACGGCGACGCGGAACTCGGAGCCGGGCTGCGCGGGCGTGGCGGCGTTGCGCGCGCGGAGGCGGTGGATGTAGTGCAGCGCGAGGACTATTACGCTTTGGGAGACCTAGGATACGCAGTGTTCATTAGCGAGCGTGAACGAGTGTGGGCGGGAAGGAGAGGGAGAGGAAACGCCACCCACTTGAGTCGTCTCGAGCAGCTTCTGCGTGAACGCGACGAACGTCGGCGACGCGGTGAGCTGCAGCGCGCTTGGCGTCGTCCTGCCCCCTCCTCCTCCCCCTCCTCTCCCTATCCCTACTTCTCCTTCGCCCATTCCTTCGCCTTCGCGCAAGGCACTCGCCTCCTTGGAAGGCGACGGCGCGAACCACAAATAGCATATCATCTCGCACGTCTTCTCCGCGACGAGCGCGGCGCTCTCGGGGCGCGCGCGCGAGACGTGCAGCCAGTCGTGCGCCCAGGCGAGCGGCGCGTCCTCTTGGGCGTCGTCTTGCTCTTGCTCTTGCTTGAGGTCGACAATGGCATTTTCGAATTCGATATTTCCGCGTCGGCGCTCGTCGTCGGCGCGGTGCGGCGGCGGCGGCGGCGCATGGGCATGGGTATGCGCATGGGAGGCAAAGGCCGGCGCAAGTGGAAGTGGGGGCTCGTACGCGGCGTCCATGGGGACGTCGAGCGGGGGCGTGTCGTCCGGCGGGGTCACTGCACCCACAATCACGTCAATAAAATACAATGATGAAAGAGAGAATTGTGGAGACGCACGCAGCTGCCCGTGCCGTGCGTTAACATGCGCGGTAGTGTGGCCATGGAGGAAATTGTTATTGTTGTTGTTGTTATAATTCGTATGCGTCTGCGGCGGCTGCTCGACCCAGCGCCCGTGCAGGCGGTCCGTATGCGGGGGCGTCATGGGCATCGTCGTGCCCGTCGTCGTCCCCGTAGTCGTCGTCGTCGTCGTCGGGTGTCCATGGTGGTGGGCAGCAGCGGCGAGCGACCAATGCGCGAGCTCGCGCGGCAGCGCGTCCAGCGTCGTCGCCATACAATAGGTGTGAGTCGTCGTCGAACTTTTGGAAGGCGGCTGAGGCTCGCGGCGGTATAGAGTTTCTGGATTATCATATTATAAGTAACGCGCGTATGCATATCCAAGTCAGATTCAGACAATAGTAGCTTGATCTGTCTCGCCTTCCCAGCCATCCATCCATCCCCATCCACCCACCCACCACAAGATCAATAGCTCTTCCGGCGCCGACGCCGACGCCGCGACCTACGTATGTACCCTGTTCCCGATCCGGAATTTGCCATCGCCATCGCCATTGCATTTGGCATTGGCAAGAGAAAAAAAAAAGATGCTTGATCCATCAATCGCACTCGCACCCCCATTCAGAACCGACCCGCCCGCCTCCCGTTCAGGGGACAGCCGAGCCAGCGCACGCGTGACGCCCCCGCGGGGATTCCCCTGGGATTCCCCATAGCCTTACCCTTAACCCGCACGTGCCTTCCTTCACCCTTTTTGCGAATGAATAAATTAAAATAGGCGAGTAAGTAAGGTTCCGCCCCATGTGCTCCGTGCGTGGGGAGCATCACATCGAAGGAGCCTCGCCCTTCATTGCTATCTATCTATCAAAATCACTTTCGCTAACGGAATGTGAGTGAGTATCAAGGTAACAGGTTAGCGAGTTACTTATGTCGTTGTTGACACTTACTGTAATGTGCGCATCAGGCGCATGAGGGCGCGTGATCCCGTCAATGATCTTTGATCCGCCCCCACTCAAGCCACGTTCACGGAAATTCAAGCCGTCTTGAAATCGGGGACACTCAAGTCCAACTCCCACCAGTCCCAGTCCCGTCCCGGGCCCAGGCGCGCGCGCTGGCGGCGCGACTCCAACTAAACAAACAAACGACTCAGAACGAACGCGAACGTACGTATGCTTTGTACATGTGGCGCCGTCAGCCATTTTGTCTTCACTATATAGATGTAGCAGAAGCAAGGCAGAAGTTGGGCAAACAAACAACCGCCCTTGTCGTCCAAACACACCCGTAAACCAAAACCCAAACGCCACCCACCCTCACCTGCTTCGAACTTACGCTCAACCTAAAATACGCACCAACCTCCTTCCCCCCACCCCGCGCGCAACTGCGACTAAACGAACGAATGTATGTATTGTGGCGCCGTCAGCCATTTTGTCTTTTCTTCACTATATATGTAGCAGAAGCAGGGTAGAAGGTGGGTAAGGAAGGAAACAACCGCTCTGGTGGTACAAACACACTGGCAACCATAAACCTAAACGCAAACCGCCACCCTCGGATTATGCATCGAACCTGCGCCCCCCGCCATCCATGCATCTCATTACGGTATTAGGTAGGTAGGTACATGTAGTGGTATATTATTAAAGTTACGGACTCGTCACGGCGTGCGCAATTCGACGTTCCCCCCAATTCGAATTCCAAGTTCGCTCGCGCCCTCTTTTTTTCGCCTAACAGACTCGGGCAGTAACGTACATGCAACATGGGTCCGCAATTGAATCACCACCCTCTCTAGTAAGTTATGTACTGTAACCTGTAAACTGTAAACTGAAACTGTAAACTGAAACTGGGGGAAAAAAAATGTCTGAGCTCCTCCATGCATGCGTGCCGCAACATGTACATGCATCACCTTCCCTGTATTTAAACCCAAGCGCTAGCCATGAATACATGTATTTTGCGGGGCGGTTGATCCACAGTTTATGCATTCCCTAGTATATTATAATTACATCAAGTGGCCATGGGTCGGCGAGAACGCACCGAGCCCGGGGTGGGTAGATAGATACATGTAGGCATAGTAGATATCCACGATATGTACGTATGTGTAAGTAACAACTGGACACGCGTATGTGTCGCGGCGCCACTGGCCACCCGGGCCGGTCTTCAGTAAACCGAACTTGCGGCGTACAACATCATCATCTCCTACTTACTAGAGACTACACAACCAGCGTACTTAAACGCGTTCAGGCCAGTTGCAAGTTGCGCTTTGCCTGGCAGTGAGGCTGCGTATACTCAAGCCGACGCGCACCTATGTATGATTCAGCTCATATGCATATGCATATCGCTCCTCCGAGTCACCTCCGGCATGCCCGCATCGATATCGCCGCTGGAGCACGACCCATCCAGGTACTACGTTCCGGTGACCCATACCATAGGACACGGCGCACTCGGAGCCCTGATGTGGCGACACCGGAGTACGAAATTGTCGACGCTAGCTAATGAATTATTTTATTTTAGTTCAAGCACTTATAATTGAAATCACGCTCCGTCCAATTGCAATTGAGTCGTCGTGAGCCCTCAGCCAGGTTCTTTGGGGAGTGATTATTATGAATTGGCTGGAGATACCTCGAGCTCGGAGGGCAAATTTCAACACCATGGCCCTGGTAGTACGGCGAGGTGTGACCGAGTAGCCCACGGTAGCCGTGCGCCGTCGGGCCGGTAGGGAAACTGAAACCTATGTTCATGCATGCGGTCCGTTACCGGGTAATATTATCTCCTCCTCCTGCTCCGGGGTTGACAGCGACACGGGTACACTTACGGGGGGTCGGAACGAAGTCCCCCGCCGATCGAAACGAAACGAAACGAAACGAAAGGGGCGGAAGAGGTTGAATTGCATTGAATTCGGGCCCCGCCCCCTTTGCTCGCCAAACATCGGGTGAACTCTTCATGCACCCATCAATCGAATTGAACCCGAGTCCGAGGTCCGGATTGTCCCTTAAGTTATTGTCCCCTTTCTACGTACACGTGAATCAATCGGCTGAACTGAATGGTGAGCAGGTCCGGTTTTGTATTCGGCATACATACAAGATTTCCAGACTCCGGAGACCAACTACATGATTGGAAATTAATATTCTTAGAAGCGCATCCAGCTGATCAGCCTCCGCGTCCACGCCATTGAAATAAGGTGGAGACCAACCTATAGCTACACACATCATGGTGCGAGGCAGTGTCGTTGTTGCTCCTCGCATCATCATCATCATCGTCATCATCATCTCACCCCACCTATACGCTACAACTCGGCACGTTCCGAAAGGGGACCTAGCTGAGCTAAAATATTATCCTGAGGAGGATCCGTACTGACGAGGCCAGACAGGAGACGCACATTCAGAAGATCGGAAAATTCAACCAAAAAAAAAGTTGAACACATCACGTGCGTGGACGGTTCAACTTGGCGGCTAATAATAATAGTAATAAGTAGTAATTTACTCTAAATCTCCCGCAGACGGATACTCAATGTAAGTTGTAACGCCTATCCGTGTCCGAGGGGGGCGTGAGGATGCAGGTAGGATGTTGTTCCGACAACTATTTGCAGCGACGCCACATACATGTACTACCTGTTGGAATCCAAACCTAAACCTAAACCCGTGCGACCACCTCACCTGCTTTGAACTTACGCTCAACCTAACCTAACCTAAAATACTGGCACTCCTCGTTCTCTTTTTCTTTCAAGTTATTACATGTAAGTAATATTGCTTGTGGAAGATGAGCCCGGAGTCAAAATAATATATATATAATCAGACAGTAGACTTCGGACCCCCTCCGCTCCTCCCAGCGCCCAGCGCGTAAACGTCCACGCGCCGCCGCCGCACTTTGAATTTGCCTCGCCCCACCCCGTCCCAGTTTGCCCACCCCTCCCTCTTTTTTCCCCTGATCCGAGTCGCGCAACTCATTTGAAACACCCTGCAAACGCCGGCGCCACACTTAAGCACCGTACCCCGACCGCGTCGCGTCTAGACCCAGCCTCTAACGTACACGTACACGACCGACATATGCATATGCACGGCTGTGGCGCCGCAATTGTGTGGCCTCAGGCTCATCACCCTCTAGTTGAAAATTCAAAGTTATGACCAAGTCATGCATGCGCACCCTCCCTAGCCAATGGTGGGCACCGCGCAATGGCAACTTGAATAGAATATTTGCACCTTCATTTCATACTGTACTGTAATGCACTCGCCCCCGCTTCCTGGCTGTCCGTGGCCATTTCTTTATTTTCGGTAGACATATCTATCCATGCATACAACGGAAATTCGAACTGAATTTAAGCAAACCCCGGGCCGAGCCAGGTTGAACTTCGAATGCATTCCTTGAATCCTTAGAGATTTTAGCCACAAAGTTGAACCGCTCACGTGATGTGTTCAACTTTCCGCCCTAGATCTTCCGGCGCCGGCGCGTCTCCTGTCTGGCCCCGCCGGGACGGTAAGTACGGATCCCCAGAGCTCAGCGCTCAGCAGGTGGGGTGATAGATGATGATGATGACGATGACGCTGATGATACCGATGCAGGAGCAACAAAAATCCAACCGAATCAACGACACTGCCTCGCACCATGATGTGTCGAAGACACTGTTGAAGGACCGGTCTTCGCAGCTCCTCATTTCAATAGCGTGGAGTCGCGGAGGCTGATCAGCTGGACAGTGGTGCGCTTTTGAGAATCTCCTATCATATATTGTAGTTGGTCTCCGGAAAGGACCGAGTCGACTGATTCACGGGGAGGCAGAGGACAATCACTTAAGGGACAACCCGGACTCCGGACCTCGACTCGAACGATGTTCAATTCGATTGATGGATGAATAATTCACCCGAGCGAAGGGGGCGGGCCCGTTTCGACTCGATTCAATTCAACCTCCCCCCATGGCCCCCTTTGGTTTCGTTTCGTTTTGATCGGTGGAGGAGCTCGTTCCGAGGCCCAGAATGCTCGTGTACCCGTATCACTCAACCCCGAAGGAGGAGGAGGGGAGGAGGGGGAGGAGACAATAATACCCGGTAACGCACCGCATGAACACATATTCCAGTTTCAGTTCCCCTACCGGCCCGACGGTCCACGGCGACCGTGGGCTACTTCCGGCGACCTCGGCCACACCTCGCCGCACCATGGCCCTGATGTTGAAACTTGCCTTAGGCCTCAGGCTCAGCGCTCAGGCTCGAGACATCCGAGTCTCCAGCCAATCGCTTTCCTGGCTCACGGCCACTCAATTGGGCGGAGCGTGATTTATAACTACAACAATTCATTACAGCAAGCGTAAGTTCGGTCAGAACTTCTAGGTAGACTCGGACCAACGTACGCGGCGTACACCGATGCAATGCAGCCACCCCGTCCCGCTGACTACGGTACGGGGCCTCGGATGGGTCGAGTCTGCAGCGGGGCGAAGCTCTAACGGGCCATTCGGCCATGCCGGAGGAGCGATATGCATATGAGCTGAATCATACATAGGAAAAGTCGCTAGACTTCGACTTGAGTATACGTAGCCTCAGGCCCAATTGCAAGCGAAACTTGCAAGCCTGAACGCGTCCAAGTACGCGTTCAAGCAGGACGCTACCAGGATGCAGGTGGGATATTTTTCCGACAATTATTTGCCGCGATGCCGCATAAGTACTACCCGTTGGAATCCGAGCCTTCTTCTGCCAGTGCTCAACAAATTCAATCCAACCTTATACGGCGAAGTAAGGCCAGTTCAGTCAACTGGCTATGCATGGACCTCAACGCCCATTTTTAAAATCGATACCTTGAACCACAGCTAATTCGACCGCAACGATGACGCAGAGCTTCAAGTTCCGAGTCAGGATGTGCAGGTGGGAGCTTGAACTCGAAAATTGGGACAGCTGCTCCGGATCCGTCATTCAAGCGCCATCGACCCTTTTGCCGTGCTAGTTGGTACACACGAACGCATGTCTACCCGGTCATTATCTTCCTCCCAAACTTCGCAAAAGAAAATTAATCTTGATATATGGTATGGTATGAGACGAGTTGAGACGGTACCTACCCCTCCCAGCAATACCTCTCAAAACACGTCCCACACACCCCACTGCGCACCACGCGCGCCCGCGCCCGCGCCGGGTCGACCACCGCGCACGCGAGACACGCAGCCCACTCGGGATCCTCCAGCCCCCCGGGACCCGGGCGCACCGCCGCGCCCTGCGTCGCAACAACGAACGTCTGCGCGAGCATCCCCTGCATCTCGTCCGCGGTGTACACGCTCTGGAACGTGCTCGTGTTCGTCAGCGGCGCGGCGCCGTCGCGCGGGGGCGCGCCGTTCGCGATGTACACGAGCAGCGGGCCGCGTGGGGGCGCGTAGGACGCTGGCGGCACGCAGCCGAAGAACGTGGGGCGCGCGGTGAGGTTCGCGGCGGCGAAGCTGGAGAGGTTGGCCGGCACGCGCGGGAAGGCGGCGAGGCCGCGCTGGAAGATCTGCATGCGCTCCTGTCTGCGTAGAGAGGGCGGTCAGAGGTACATCGCGAACGGGGGAGGGGGGACGCACGTGGCGATGAGCGACGCCCCCTGGGCGAATCCGCCCGCATCGTTGGTCTGTTGGAGCGGGTAAATATAAGTGAGAGCGGGGGCGCGCGCACGCACCGCATCAATGACTACGAGGGTGTCGATCGCACGGTCTTTGACGAGCATCGGCTGCAGCGGCGAGACCTGTCCGTCGAGGCCGCCGTCGCACAGCGCGAGGATCGTCTCACCGGAATCCGGGAAAGTCTCGGGCGCCACACCGTGGAACGGGTTCGGGTAGTTGCTGGTGTCGAGCCGGAGCGCGGGCGACTGGGGGTACGTCTCGTTCACTAGAATGGAAAAGTTGGAGGTTTCCGAGGCGAGAACTGCGGCCTACGCGAGTATGCGTTAATAGGGAGGAGACGCAACATGGTAAAACGACAGCATACCGTGGTATTGGCCTCAATCCAGAGATTCGAGGATGTGCCGGAAATGAACATGGCCTCGTCGAAGCCCGTCACGCATAGTGAGTTGTTGATCGTGCCAAGGTTCTTCATCGGCGAGTGCGCAGCGAGAACGTCATCGTAGCTGCCCATTTCGACTGTATCGGAGTCAGCGCTGGGTCCGCCGCGCCAGTAGGAGGGGAAACGCACAGAGATTGAACTCGAACATGGGGGAATTCAACGGGATCACGTTGCCCCCAGGGAAAATCGTTGGGTTGATAATGTGCTTCGAGACGAGATCGGCCACGATGATGGGGAAAGGGAGCTCATGTGAGGTGAACGTCGGGCTACGTATGCGCACAAGTCAGTCTGATTCAATCATGTAGGCAAAAAAAGAAGGCGGCCGCACAGATCGACTAGGTCGGAGAACAGGATCCCGGTGCCATGGGACGTGTTTGCGAAAAAATTCGCAGATGTCGTGCCGTTTGTAAAGTGCCGCGCAAGTGCGCCCGCCCAGGCGTCGCCTATGGAGACAGGAAAGTGCTTCGCTTTGACCGCCATCTCCTGGAGAACCTCGTTGGCAAAGGTGGCCTGGACCGCCGGATCCGTTGTGGGGGCCCACAAATTAAACTCGGGAATCCAACCACCAAAGTCTCCCGCCCCGAAGATGAGATGTTGGATGGTGGGGAAGTTGGCTTGCACAAGCGAGGTTAGGAGCCACGAGCCACCGCTCAGACCTGCGAGATGAGTTGCAGCCTAAGAAAAAGATCAAGAGGGAGGGGAAGACGAGAGAAGTAATGCAACATACCTGGAGCAATCCACCCGTTCCTTTTTCCACAGAGGATGAATTCCTCGCGTCCAATGCGTTCAAAACTCCTGCCCCAAAAATTGCAGCTAAAGAAAACACTATCAGAGAGCGCGCGCCTTCATTCATTGCTCCGGACACACACCTCGATAGCCCCCTCCACTCGTCGAGATCCCGACAGTAGGCAAATGCTCCTTAGACTCCAGGATCGACTCGACATATTTGGGTAAGGTCACTCCTGTCCGCTTGACGCTTTGTAGATATGTTTTGAATGCGGCGGGCAGGACTTTTTCGCGTTTCTGCTGGACATACTGCGCTTCCGACGTGCTGATCGTCTGTCCCCGACGTACAAGCTCAAAGTTAGCGGGGCAGCGCTGGAAACTGGGGCCGGCTGCAGCATTAGCAGTCGCCGCAAGAACCAGAAGAACGAGGGTCGTCGCAGAGTTCAGCATGAGTACGACAGCTACGACGTTGACCGGTTTTTATCCTGGCTGTGGTTGGGCTGTGGGAGCAATGTTTGCCTTGTGGCATTGGGAAACGTTGTGCGTGGGTTACCGGTACGCGAACCGCCACGGGACCGCATCACGGGGGAGTGCCACAGGCACTCCAGGGTCGGGTTAGGAGTTGGTCGGCCTATTTCAAATTCCGGTTTTTGAGTGTCAAGAGCGTTTATTTGCCTGGGTGAAGAGGATGGATTGTATTGAGGCGAGACACACGTAGCGGTAGCGCATCAAAACCCGGATCAAGCCAGGTCTCGAAGCGTCAACGAGGCGCCCCACCGTTCCGAAACGGGACCCGTCGGGCTTCGACTACCAGTTCCCTTCCCTCTGCCGTATTCTTGTTCGAGTAATTTTTTTGGCGTCCATTGCCTTCCGTCTTACAGAAACTCTCCTACTTCTACTCAGAGCTGAGGCAGCCAACTACAGTTAAAATCGGACTTGCCAGCTTGATCCAAACGTTCGGAAAGAAAGGGGACGTTGGACACTGGGAAATATCGTTTATCGCCATGGCCATTCGTATAGTAAGTGTGAGAAATTGTATTTGAGTCGAATCAGGGACGCAAATCGATGCCCCTTTAACACACATGTCAATGACTAAATCAAATCGATTGACGAACCTCCGCCGAGCAATCGAAAAGCATTGCATCGATTCGATTTGAGGGAAGGAAAGGTGTTGAAAGTACAACTGCTACGCCCTGCCCACTTCAACAGCTCAGTTCTACAGCAATCTTTACAGCTCGTTGATTTTAGTATCCATTCCATAGCTTTTTACAGCCCTTTACAGCCCTTTCTAGTACTTATATATTCGTGTACACGTTGAATGAATTCCCCGCGCTTTTGCTGCTTACTTGGAATCTCATCCTCGAAATCCAACAATAGGTACAATACACAGTGCCTCTTTCGCACTCAAACGTGTGTGACGAAACGGGACCGCGCTGGGCTTGATTTCATCCAGAGTCTTATCCTCCTGAATGAGTCAATCATCTCTTTCAATTTGGTGTTGGCTTAAAAAACTATGTTACGAATAAATAGCGGATTCTCAGCAGCCTCCGCCTCCGGAGAAACGTTAATCGTAATAACCCTTTTTTAAGGTGATGTGAGGCAAGTTGGCGGAGCATTTTCTTTACTGATCATCTCTGTCGAGGTAAACAATCCTGCGATAC
The DNA here is from genome assembly GCA_029289565.1 of Mycena galericulata. NCBI lineage: Eukaryota > Fungi > Basidiomycota > Agaricomycetes > Agaricales > Mycenaceae > Mycena > Mycena galericulata. The sequence goes on along the minus strand of JARKIA010000161.1, from coordinate 278,271 downwards.
TGAATCAGTCAACATCGCGCAGGTCTGTCCATCTGCGATGTCCGGATAGGATAAGGGAGGGTTGAAGTTGAACAATCACGTGGACGATTGAACTTAGCGTGCAGGTCAATTCGAGTCGTTGATGCACGCGCATATATGTATACCAGACTCTGAGGAGTCTCCGAGTCTGGCGGAACGACATCTTTCTTACACGAGAAGGACCCAGGGAAATGCAGTGACGTATAATCAGACATACTCACATCTCGGCGTCTCGACGAATCTCGATAGCAAAACACGCCTGAATAACCTGGAGCATCTCGTCTCGAGGGCTTCGCGAGCGAGGCATAACTTCCACGCGCCGCGGATGAGGTATCCCGGTGTACGTTTGTGCTGATTTATCACTATCCAATTCGCTCACCCTTCATCCACCATGAAAAGATCCAGATCCCAGAGCAGTTCGAACTGACGGCGAAGCAAGGGGGAATGTTGGTGTATATACAACATCACGGCGACCAACCCAGGCCCTTCTCTCCGACAGTGAATTATGCTCCGCGGAACTCGGAGTGGTAAGATCGACTATCCCCATGATATGTCGTCGGGAGCAGGCTGTAACGCAGAAACCCAGATATAGAGCCGCCTTGCATAGTCTGGACTAGCAATCTGGCCGGGTGCCGCAGTTCAGCTTCGTGGCGGATCGCCGAGAAGCCATGAGGAATCATTAACGTCGGATTGACGGAGACCGAGGGAGTAAATAACCTTGCAGCTAAGGAGGACAGCTCTACAACGCATTAGATGGACACACAACCCAGTACATAAAAGACATCGGCGCACCGCCGTATTCACTAGACCTCTTTGGAAAGCAAATGGCCATGAGGGAACTACACAACATCACGGCGACTAATAAAAAATAAGATCGACTACTTGCATACTTCCCTCAAGCCCGCGGATCGCGGGCTTGATGAGCTAGATATACAACGTAGGGTCGGAGACGAGATGGGACATGAGAGGGACGGAAGGTACAGCGGGAGAAGAACTGGTATGCTAAGTGAATAGATGTAGAACTTGCTGTCCGTTGCGGCTCGAGCATTTTCGTAGCGGACGGGGTCATCGCTGGAGCTCACAAACGCCTGATCTCCGCGATACATTTTGACTGACCCAATACATGGTGCGGGAAACACACAGCTTCACTGACTGTCAATGTCCCTATATCAGTCTGCGGATCACGAGGGCGACTCACCGCCCACAAAGTGGCCATCCAATCTAATTTATCTGCATTTAATGAAGGGGATTCGGCGGTAGGTAGATAGGTAGGATTACACGGCGCGGTCCCGCTTAGGAACACCGGGGCCCAGAAATTATCTAAGTTTACAGACACAAATGCAGGGTCGGCAGGATGAGAAATACTAGCGCGTACGCGCGTGAATAGAGATAGAATTCCACGCATGAAAATTAGATCGCCTCGTGTCAACTAACTGATAATAGCAGCGCAGACCTCGCGGCGCTCTGTAAGCCCTGGCCGGTTCCAGACCTCTGGTACGGAGGGGCAAACCAATCAGCGTTGATTAACTAGGTGCCGGACAAAAAAAAAGACGGACGTTTTGACATGCTGTGGGCACAATATAGAATTGAATCAGTTTCTCGTTGTGACGAGAAACATGATACTGTAGTGTAAGGGATGACGAGACTAACCGTAACGACAAGTCAATGTTGAGTGAATCTCATCTATTCCTGGGCAACCAAGTTGGAACGAGGCAGCCCACAAAAAATGCGTCCGTGTGCAACAGCATCAGGCCACGTCACCTACGAACACAATACTGACACCACCGACCGACAATTGATTCATGCATATACGAACCAAATGCAAATGGCCACACTAGTCAGATTCAGGGTGAATCCGTCAGTGTGCGTCCACTGTCCATTCATTTATCCCTGTATACTAGAGACAACGTACCGAAAGACATGGCCTATCGCAGCTCGGGGTTTCTTGCGCCGTGCGCCGGAATAGTATTCGTACTCCGGGGACAGAGTATGCGGTGTGTGCCGGCGACATGCGCCTCTGCTGGCACAATGGCGATCGCGTCGCCGGACATCGGGTAGCTCAGTGATCCGACGCCTTGGGCCTAAAGGATGTGACGGCCCTGGACAATACAAGCACGGCACCACATAATGATTACACGGCACTCACAGTAGATCACAAGTCAAGTCAGAGGTACGCGGTCGATAACTGGTGCCATTGATTCAGAGCAACAATGGAGCAACAGGGAGCAACAAGAGATTGAGCCAGACCTAGTAGCCACGCCGAGGAGCGGATCTTAGGGTACGTTGAAAGGTACACGGATCGCGTTTCACAAGGGCCCGCGGGAGTCGGAATAGGGTTGAGCCTCGGATGGAAGGACGGATAGTGAGACGCGACACTCGCGCGACACCACAGATTCAGAAACAAGATGAAAAGCATCATGATATACAATAGAGGAAGAGAAAGGGGAACAGAAGATGAGTACCCTGTACTGTAGAAGCGCGAACGGAGAATGGAAATCAACTCATGGAGATGGCCAGGATGAGACAGTAGAATTTGCAAAAACAGTGTTGACCCAACTTGACAGACGGAGACGGGACCAGTAGTTCAGCCTAATTCAGTCACCAAGCTGGCAAACCCACGTGGAGACTGCCAGGAAAGTGTTGCATCGCATCATTTCTAGAACCCGGCTGGCGAGAAGAGATGATGCCCTGGAAGTTGCCTGGAAGATGCGGACTACACAGTATAGAGATGCTACCTGGGCGGCGTGCGACGGCCATGTGCTCGGCGCTGTGCAAGACCATTCGGAGCTGCGTAGGTTGGAATGTAAACGCCAGTTCGAGTTCGTTGAGCAGAAGGCTTGAAGTAGGAAGAAAGGTGGATTTCCAATTTATTTCCAATATGCATAGACAGAGAATAAATCTTCGGGAGTCCTGGACGAAGACCACGGATTGGTTTGTGGCGCGGATCCCGATGCCCAGCCGTCCGGGATGCGCGTCGATTTTTACGTATCGTATTATATGATGGTGCAAAAAAAGGGTGCCCAAATGTCGCGATGCCGCCCAGTCCAATCTTGCTAGTTGATCCTGTGCGGTGTCCATTGATTTGATTGAGTTACGAAGGATCAGAAGGCCATGAAGATGCTCGACAAGAGTCGACAAGGTATGCGCAATGAGGCGACCAAGACCATTCGCGCCGATTCGATGCGCGAGCCCGACACGAATCCCAATCTATGCACATCTTCATGCTGCTGCTGATGCTTAGGATCAAGCTCGGTGCGGCTGGCACAAATGATGTGATCAAAGTGATGCGCCGCAAGTCGACTTAACATTTCAGTTATCATTTAGTTAAATAAGTCAATCACGTAAATAAATAAAAAACGAGTTTACGTCACTCCCAGCCATCCCCGATGTGACTCCGTGTCACGGTTTTTAGAGTTCAAACAATCGGCTCGGATGTTGCTCGGATGCATCTGTAAAATGTCATGGTTGGGGCACAGTCTTTCGCCTGGTCGGATCCTGGAAGACAAATCGTTCTTGATAAAAATCTTCTGGAACTCAGAGCCGATAATTTTTGGGGCCGAGGCTGTAACGGACGTGTTAATGGGACAGCTCAAGACTCGAGAGCCCGAGAGAATCAAGTTCGGAATTCCGTCCTCACGGAGCGGTTTGCATAATACAAGTGGAGATACACAAAAAAAACCGCGGCGAGCCGCGCCGTGACAGTTGCCGAATCTGGATACGTTACGGCGATTTCAAACCGTACCCTGGGTATCGACACTTCTTGCGTTTTACTCCAACCATCTTTCTACTTAGAGCACTTGCGGCACAACCTTCCCTCTTTCGTGGGCCCTCACAAATCATCTGCACCTTCTATCGGACTGACCGATGTCACGATGGACGCCTGCTTTTAGCTTGGAAGAAATTACTTCGGTTTTCGGATACGTAGTGGCGTTTCGGTTGTCCTCCTTCTCCAAGTGCAGCGTTCTGCAATTGCCCTGTGCATACTGTTTCATACGGCGGCTCTTCCGCGGGTGCTTGGGATGGGATGTCTATCAGGCTTTCTGGGGGTTTCGCTTCCCACTATGGATTCACCTACTCGACGCCCCATATCACCATTGGAGCCACAAGCTGCGTAGAAAGCACATACCCGCGGCTGGTTACTTGCCTCATCTCACCGTTAATAGCATGCATCATATCTCTCCATGTCACGATTTGGACCCTGTGTCCTTCATAAGTATCATTCAGCCAAGTCATTTTTACCACCGGCGTGCTGTTACTGGGGCTCGAGTCTGTAAGAGTGTTCTATGCTGCAGACTTGCCATCTTACGCGACCCTCGATTCAAATGCTACGTCGGCCATTCGATGCATCAGATTCTATACCTCGGAATGCGCCCACCTTGGAAGAACCTAGCTCCGGCGTGATGCTGCTCGTTGACGTTCGGCGTCACCGAGGTTGACCGGTAAGGACCATCCCGAATTTGGCCCCGACGGTCGCTGGATCATACGCCTTCTGCGATGCGCAGTGACTGCATCGTACGACCCCAGTGCCCCGTTCGGATAAAGTGCGCGCACATGTGGCCCTCGTGAATACGGCCGTTCGAACGCCGCTGCGGATCCGGGGGCAGTATACGATTTAAAGCCAGTGGGGTGCAAGGGACTTAGGGTTGGTGGCGTCTCTCGGGCCTGTGTTTGGGAATTCCTACGTACCACCAGCGAACGCGCGCGTGCGATGGGTTTACCAACCGTTGACGTCTGATTGAACCTTTTTCGGTAACTCAAACTAATACCTGCCTGACCCTGAGACGCAACTGGGACGGGTGAAGAAACCCTTCGTGAGTCAGTGCAGTGGAATCCAGATCTACAGCTTGCCGAAGCTTGTCTGGAATCCCGGCGAGCCACGAGAACCCCGTTTGCGGCTAAGTTAAACCGGGGCGTTCCGGAGGTGAGCTGGTTCGCACTGTCAAGACAACCACGCCACAGGCGGCTGCTGTCACCAGGCGCTCAAAGCGGAAACTCCGCAGATGAGCGATAAACGTGGTCACAATCAGATGGCAGATGGATGACTGGGAATTTGAAGGTGTTAATACGACTGCCAGACTTGGACATTAAAAATATCACAAATGACGGCCTATGACGGCCCGTATGTCCCGCTGAGACGTGTCACCATGATACGCAGGTCGGCATCCTTTAGTTTAAATTTGAATTGTCACAGAGGTTTGGTTTATTCAGGGCGGATTTAGTCTCCCTAGTCAGACCATAAAAACTGGTGGCGGAGTAGAAAAAAACCTGTTTATGGGGCGGATTGTCCTTTCTCCGTCCGACAGCTTTACGAGTTTTCCACCTGGGTATTACCCGGCTTGCCAAGTCCACAAATTCGACTTGGTACCACATGCAACTGGAGAGCTTTGATCCAAGGAGCTACAGTAAATTTCCAAAGGAAAAGCGAAAGACGGATCCAGTAGCCGATGTCGTCGCATTCGCCCATTGGCAAAAAAAAGAGATGTTCAACTGTTGAAAAATGGAGGTGTTGCACGTGCCCACCAATTATGCCGCTTTGAGACGCGTCCACCCGGTGATCCGACCAACCTAAGCTTGCGTCCAACGCCTCTTCGTCCTTATATTCGCAGGTGCTACGATTCCCGAATGTTGGACACGAAAGGCCAGATTCTGGTTATTCTTTGCCGGATTCAGGCTGTATGTATACCATTCATTGTCCATCGTGCTTCTTTACTTTTTTACGATCACCGCGGCTACCCAAATAACTCGCTCTCTCTCAAGGTCAACTTCAACCTGCAAGCTTCGACGTTTGACGGGCAAGAAGTCATCATCTGATAAGGTGCGACTCTCCGCAGTATGGCCGCTACACAAATTAGCAAGAAGACACGTTGTGTGACTTTCTTTCTGCATGAACCCTGCCAGTAGTTCTCCCGCTTGAAAGCTGGAACTTAGTCAACTCGAACCTCAATCCCTTCCATGGGTAACTGATACCGTTCTGGGACCCCGATGTTTGCCGGGGTGTCATGCATGAACTTAGGTACAGGCTCCAGCCCACAGCGGACACAATAGACTCAGAATCAAAATCTCGCCATATGCCTCGCAGTTAAGTGTGCAGCCCCGCCGATAACGAGCGTGAACCTGCCCAGATTCAATCGACGACGGATCTGTCTGTCCCAATGGCCAGCTATATATCTTCCCTCAAGCGCAGTCTCCAGACCACGGCGGCAAGTGGCTTATTGTTTTTTTTGTTCCCGTTTCGAGCATTTGCAGTCGGTGGTTGTGTCTCAAGGCCAGTCTGTGCAATTCGGACGTTTTTAGTCAGACTTTGGCTAGACATATGGATGGCGTGTTCTTCAAATTCTATATGGAAGGATTGCCAAAATATCCGCTGGATTTCTCCAGATCCACTCATATAAGTACGCCTGTACCAAGACTGACAGTGATAGTTTTGTAGATGAGACGCACCACCGCCGATCACATACCATCCAGTGAACAATCCCGGTGATAATTAAAGATCCTTTCTCTCTCATGTGCTTGCTTCGATGCACACCTACCTAACATCGAAAAATGCTCCGTCTTCTTCAAAGCGCCGGCCCAACAGAACTCTCTCTGGTTTTGGGACTGCGTGGACTTCCGGCGCGTCCGGAATTAACCTACATATTCCCGTCCTCATTGACCGGGAACAAGAAAATCGACCAGGGACGTTTAAGCACCGCGTCGTCATCGTTTCGTCACGACCTAGCTTTGACAGACAACCTGAGCCAGGAACAGGCTATTTATTTCCTGGAAATGCCGACAAGCCTTTACGACCACTAGAATAGAAGTTCCTCGGATTTAAACGCGTTACAAACCCCCCATCGTTCTAGTGTTAGACGAGTGTTCACTGGAGACAACTACTGAACAGTCGTCTGCGAACGAGGGACGCAAGCGCCGAGATGTTCGATTTTCAACTAGGATTAGATATCACTCGCTGCGGGCTCGTTACTGAGAAACCAAAACGGCCCTGCGTCACTTCAACGGCGGATGAACATGGTCGTGGAGTCTGGGTTTGTCCTACCTACGCGCGTGCTCAAGTCATTTGAAAATGTGACGGGTAGGGCCGACAAGCGCCTTTGCCCCCTACCAATTACCAATTCGTATTCTACTGTCTCTCTCTACATGTACCACTGCAAGGACACCAAAATTGAGATTGTTACTGAAGCCAAAATTCCACAACGAAATTCCAGGCGGCCCAACGCTCGGTCGTTCTACACGGCCGCGTCGACCAAATTCGCATTGGGCCGCAGTAGTTGAATATAATGCAACCCAACGCCTGGGTTTCTAACCAATTCCAGACCAAGGCACGGAAACCACAATGAAACTATGCCGCGAACAACACGAGTAGTAAGCGAAGAGAATAAAAAAATCTAGAATTTGGCGACGCACGAGGCCAACACGATGTTTTATGGGGGGAAATGACCGAAATTTGAGCCAGTGGAGTCGAGAAGGACGAGGAAATGCCCGGATTGCGGCGGGACACCAGAGAAATGAATCCAAGGCAAGGACCAGGATGGCCGGGCACGCAGGAAGTTCGGTGGTACGATAGTGGATCAAGAGGACGCGTGGTTGGTGCAAGGAGGAAGCGAGAATAACCTGTTTCCTTGCCGGGCTGTCCTGTCCACTTAAACGCCGACCGCTGCTCATCACCTCATTTGCTCTAGATTATGTTTACCTCCACTCAGGATCGTTAACTTATGGTTGAAATTTCTATCGATTGAATCACCCTTATCATGTGGTGCTCACGGCAATCATAGGCTGGTCGTTGGAGGAGGAGGAGGAGGTTGTATTACCGCGGTGGTCCCATTGTTGGCCTTCCGTCAGCCGAAACATTTTGGCATCTTAGTCTACTCAGACAAAATGACCAAAATGTGATTTACTGAAAATAAGGCGCTCCTAAAACCCTTACCTAAAGGTACATAGCGGGAATTGAACGTCAACGAGTATGGTCGGGCGGATTCAGAATAGTATCACGGTAAATCGCACTCGGAATTTGGATTCGAATTCGGATTGGATTCGGATTTGTGAATTTGGGATGCGGATTCAGATTCAAATGCAGGCAGGAACATACGCCCGTTTTCAATGCGAATCAGTGGACTCCGTTACTGTGGACTCCAGCCTCCTCCCCCAGCCCGGAAAACCGAAACGAGGCTCAACTCTGTCAGTGAGACCGGCACCGCATGTGGCGCCAGCGCGAGCGGCAGCGGGCGGTTGGAGGGGCGCGAGCGGACACTCGGACAGCGGGAGGTTTAAGCGGGTCGAACGAACGGGTTGATGTTGCCGGAAGTTTAGCTTTGGTGTTATATGTAGGGTGGCTTGGCGAGGCGAACGCGGAGGATTGGGAGCTCTAGTCTTCGAGAGGGAGCACGATGAGCTGCTGTAAGTGCTTTGCTTATCAGGTGAGCGATGTCGCTTTGCGAAGTAACAGTAGCGGCGAAGATCCGAGAATCAACAGAGTCAACGTGACGTCCTGTTACAACTTGAAAGAGGCAAAACCCGAGTACGAATGCCAGTGGAGAGGGCTGCCCCGAATACTACAAGACAGAAAAATTCCCGAATGAAAGAAGGGTACGACTGGGATCCGACATGAAGCCCGAGTACAAGAGTAACGCAAAGGGTCGGAGTAGCAATCTGCGCATAATAAAACGAACGTGAGTCGAGAGGACGAAAATTCAAGCTTTCTCCGCCTTCTCCTCCAAATCCCAAACCGCCTCCGCCGCCGCCGTGTCTTCATGCGCAGACGCATCTGGCACCTCGACATCCCGCGGGCCGCGCAGGAGCACGCGACTAGACCATTCCACGGCGCCCAACAGCAAATACGCGACGACCACGACCGGGAGACCGCGGCGCAGGAAGGTAAGCGTGCTCCCGACGTTCTCAAGCAGGGGCCTGTCCAACGACACGACTCGGATGTCGCCCGAGCGGACGTCACCCGAGAAGAGGATGATGCAGAGGATGGCAGGGTTGGAGAAGAGGGCGACGAGTTTGGGTATCGTCTTTTTGATGTCTGGGGTAGAGTCAGAGTCTGTCTCTACGCCCGCGCTCGCTGTGGTCTCCCCCGCCGCGAGCGCGGATAGATCGGGGGATCCGGTGCCGTTCTCGAGCTCTGCGGGGCTCGAGGTAGAGGTCGCGCGTCCACGGGTGAGCCATCTACGGGCATCGCGAACGAGCCCAACGAGCGAGTGGAACGTGGCGACGAGCACAATGACGGCCGCCCCTTGCATCGCCCTGGCTGATGCCCACTCGAAGGCTGGCGCGAAGGGGGCGGTTTGAGGGAACGATTTGAGGGCTAAAGCCAGGAGAGCGCAGATGAGAGGCGTGACCGGGAGGATGAAACTCAGTCTCTCGACTGGATGGGAGACGAGCATGGTGGTTTCGCTGAGCGATATGTGGTCGGGGAGAGACAAGAGATGGAAATCAACATAAGCGCTCGCGCATTGAGGCCGTAGTTCGGCAGAGTCCGTGTAATCGCCGCTATCAATTCGGCGATGCTCGGCATGTCTGTGTCAAGTGTCAAGGTGTCTTGTGTCTTTTTCATCAAGTTGCTTTCATCTTCTTCTCGAAGCTGGGGCTCTAGTGCTCATATATAGATTTTCTACTTGTATATGCAAGTGTTCCAATCAAGTTCTGATTGATGGCCGCTACTCTGCCGAGAGTATGTTCCTTTCAGTCGTTTTTTGTTACAACATGTATCAAACATGGAATATTTGTCATTTCGCAGACCTATAGTTCCTATGATCCTGTCCTACTGGCAATTTTGCAGGAATTTAATTTCTTGTTCAGGTCCACTTACAGGCTTGCAGCCCAAGATTGCCATTGGATTCTGTGAGGCATCTTCAGACCCTCGGGTACATTGGAGACTCCTCTGCTCAATGCGATCCGTAAAGACCGGAGTTGTGAGAATCGGCGGATATGCCACCCATCGATTTGAACCCATGACATCCAACACGCGACGTAAGAGTTTCTTTATTAAAATCCTTTGTCTACGAGGCTGTAGAAATCCTCCGATTTATTTCCTATCCATACATAGCATACGAAGACTGTGCATTTTGACCTGCCGACTTCAAGTAGATGCGACAATACAATCAAGAAAAAGAAATTAAAATGGGTTTAAACGGCCTCCTGAGGTCCAATTATTGCATTCAAGTTCATGGATCTTACTCATCTCAAGGAAATTATGTTTCTCATTTTATCTTACCGCATAACAACGGAAATCGCACACCGGACCCACATGCATCCAATTTTAGCTGTCCCAAGTTGAACTGTATTCGGGCATCTCGGGCATCCTCAGTATTATAAATGCCCGGAGGGTATAATCTCAGTTTCCTAACTATACCATTGGTACTATGAAGCCATGGGGGACGTGGAATTCTCCGCAGGCTGAGGTCAAGGTGCCTGACTTTGTGTGCTGCTCCTTGAACAATTACAGAATGGATTCGGTCCGTGTCGACCTCTTCCGCGAGAACCTTCTTTTCTTCCAGGCTTAACACTTCGGCCGCTTCGCTCATGACATTTACGGCTTCTAGAATGTTGAATAGCAACAGTTTGGATTTGGTTTCGGCAGCATTATTCTTATTCGAGAAATATCGACCACTGCATCAGCCGCAGGCGTCTTGCCTACAAATCCAGATCTTATACGTTTTCCATTGTAGATCCAGCTGACCTGGGATTACTCAACGATAGAGCACGATGACATGGAAGTAGCCAGACAAGCACCAAGAGGATTCATCCTCATTAGGTAAATGGGAAGAGTTGCACTTGCCTACCACTGCGGGTTCCAGGGCTGGCCGTTGTAAAAAAATTGACTCGTACGGAGAATAGACTCGGAGGTAGAACGCATGGCGGTAACAAGACAAGCATCAGGAATTCGATCCGCAATCCCAGGTTTCTAGATTCTGGCTTTATGAGAAGATCTATTGTATATAGCAAGTATCTCCATTTCTTCTATAGCCTGCAATGGGTAGTACAGTGGTATCATGAGGCCGAGGGATACCTCGAAGATTTGTCTAAAGAACGCGACGATTTCTCCGACTGTGTCGAACCGAGGCTCATCGAACGGAGCATCACGAGGATGTGCATGTCGGGATCATCCGGAAGTTGGAGAACCTCGTAAATGGGAACGCAATGGTTTTGGGGATCGGAACGCTGAGGCTCCGCTGAGAGCCAGGTCGCGAGGTCCACCTCGAAAGGATGGTCTTTCTTCCGGATCTGTTTCATCATTACAAAATTGCCGTCCTGGATTCGGGTGGCATCCATGATCTTCTGCATCTTTGAAAGTCTCCCTCAGTGGTTCCAAGTCTCAGTATACCGTAAAATTGCTCACAACTGCAATCCCGTCCTCGCAGCGGCCATGGTATTTTTTAGTCCCTTTCCAGGATGGAACCCATCCTTCCTGGTATCTTGGGCGCAGCACGTAGCCCTTTTCTTTAAGCCAGTCGCGACGATCGGCCCAGAACCTCTCGAAGCTGTTAAGGGATTCCATACTGACGAAAGAGAGGTCAACTAGTGGTCAACTATCCTGTGGGCGCGTGTTTGACGGGAGGTATCAGCTGCCATCAGCGGCTAGTTAGCCGCCTTAGCACTTTTCTCCTCAGAGCAAGCGTTATGTAGAATTGTTTCAGCACAAGAGCGAAGGCCTACATCCTGTCAGTGAGTTGGCGGAATTTTCATGCCGTCTCCTTTAAGGACAAATCCTTTTTGGAGAACGTCGGCGCCACCCTCTCGTTCGTTCTCGGGGGGGCCTGGAGGATCTCCTCTGTTTACTCGGGATCGTCATCTGCGTTGTCGTCGCGTTGTTTCTGATCGCACTCATGGCCTTGCTGGGCAGGGCCGTGTAATCCGTCGAAGAGGTGCCCAGTGCGGAGTCAGATTCTCCGCTGAGGTGATGTTTAACAAAAGAACGGCGGCGGAGGAGAGGGAATACAAGGACGTGGTTGCAGAAGAGATGGTTTGACCTGGCCCGTCGAACAGTCTTTTCGGTAGGCAGACGTTAGGATTACCCCTCACTGACCATTTTCGTGCGTCATTGAGGTTGAAATTTGCAAACAAATTTGGTTAGATGCCCGTCTGTTGTTGACCGCGCGCAAACTCATGAATGGACGCACTTTGTTCTCCGCTGTAGGAATTGTAGCGGAATAATGATTGCATGACGCAAGATAGCCGGCCACGTCAAAAGTCAAGCGCGAAAGCAAAATCAGAGTCCGAGGCAAGATTGTAAAGAAACCATACTGTGCGATTCCAAGCCCATCGAGCCGAGAGAAAGCGAGAATAAACGAGAATTCAAGCTTTCTCTGCGTCCTTGGACTGCCTCGCATCCGAGATAGGAACTTCCTCCGCCTCGCCGTAGTCTTTCTTCCTTGACCGTGTCCGCCTCTTTGGACGACTCTCTCTCCCTCTTGCCGATGCTGGCGACTAGGAAGACACCAAAGGGTATGGGCGACTCCCTCTCCTCCCTCCCGATGCTGGGGACTCGGAAGAAACCAAAGCGGAGGATCGCTGGGTCTGGCGAGAGATCTTCAGGCGATGGAAAGTACATGGCCCGGACCGAGGCGACGAAGAGAGTAAGCAGTAAAGCAACGAAGAGGATTTCGAGCCCGCGTAGGAAGTACAATGAGAAAGCGCTGACGTTATCGAGCAGCGGTTTCTCGAGTGACATGATATTCGGGTTGAAGAGGAGGTAGAGTAGAAGGGGGCGGTCACAATGAAAGCGACCGCTTTGTACCATGTTTTATAAGTGGGCGGGGGTCGTGTCCTCCGCGACCGAGTCCTGCGATCTGGTTGCTGCGATGCCGATGTCGGATGCTGTGGGAGTTGGAGTTGGAGGATCTATTACTGGATTCATGGTAAGCCCACTGTGTGCATCTCTGGTGATCGATTATAGCTCGGAAATGGCAAAGATGAGTGCCAGCACCGCAAATCCGTGTATCACCGTCTCTAAACGGTGGTGGCAGCCAAGGCGCCTGACTGAAAGCCGTAGACTTCCAACAGAAGCCGAAGGAGTAAGAAGGAGCAAGCAAGGATGGAGAGGGTGGGGCAAATTTTTAATAGTGAGTCTAGACTTTGAGGGTGAGAAACGCACGGACAGGCGCGTCGTTTATCATCTTGCGATATCATGATAGTTTCAAGTGCGGGCTGTGCCGCGTACTAGTAGTACTCGTCGAATTTCTTCTCCCGTTGTCGTTCCCAAGATAAACCGGCGGGCGGGAAGAAATCAAGATCCTGAGTCCGGATTCCTCGGGACAGAAGTAGGTGAGAGTCCTAGCTAGCGGGAGACGACAAAGGTGAGCACAATATTTGAGCAGAGCGGTGTTCTCTTTCCCGTTCAATTCACGTTTGAAGAAAAGGCTGACCAGGTGTTGATGTCGTTGAAGAGGCGATACCGGGCCGGTCCGGACATCAATCCCAACACGATGGCACGTGCGCCGGCATCGCTTTCCCTCTCCAGGTCCTTCCACGGCCTTCAGTCTGAGTTCGAAATTCAACGCGTTTGACGCGTTAAATCCTTGGGAAATTGACATACAACGCAGCTCTTAAGCAAAATGGACGTTCCCAACTACTCTCGGGAGTTTTCGACTCCTGGTAGGTCGAAACGTCCGCCAGATTTCGATTTTTTTCAGTATCCCGCAGAGAGCATCATCGCGAATCTCAACCCGGAGGTTCGAGAGAGGCTCTAAATATTGGTTCATATTGCAGACCTCCTTGGAATCGATGATATCTCGTTTTCGAGGTCAGTAGTTCTTTGACGACGTGCCACACGAGATGCGACCTCAAATATTGTTTCCAGCTACGGTGCATCCAGAACATGTGTAATACACAGTTGAACTAAGTGCCGAGATACACTCAAATTGACTACGCTCACACACTTGCTCCAAGTGCGAAAATGGCCGAAATTTACTTACCAGCAAGTGTGTGAGTGCAGTCGGTTTGAGTGCGTCAATGCAATTAGACCAATTGCCTGAAGGCACTTGGTCCGAGGCAATTGATCCGACTGCGCAAACTTCCCACAGTGGATCTTTCTCCTTCTTGATCTTGGCAAGCTCCGCGGCGAGGTCGACTGCTGGAGCTCTTCGTCATCGTCGTCCTCCTCTTCTTCGCTTCATCATCGTCCTTGGACTCGACTCCTTGACGGACTGGGACCTCGGGACCTTCTCGGCAGCAGAGGCCGGTAGGTTGGTAGGTAGGGAGAATTACACGGCCGGTCCCGCTGAGGAACGCCGGGGCCCAGGAATTATCTAAGTGTATATGCAATACACTACGTCCCTGTACTTCTCTGTACACCCGGAGTTTCGGCTTTGGCAGGCATTGCTGCTGTTCGGTGGTAGTTTTGGGAGAGCTTGAGTAGGCTTTTGGCCAAAAGAGGTGTGAATGTAGAAGATTTGCTTCTGGCGTGAGTGAGCTTTGGAGAGTTGGGTTTGTGCTTTGAGGCTTGGTTGTTTGAATGAAAACTGCGACGAGTTGGGTACTCTTTAACTCCGTACACCTCCTGACATGAGCAGCAACTCCTTTCGACCGACCCAGCCCCAAGCAATGGATGCGTCATCCTCCAGCGTGGCGGTCTCGCATTGACGGCACAGATGCAGGCCAAGCCCACACTATTGGCTTGACGAGAACTAACCGGAGGAGGAGGAGGAGGAGATAGTATTACTGCAGAGGTCCCTATAAGGAACAAGCAGGTACTGTACCTATGTACAACACGTCTAGTTGTACACTACAGTAGGCGCAGTCGCTAAAATTGGCTTCAAGTTTCAGCTGAGGCCGAGACCGCCGAATACGAGCTCGCAATGTCGATCAGTTTCCTTAACCGCCAAATTGTGGGACTGTGTCAGTATAATACACCTCCTCTTCCTCCCCATCGAAACCGATGATCGTACACTGCTCCCTCCTGCAATTTCGGACACAGCGTTTCTGGGAAACTGCAATCAGGATTCAGAATTGGGTGCCAACAGGAACACGGGCAGTGCCGCACTATCCAGCGAATGACGCCACAGGAGAAGACCGGCATCCAAGATCAGGAGCAACTCGATGCCAGACCTTGCCAAAGTCTAGTCTGTGCTAAGTTCCGGCACACCGGATAAAGGAAAATATTAACCTAGGTCAATATGTTAGCATAGAGTAGAAAATCCAGGGAATGAATCCAAGCTTGCAAATAGGTAATGAATTCAAATGGTGCGAAACCGCCACCGAAGTAGCCACAATCAGAGGGTGTTTCAAAGGCAAGATGTTTATCTATTATCAGCTAGGTAAGAAAGAACTGTTGAAATATCGACTTTCAGCAACCATATCCAGCAAGAAGAAAGGTGCACTTTGAAAAATTCCTTTGTTCGAACCAAAGGAATTTTTCAAAGTGCACCTTTCTTCTTGCCAGAAATGGATACTGAAAGGTCATCTTTCAGCAGCCCTTCCACAATTCTCGGATAGTAAATGAACATTTGGCCTTTAAAACACCTGCTGATTGTGGTTACTCCAGTGGCAGTTTTGCATCAGTTAAATTCATCACCTATTGAGAAGGTTGGATTCATCTACTGAATTATCTACTCTACACTAACATATTGACCTAGGTTAATATTTTCTTTTATCCGGTGTGCGGGTTCGAACAGGACCGGTGATAATCGGTTGGGAGGTCCGATCCAGGGTCCGGACAAATTTTGAAATTTGACCTCTGGATGTCACCGCCAGAGTCCGGACAAATGGGCCTACCGGGCGCGACAGGTCCGAGGCAAAGTCCGGACAATGGGCACGTACCACGAAGAGGTCTGATCCCGCATCCGGACATTGCCTATTTTGGATACGGTGGTGGCTCCCGAGAGCTCGTTCTCGTGGATTGAGAGACAGAACAATGGCAGCTACAGTGCCATATACATTACTGAATTTTGGCCCTTGAGACTGAGCTCTAGTCTGTAGTTTAACCGCGCCCGATCATTGGAAGTCGACCTTATTACGTAAAGTGCGGAGTTTGAATTCTGGTTCGGGGTCTGTGGCGCTTCCAGAGGCATGGATTCAAAAGTCTAGGAGGCCAAATGAGTTTTATTTTCATTTCCAATAGATCTGTCTCCTCAAATTTTTCTTTCAGGTCCATAATCCTCGTGGAATGAAAGGCCGGTCAACGGTCCATCAAATTTTGACCTCTTCACCTGTGCTCTTCCGCAAAAAACTTGAGTGGGAAAATTTTCCATTCTGATTCACAGAGTGATAATCTGACAAAAAGAATCCCTCACATTCATCCTACATGTGCGAAAGACAGCCGAGAAATCTGAGCTTACATAATAAGGTCGACTTCCAATCACACCGATCAGGGATCTGACAGACTACAACACACGAGGTACGAGTATTTTTTGTTGTAGCGTCTGTTTATAAGAGACTAACTGAGCTCCTCCTTACAATTCATGCTTATCTCTGTTGTCATCTCACTGTTCAATCCTTCCCAGCCTATATTAAGCTACATACCACTATGGACACGATAGTTGAAGCGGGAACAATGTGCTGTAAACATCTGCCAGCCAACTCCTCCTTGGCCCTCCTGCCAAAGAGCGAGAGCATCAAGATGTTCAACAGTCACGTAGAAATCGGACTCCGGAATCACAAAGTCTTCGAGGAGCTTTTATTGGAGAAAGAGGCTCCGTCAAAAAACGGTCTCAATTAAGTACAGTACAACGAAGGGGAAAGGCAGATGTTCCCATTACTGAGCTACCAGAAGACGATTGCGAGGAGGATTAATTTTTTTTACGATTTTTACGATTTTTTACACATAATTTTAAGGTCTGATCTGTAGTCCGGACAAAAAAAATTGGACCTGTGCGAGAGTCAGAGTCCGGACAAAATTTGGTCCTACCGACGGGCCCAAAGTCCGGACAAAATTTTCTGAGGGCCCAAAATCCGGATCGGACCTCCCACCCGATTATCACCGGTCCTGTTCGAACCCGCACTTGCCGGAACGTGATCAAAAAATGACTCCACGTGCACGCGTGACTGCGATCGGACGAAGTTCGGACGACCCATTTTGGGAAGAACCTGTTCATTTTGCAGTAATAAAGGGCCTGCGACATCCAGAACCACCCCTGATACACTACATAGGCATGCATATAATTTTGGATGTCAAATGGGGAGGTTCGCAGGCCAAAAGACAGTGATCAAGTGTCTCCATGTGGATTTACACGAAGATTCATGTCTGAAGGCAGCAGAAAAATCCCCAGAAATTTCAGGGTCCGTGGTTTGAGTTTTTAAGCGGACTTTCATGCAAAATCCATATACAAAGCCTGATAGGTGAGTCTGTCCAGTGACAGTCACGGGCTTATCACGTTTGCTCAAGTACGGCTCGAACCCTGTAAGTTCGATCAGACTCTATATAAACTAAAAAATTTCGACTATCTTAATTTTAGTTTATTGAGTCTGACTACGGGAGACTAGCCAAAGTCGGCTTTATGGAAAATCACAAGGCATGCATGATCACGATTACAGAGAAGAGGAGACAGAGTTTTTTAAACGAATGTGGGGGTTTTACTAATAACTAAAAGGAGCGACTATTTTAATCTAATTACTTTTGCCAAATGAGTGTCCGATTTCTCCGCTGTCCGCTTCCACCGATCTGCTGTTCATGAGTTCGACAAACAAGCTCCTCAACTGGCGCGAGATAAATCCAAAGAAGCGGCCAAGAAGTCCCAACCCGTTCATCAATCCTTCGCTCAAGAGATCCGTCCAGAGACTGAGGACAAAGATGACTGGCATAAGCCATGCGAGGATTTTAGGATTTTCGAACCATTCAGGATGGGCTGCGGAGAGCGCCAAGGGGCCACACAAAGTCGGGATGTTGCTGCCGACCATGTTGCAGAAGACGGTGAAAGCCGCCTGCACTTCCTGCTCTGGCGCGCCGGCCAGTTCCTGTAGTTTGACAGAGGTTGCAGCGAAGAAAGCAGTGATGATGGTGAAAATCTGCCATTCGCCCCATGTAGCGTAATCGGAGAACCCCCACACGAGGAGGGAGAGGATGACCAAGATCTGCTTTCTCCAGTAATCGGCGTTCAACACGAACTTGACGACGACGCCTGCGAGGACAGCATAGACGTCGCGCGCCGCAGCCCGATTTCTGGTATAGATCATCCAAGTGATTGCCATCGACCTGCTCTTTTTGAACCCCTTCGCCCATGCCGCATTTCGAGCGTTGAGCGTCTTCAAGGTGTTGTAGGTAGTTCGATTGAGAGCATGAGAGGTAGGTGCCGGCATTGCCTTCCAAACGCGGGTCCAGCGGAACCATCTCCAGCTAGGCCACTTGCTCCTTGCCCATAGGCCGATGTAGCGAGCCCACGAGAGGTTGGGATGGGCTTCTTTGCCAATCCGGAAGAGCGTGAAACCGATGATGAGGAGATCGCCATTTTGGACGACGATTTGGAAGATGACGGCACCGACTGCCGTACCGATCACGAAGTCAGAACGGCCGTAGAGTTCTCGATGGAAGAAGGCATAGATGTAGAGGGCGAATGAAAGCGTCGCTCCAAGACTGCGCTGTCTGCCAAGCTCCCAAAGGGACCATCCGTCGGTAGGCTGAAGATGAAAAGCGCGATGACGAGCTGATAGAAGCTCCTGGGCCTCCCGACGCCGTTGCGTGCCACGCCGACATATTCACCGAAGCTGTAAGTGAAGAACTCGGTGAAGCCATTGATGGCGACGATGCCAAGCGTCGTCAGAATGAGGGAGAGGAATTCGCGCCAAGAAGGAACCAAGCCTGCATGCCACGGCATGATTTTCACACCGCGGACGATGCGCAACTGCTGCTGAGCGCAGAAATTGGCCTTGCCGGCAATGTAGCTGCCAGCAAGTCTACCCGCTCCTCCAAGGCCAAGATGGAGGGCGGTTTCAGTCGCACGATCGAAGGCACCGAGCAAGTTGAGGACCTTCTCCTGGCCGTCAAACAGGCGTTGGACAACTGCCACGTCGTGGAGAGCCTCCGTTTCCCCAGCACAGCGCTGGAGACGAGGAGGCAGTTGTTCCTCACGCAAGAGGATAGCCTGAGCCTCGGCCGGACCACCAGCAAGCATGGCCTTCAAGAGGTTTTGGTCGAGATGAAGGCGTTCAAAGAGAAAGACCCTAGGATCCTTCACCTTGTCAGTGGCCGCTTCGTCCTTGAGGCGTTTGTCGCGTCGTTTCGCGTTCTCAAGGACGACGGCATTGACCGCTTCGAAGAGTCCGTCATCGGTGGGATTGTCGCCCAAAGGCTGACTGACGAACTGCGCGAGGGCCGCATGCGCTGCTGTATTGTTCTTGTCGGTAGCAAGCGCAGCGATGAACCTCGCATCTTCGCTGGGAACAATCTCGGCCCAAGGCCACGACTGCTTCCCAAACCAGATAGTGGCATCTTTAAGCCACACAGCGGCTTTTTTGAAGCGCTGCGACATTTTATCGTGCTGGTCGATTGGTTGGTTGTTGGATATTCGATCAAAGAGTTTTGTGCTTTTTTGAAGCAAGAGAGTTTTTGGATTGTTGTCGGTTGAGGAGAGGAAATCGAGTAAGGACCCAGCCGGCCTTCTTACGGGTGACCAGTTTGAGAATTCTCTCTCCCATGCCGCGGTAACGACACTCACCGCTCAATTTCGGAGATTGTGATCGGTAATGTTGCCGATGCCCAGTCAGGTCCAGTTTTTTGCCAAAAAATCGGAACGCCGAACCTAAGCTGGGGTCCGGTTCTCACAAATTCTCCGAACCTCGGACCGTACATTGGTTCGGTTAATTTGGGGTTCAGAACAGGTTTGAACCCGAACAAATTCTCACGCACAAAATGTGAACCTTTACAACAAATTCACCCACTGCAGGGCGCGAGGGTATGTTTTATGACACCCAAATCATTGATGTGGGCTCAGGAGTGTGCAGAGACCTCCAAAGGAATGAAAAATATATCTTAATGGCCTCATTGGAACTTTGAACTTGGGGATGTCGGAAAAACGGAAGCAACCTTCCAAGGCCAAGGCGTTCCAATGATGTAATAAGGCGACCGGCAGGGCCGGAATGACATTCTAGGACGCTTCTAAGTAAGGCCGCGGCCGGCTTACAAACCTCGCCAAAGTCTTGCGGAAGCGTGCCAATATGCTGCTAGCATTCCCAGCGCTTGGAACCGCCTGGCTCAGTTTTGTTATCTACTATATTAGACCGTAGACTTGTCTCGACTCTGCTGAACTCTCGTTCAAGTTGACCTGTAAGTACTGAAGTTGTTGTTTTCATGAACGTGATCGCAGCAGCCATAAAACCGATCAGTGTTTGCCTTACCGCAGACTCTCCCGCCTGACTCGCCTGCGGGTCGCCTCACGCTGCATCGTTTCACGCTCGCTTTTGATTGATTCTTTTGTCTGTTTGGCTGATCTGAGCATCCATGGGGAGATGGATGCACTGTGATGGCTTCAGCCTTTGGTAGGAATTCAGCTTCATGCCTATGATTGATTATTTCACCAAGTACTTTATTAGCTTCTCTTAAGACATAGGCGGTCCGAACCACCAATCAAACTTAAGTTTCTATATATCTTAAGTTCGTGTCATGTACCGCACTGCTGTAATATTTTAGAACTTACGTCCTGCGGGACTTGAGTCGCACGGGGAACTTGACCATAAGTTCGGGACTTAAGTCCGATGATGGTGGGGTGGAGGGGTGGGGTGGCCGTGGCCATGGCTACCTCTGTGGGGCCGCCACTTAAGTTGCAGCGAACTTAAGTTTGAATGGCGGTTTGGACCGCCGAAACTTAAGATGAGCTAATTTTATTTCACTTAATTACTTATCATACCCCATACTACTTGCGTAGTGTACTGTCGCTTTAGCTACATGTAGCCAAGTACGACAACCCATGAAACCAAATCAAAATCAAATCAAATCCAATCGAAGGGCAGAGACCGTTAACCAAGACAAGATATTCCTCCGCTCCACTTCGGCACGCAAATTCGTTAGATGAACAACGTAGCAATAGCAAGCTACTCTATCCAGTTGGAATTTGGCGGAGGAAATAGTTGCCGGGCCTTTAGAATTTCTCACCGGGGAAATTTGCCCGTGGGGTTGCACCCAGAGAATCTGAAGCACCCCAGCCAGCGGCTGGTTACAATCGAGGATACTTTGTGTGATTAATTCAGAGGAGGGTGTACAGGTTGCAGCGGGCGAAAGCAGTCAGGTAGAAAGCAGACGCTCAGGTCTAGGCTATTCACAGAAGTTGCAACCACGTTGTCCCGGGGAAGCTCCAGAAGTGCAAGAAAGATACAGTTGGTTGTATTCAGTCCGGACTTAATTTCTCGTACACTGCCCGCAAATTGCGTAATTCGTAGCTGCGCCCCATTCGACGCGAGCTGTAAAGGCTAACACCCACATTTGGATTATCGCGCTGAACGGCCGAACCCGCAGGCGTCGCAGAATTACAATGCTGTTGGATATCTCCACACGGAAGATGACACGTTGGTCTGGCACTGCGGCCACATACCACATCTTCTGGACATAAACGACGGACCGGCATAACCAATTTCCTGACCCTCGCACCTTCCCACATATCCACCCATCTGGATTCTGGCGCGCTCTTCGATCCTCTCACGCCGCCGGATACGTGCAATTTTCTTTGCGTTAAACATTGATTATAAGGGATGAGCTGTAGCGGAGATGTTTCCCAAGCAAAGGCTCCGTATAGTGAATGAGGATATCACTCATCCTTTTGCTTTTTGACACTGAGAAACGGGAACGAAAGCAAAGAGATGCGAATGGAGATGAACTAGATGGGGATGAAATCAAACAAAAGCCGTAGATTTCGAAGTTAAGAGAACGAGTAATAAGTATTACGAGTCCTAAAGTTATTTAGGAATCGCTATATGTCATCCATTCTACACCGAGGTAGGTAGGTTGGTAGGTCGAGAATTGAGGTTTTTGGCTATGCTTCCACTGAGACTCTTGGTATGTTCGAAAGCTCGCGGCCGAATTTTATTGGTGAATGGGGACCGAGGTTACTGCGGCGAGGTATTTGAATTTCTTAGTCTGACTGTGGCGATCGTATCTCTCTCGAGTCCAGCTCGATTTACCCCATAATGCGCATGGAAGTCGCAACCTTGGAGGTCCGATGATGATCGGTTATGCTGACGGACCTCTGTTGCTCAGAGGTCCGATCCGCTTCGCTGACTATTGGGCGGAAAAACGATCCCAATGCGTACTGAATAAACCGAAAGTCGGAGGTACGGAATCGGCCAGAATCGGCCTAACTGGATCGGAGGTCTATAGGCGTATTCCGGGGTCCTCGCTTCCTTAAAGGCTTGGTAGCTTACAAATGCACCAAATTGCCTTTTACATCATTGGAAGTTTGGAACGCTCTGGCTACGTTTTTCCGACAAACACTAGTGATCGGCGACTCAGCCACCCTGAAACCATGCAAGCTGAAACTCAATGGCGTCTTGCCGTCGCACTATCGCGCACTATCGAATGGGGTCGCTCGAAAACGATCCAATCACACGCACAGAACAACTGGGCTGGAAGCGCCAGCCAATTTCCGCTCGACCGAAAGGATCCGTTAGTGAAAATCAGACCACCTTGCCGTGCACCTCCACCTTTTCTCAGACCTTGGCAATAAGAATAACTCGCCAATCTCGTATTCGACGAACACCAAAACACGTCACAAGGCTTTATTGGTCAATTCGGAAATCGAGCTGACGCGGTCTGCAGCGCGAAGAAGATCTCGGTCGACAATGCTGAAATCAAGGGCTGGATGCTTCCCGAAATTTGCCGAGGACGCTTCTGTCTAGGGGTACATAAAGCGCTCTTTTCCTCTCGATTTGAAAAAGGACTACCCGCAACCGACAATCAACTTCCAGCAACCAAACACCAACCTATCGTCAAATACGATATCAGAACAAATTTCGTAAGTCCTCCTGCACGTCGAATGGGACGCGCACTCACCAGATCCAGTGAACCAACCAGCTCAAATGACTACTACCACCGTTACCGTGGCTCCAAAGCGCGCCCCCAGCGAAGAGTTCGTTATGGACCCCTTCGTCATTTGGGAAGTTGCACGCTTCAAGCAGTATATTGAAACCGATGTGGCTCACGCCGTGATGCTCTTTGCCAAGGGCAACATCACTACGGAGAATGCCAGACCTCTTATCGACGGGCTGCTTCGCATCCGCTCTGGCGGACCCGACAGCCTTGAGCTCGAAGGCACCTCTCTTATGTTCATGGTCCAAACGGCCTTGACCAAGATCATCGGTGAAGAGGCCGCCGGCGGCTTTCACGTCGGGCGCAGTAGGATTGACCAGACTGCCACCGTCGGCCGCCTCTCAGCTCGCCCCAAATACCTCGACGCCTTCGAGGCCGTCATCGCCCTCCAGGAGGCCTTGCTTGTCGCCGCCATCAAACATGACGGCGTCTTGATGCCCTACCTCACTCACATGCAACACGCCCAGCCTGGCTCCTATAGCCATTTCATGCTGGCCTATGTGATGCGCCTCCAGGACCACGTTGAACAACTCAGAGCCACCTTTGCCGAGGTTAATCGCTCTCCCCTCGGCACTGCTGGTCGCTCTGGAACCTCCTGGAACATCGACCGCGACTATGTCGCCGAACTTCTGGGCTTTGATGGCATCCTCTACCATTCGCTCACAGGCAGAGACCCGCATTGGCAGATCAGCACTGCCACGGCCATGGCCCGTGTAATGCAGGAATTGTATGACCTGGCCACCGACCTCCACCTATGGCTGAGCTCGGACGTCAACTACGCCAGCATCGACCGGGGACATTGCAGCATCAGCAGCATTTTCCCCCACAAGGTCAACCCGCTCACCACTGACAAGGTCAGGAACGCGACCGGTGAGGCTGCCTCTTGGGGCACTATCGCTACCACTATCTGCCGCGGCATGGGAACTGGCGACCATCAAGTTCGTCAGGTCCCCAAAGTCGAAGAATGGATTACCACCACCAAAGAGATGGTTCTCCTCGCCGCACTCATCGTCAAGGACACCCTTCCCAACAAGGAGCATCTCCTTGATATTGTCAATACCACCTGGGTGACCACCACCGACTTGGTGGATTATCTCACCCGCGAGACGAAGTTCCGTCTCGACTACAACACGGCTCACCAAGTCGTCGTTCGGCTTGTGAAGAACTGCAAGGCTGAGCGACTTGAACGCAAAGACGTCACTCCAAAGATTGTCGTCAAAGCCGCTAAAGATGTCACTGGCAGAGACATCGAGATCACCGCCGAAGACCTTAACGCCGCTCTCGACGCTAAAGGGTTTGTCGACAACTGCGTCAGCGCCGGAAGCGTTGGACCGAATGAGGTGGAGAAGATGAAGGTAATGGCCAAGGACTTTATCGATGCTAACCGTGATTGGGTCAAAGGCAAGAAGGACAGCATCGCCGCCGCCGCCAACAAGCTCAACAAAGCTGCCAGCGAGGCCATCTATGGCGTAGGAAGATGCCGAAATGTTTGACCGGCATACGACTCGGATGCTGACTGAGAGGAGGAGTAATCGACTTGATCATGTATCTACATTTCCGATTTGAATACAAGAAAGTCTGCACACTGAATTATTCGCCGAATAATGTCAGTTGTACGAAGAGTGCCTCTGCGGATTCTCTCCGAGACGCCGCATCCAGTACTCAATAACGCCCGCAACTCCTCCAAACCCTCCAAGGGGATTGCGAATGTGACATCTGCTGGGGTTAGTTTCATCGTATTATCCGATGAGGCACTCACGTTTAGTGCATTATGTGCTTACGTTCGGTATTTGGAAGCTGGGAAACGAATTCGCTCATCTAACAGAATTGAGATGAAAACGAGACGAATAATCTAAGCAAACAGCGCTTACATGGTCGAAGGTGAGTTGGCGGTCGGAGGATGGAAAGGATAGTCGGGGGATAGAAAATGAGAGGGACTGCTAGCCTCCC
This sequence comes from Mycena galericulata, assembly GCA_029289565.1. Taxonomy (NCBI): domain Eukaryota; kingdom Fungi; phylum Basidiomycota; class Agaricomycetes; order Agaricales; family Mycenaceae; genus Mycena; species Mycena galericulata. The sequence continues at coordinate 253,361 of JARKIA010000161.1, read as the reverse complement.
CCGAAAGACATATGGATTCTTTCTCGAGACATGTGTGTCCAGGTATGTTTCTTGCCCCCCCTACCGCGGTACCTCCTGACTTGTTGACATTTATATATGCACGAATTCAGGCCGGACCCACCTGTTACCCGTTGGCCCACCACATCGACGAGCCATACACCGTGCTCGAAACGCGGCTTGAAACTTTCTTCGACAGGCTGGCCCGCACACCAATAAATAACCATTCCGGCAGCATCACGCCTATCCAAAGTGGCACCGGCATCCATTTACACACGACGAGACTTCATCCATGATCCAGGATGGTCCAGGTGTGCGTGTATCCCTGTTTGAACTCCTTTCCAAGTATCAAATTGAGGCCTGTTTGATACACTTGCCCGACTACCATGAGGTGCGCTTTGGTGGGATCAATTTCCCCCAAACGAATTTTACGTATACCATTAATGTACCTTAAGTTGGGGGCGAAAATTGAACCAATTATTTATATGCGAGCAATGGGCGTTGATCTAATAGTGAGCCACGCAAAATTGAAAGTCTAGAACCAACGGGACTACCCGCTGGTAGAGTGCCTATCCCGGCTTCGAACGCCGAGCCCTCGTTCCCACGTGACCGGGTTTCGGACTCGGCGCCGTCGACGTATTAACCTTCTTCGCCTCCTGGGAGACGAGAGAGAGGAAAGAGGGACAAAAGATGGAAGAGAGAGCCGAGCGTGTTTGGGAACAAAAATAGATTTTGGGTCCAAAGTTCTCGGGTCTGCCCGGATGGGTCAGACTCAAGCCATGAGGTAGAGCGAGTTATGGAGAGCCAGAGAATCGCCGGGAGCGGCGAGGAGAGGATTATGACGTTTTTTTTTACGTTGTTTATTATTCGGTCTGGAACCGAATTTTAAGTCCATGGATTCGAGGGTGCTCGTAGTGAGTCTCTTATAAACAGACGCTACAACAAAAAAATACTCGTACCTCGATCTCGTAGTTGACACCCGTGGTTTTGTGCCAAGTTCGTGGTTTGGAAACGAGGTTTCTGAACATTTCTTTACTTCCTGTGCATGATTTGGGAAGTTTAACATGGTTTTGAGATATCGGAAGTGCTTCTGGTGACCTGCACTCAAGGCTGCCACCAAGTTTCAATGACCAAAACTCGAAGCCGAATCAGTTGATCCGGGATTTGGCCGGGTAAGCTTTTTCGACTTGTAGGGGTCTCAAGTGCGATGGCAGATGGAGAATAATAAATTGTATGTAGTTCTAATACCACTTCACCTGCTCTCGAACCTATTGTGGCCCTGTACTGTAATCCACAGTTAGCATTATATTTCTGATTGGGCGTAAAATTACCCTCGGAATTGGGATCAAGGTTGGACTGATCTCCTTGACACATTCAATTTACCCGTTGGAATGAAACGGTAGCCTGTCTTGCCATACTATACTCATATTACGGGTGAATTGGAGCAGTTCTCGGAACGGCATTCAACCGTGAGAGCCCGGTCGACCTCGGCTATTCGGCTAGCGTCGGCAAGCCATATTCACGGATCTCGAGCAAATAATATTCAACGAAAAAAGCTTTTATAGAGGATGAGCCATGGAGTGTTGTGTTATTATTCCGGGACGAACATCGGAGCATCGGGACGTAATGATGTAGGCGGTGTCGCGAGCGACGTGGATGCATGTCGCCGTCCGCGGTCCATCCCGAATGTGATATGCGAGGGACGTGGTGGCGCCGGCGCCGGCGCAGAAGCGGAGGGGTCGGATCGAGGCGGAGCCATTTAGGTGACGGTTTCGAGTTAAGATGAGGTGCCAAGTCGAACATGCGAGTGTACGCGAAGCGGGAGGCAGCGTCGGCGACGGCATTGCCTTTAGAAGAGAGCCATACAGCGGAGAAAGTGAAATCGAGCCGGCAGGAGTGCAAGGAAGTGTCGTAGCAGTTGCATGGTTGGCGGGGAGCGGATGGAAAAATTAGTCAGAGCGTATTTGCAGCTCCCTTGACGCAGTTTTAGGGCGAAATTTGATGGGGCCTGTCACTGTCAGAAATTTGATGACACCAAAATAGGATCCCTTCGACTTGTAAAGTCTGCCAAAAGGCGTGAAAAAATGCAAGATAACCCGGTTTTTTTTGTGTGGACACACCACAGTAGTCTCGAAGGCACTGGCCACTTTCAGGAGAGAAATTATACGGCGAAAATAAGTTTTGGCTGCTGGGAAGGTCGGTTACGGCACATCAATCATTTCTCTATCCTAAAAATGATGGCTGATGCCAGAAATTTGGCCGTCGATTTTGGGGGGTGCAAAAACGCTCTAGTGCATTGAAGTCGGCTTCGTTTTCAACGTGAAATATGGCGTGCTTTCCCTTGAATCCTTCCCCCCCAGCATAGGATTGCGTGGACGACTGCTAGAATTTCCTTGACCTGGATGTGCTCATGTCGATAGCGACGGGGACATTGGACGGCAAACCAGCTGGAGCCGAAATGGCCGCCGAGGCCTTTGAGGCCGCTGGCGTCGGTGTAAACAAGAATTTCAACCCGAGAGGGCGAAAAGAAGCGAACCTCGTTCCACTCGGAAGCGACATGGAGCCACCAGTCGATGTCCTGGTGTGCGGATTTGGGGATGTGGCGCCGAGTAAAAGTCGTCTTAAACCCGGCGGCGAAAACATACAGTCCACGAAGGAATGCACGGGAGGTTGCGACGACTTGTGAACAAAATTTCAGGAAGCCGTCCAGTTCCTGCAGCTCGAATAGCCGGCAGTGGGTGCGCTACGACCATGACACGAGAAGTTCGACGAGGTAAGCCAATTTTTCCGCTGGAAGACGGACTTCCATCGTGACGGTGTCGAGCTTGAGACCCAGAAACTCTAGTTGCGTAGCTGGGCCGAAAACCTTAGTGGTTGAAATAGCTGTTTCCCGAGCGCGAGAAACCATTCAAAGGTTTGTTCAACGATGGCGAGGGGAATGTGGGGTGCGAATATTTGAATGAAAGCATCGAGATAGTGGCGAAGACGGGCCGGGAGGTGGCGCTGGAGGATCCAGTGGAGTGCTTCGGCAAAGAGGTTAAATATGTATGGCGCGGAGCGACAACCAAAACCGAGGACAACATCATAGAAGTAGTTGTCATCCCACTTGAATCCCAGAAGATGCCAATCCGCACGGCGGACAGGGGTGTGACGGAAGGCGGACTCGAGGTCTAGTTTGACCAGTCGCGAGCTGGGCCCTGACGCGATGATATCCGAGACGGCGCGGTCCACCATTTCGTAGTTGATGGAAGCCTCGGAGTCGGCAATGGCATCATTGACAGAGAGTCTGAGATAGATGATCGTCTTCGCCGCAGGTCTACGCCCTTGGATCGGTTTTGACGCGCGCTATCCTGGGAACAAATATATTGCAAAGTCGCGTGTTTGACAGGAGCCATCACCAGCTAGTTGGCCACCTTAGCGCATTATGTAGAATTGGTTTAGCACAATGCCTCGGGCTCCGAACAAAGGCCTACGTCCTGGTAGTGAGTTGAGATGGATTGGCGCAATTTTCATGTCGTCTCCTTCAGATCCTTGCTGGAGAATGTCGGCGCCGCTTTTTGTTCGTCCTCGGCCTGGAGGACTTCCTCTGTTGCCTCGAGATCGTCCTCCGCGTTGTCATCGCGTTGTTTCTGGTCGCACTCATAGCCTTGCTGGGTAGGGCCGTGTAATCCGTCGAAGAGGTGCGCAGTGCGGAGTCAGATTCTCTGGCCCCTCCCGCTGAGGTGATGTTTGACGAAAGATTGGCGGCGGAGGAGAGGGAATGATCGCAGAAGAGAGGTTTGACCTGGCCTGTCGAACAGTCTTTTCGGTAAATTTTGAATTCTGTTTTGTGCTCGGGCAGACGTTAGGATCACCCCTCACTGACCATTTCCGTGCGTAATTGAGGTTGAAACTTGTGTACGAATTTCGTTAGAGGCCCGTCTGTTGTTGACTGCACGCAAGCTCATGAATCTTCGGACGCACTTTGATCTCCACCGTAGAAATTGTCGCGGAATCATAATTTCATGACGCAAGATAGCTTGCCACGTTAACGGTAAGTCACGCGAAAGAAAAATCAGAGTCTGAGGCAAGATTATGGAGAAACCAACACTGTGCGAATTCAAGTCCACCGAACCGAGAGGGTTAACACGCGAAATCGAGAATAAACGAGAGAATTCAAGCTTTCTCTGCGTCCTTGGCACATGCGAGATAGGAACTTCCTCCGCCTCGCTGTATTCCTTTTCTTCCTTGACCGTGTCCGCCTCTTTGGACGACTCTCTCCCCTTTGCCGATGCTGGCCACTGGGAAGACACCAAAGCGGATGGACGATTCAGACTCCCTCTCCTCCCTGCCGACGTTGGCGACTCAGAAAAAAACAAAGCGGAAGATCGCTGGGTCTGGCAAGAGATTTTCAGGCGATGGAAAGTACATGACCCTGAACCAAGCGACCAAGAGAGTAAGCAGAAAAGCAACGAAAAGGATCTTGAGCCCGCGAGAGCCGTAGACTTCCGAAAGAAGCTGAAGGAGTAAGAAGAGTCAGACCAGGACCAATGGTGCGAGGCAAACAATAGTGAGTCTAGACTTTGAGGGTGAGAAACGCACGGATAGGCGCGTCGTTCATCATCTTGCGATATAGTTTCAAGTGCGGGATGTGCCGCGTACTACTACTAGCTGCACTCGCGTAATGTCTTCTCCCGTTGTTGTTCCCAAGACGTCCAGAGATTAACCGGCGGGCGCTGGCGGGCGGGAAGGAATCAAGATCATGAGTCCGGACTCCTCGCGACAGAAGCAGGTGAGAGTCCTAGCGGGAGACGACAGAGGTGAGCACAATACTTGAGCAGAGCGGCGTTCTCTTTCCCGTTCAATCCAAGTCTGACAAAAGGCTGACCAGGTGTTGCTGCGAGTTGGTGTCGCTGAAGAGGCGATACCGGGCCGGTCCGGACATCAATCCCAACACGATGGCACGTGCGCCAGCATCGTTTTCCCTCTCCTTCCACGGCCTTCAGTCTGGGTTCTAAATTCGACGCGTTTTGACGCGTTGAATCCTCGGGAAATTGACGTACAACGCGGTTCTGAAGCAAAATGGACGTGCCCAACTATTCTCGGGAGTTTTCGACTCCTGGTAGGTCGATACATCGGCCAGATTCGGATTTTCTCAATATTCCGCAGAGAGCATCATCGCGAATCTCAACCCGGAGGTTCGAGAGAGGCTCGAAATATTGGTTCATATTGCCGGCCTTCTTGGAATTGATGATGTCTCGTTTTCGAGGTTAGTAGTTCTTTGACGACGTGCCACACGAGATGCGACCGGAAGTATCTTCTTTCCAGCTACGCGTCTGCAATTACACGACTCTCCGAAAACGCTCTAGAGAGCCAAAGGTCTCTGAATCGGCTATCGCGTGTCGAGCAAGAGCTTCAAAACCACCTGGCGACCATGGCACACGAAGAGCGGGTCATTAATAGGTGCGCCGGATCCGGACGTATGTACATGTCGCGGGTGTTTTTCACATACGATTCGTACAGCTGGATCGAGCAACTCGAGTCCGACCATGCAGCGGGTGAGAGCACATCCACCCTCGAGCGCCGCCGCGAAGCGCTCCTCAAAAAGGCGAAAGAGTATCGCGCCATGCTAGACAACATCGTCGTACGCCACGCCTCTTTTGTATACTCCATACCACCGTCTAACGCACTTGAATTTAGGTCGACCCTCCGGAAGTGACGTTCGCCCAGCTGACGGCCGCCCAGGCGGAGAACGAACGACGCGCACAGGCGATCAAGGCCAAGCGCGCGCAGATTCGGGTTTTTAGAGGACTGCCGCCTGTGTGCAACAGTTCTACTTTCAAGCCTACGTTATTTTAATAATTCCCCAGAACCTGGACCTTGCGCGTCAGCAGCTGAAGACTGCGCGTGCCGCGCAGATGGAGCTCATCCAGCTGCGCGAGCAGCTTCTCGGACGCATGGCGGCGAGTGTGGTGTAAAAGTTTTTCTATGTCTATCCTGTAAAACCCCACTACGCGCCCAGTCGGATATTCTCGTCAAGCGTTTGTATGTATTCACAACGGTGTGTGGGCGGGTCAGAAAAAGTTATTTCGTATGGGTGTATGTAGAGAAATCTGTTGGAAAATAATGTACGGATCACGATTCAGAGAGGATTTGGAAAGGTGGAGCGCGGGAATGACACACGGACACAATACAGAAAGGCTCATCCGGAAGCACCACATTCCCTTTCACCTGAGAAAAAGGCGTGGATGCTGATAATGAAACATGCGGTCGTTGCACTAGGTATATATGTCCCTGAAAATCTCTGTGCAGATTCCACGGGTACATGGTTACCGACTTCTAACGCACTTCTTATCGTCTACACAAAAATACCGGCCTCATCCGCGAGCACACCGTGCACCAGCTTCTCCCTCCACTTGCTCCCCTTTCCCGGCATAACATCACTCATACCATCCTTCCTTTGCACAACGACACTTGGTACGACTGAAAAACTCCTCAACCGCCCGCTCTTTACGAGCCACGCGAGGGCGTGGTCGATCGCACGCGAATAGGCAAACGGCGGGTGCGTGAGATGACGAAGGAGGGTGCGCGCGCCGGAGGGTGAGAGGGCGTAAGCGTGGGTGCAGAGCGGGGCGTGCGAGGGATGGAGGTGGGATTCGAGCAAACGTGGGGGGTGGAGATTGGATTCCGATTGTGATTTTGGTAATGCCGGATAGTACGACTCGTTCGACCAGCAATGACCTGTATTTCATTCATTCCAGAGTCAAAATTGGAGCCGCGACACTTAGAACGGGTGCAGAACGTTCTGACGTACCCAGAAAAACGATATCCCAGTCCGGGGGAAGTGATCCCCACACTGATAGAAGTCGTTCCTTGACATCTTCTTCCATATCGACATCGTCTTCCAAAATAAGTGAAGCTTTCGGTCCGACGTGATCTGCTGCGCGTCGGATGACGGACAGATGAGAGTGCCAGCACGCAATCCGACTGCGGGAGAGGGTCCTATATTTTGGGAGTCCGGGAGAGTACGGCGTCAGGGTAAAGTTTTCCGTCGCACATATCAGAGGGGCGGAGTCAAACGAGACGAGGCGCGAGTCAAGAAGCGGCGGAATCTCTTCGAAAGGCACAGCGGGAACGGAAGTGCCTGGCTCGGGCCACTCGAATGGAAGTCTAGCTGTGGTATTGGGTTCGTATCCATTTCTCTTGAGCATTTCTTGACGGATGGACCGGACCTGTGACATGATGGCGCTGACCTGCGCGCTCTTGGAATCTTCAGCCATAACATAGCTCCATTGTAGGGCGAGTAGATTTCGTAGGCGTTCCATTTGTTGCTGGCGGTCTTTGCGCCCGGGGAGAGATATGACATAGGTCCTTGAAGGGATCGGGAGGACTGCACGCCGTTGGCCTGGTGAGCTCGCCAAGTTGAAATTTGCTAGCGGAGAGGGAAGAAAGTTGTTATCGTACAGAACTAAAAATGTTATCATAACTCCGATGAAGAGCAAGAAAACCCGTGGGGATACGACGGGGAACATGGGAGTGGGAGATCAAAGCTTTGTTTGGCTGGATGCGGTTTGTCCGGCGTTGCACCTGTATTGTGACGCCGTTTGCATCGTTGCCGCCAACCATCAACGCCGTCGACCACCGTTGCATTACTGCTCTCAGATGGGACGCCTAGAATGCTGCCAGGTCTCAGTCCTCAAGTGAGCCGCCAAACACCGATCTTCAAACACCGAGGACACCAAGCGCCTTCACACGCCCATCGATATCTCCACTTGACGCTTTTCATCCCACACCAGCTGCTTATGAGTCCAACGACCGGAAAGTAGGTCTCGGAAATGACTATCTACTCAGTGCCGCTGTCAAAACTTTGATAGCCCTCTCCCCGCCGTACTAGGCTGTGCTCCTTTTCTGCCAGGGTTTCCCCACAGTAAGTGCGGATTCAGATGTTTCCTAATTTAAACCAGGTACGGAACCTGAAGCCTGTGGACCCTCATGACTTATATGGAGTGTCACAGAGCACTTGGTGAGGCCGCATGGTAACTCCACAGTGAGCGCAGAATGCGTTTGGTTGGTTGGCAAGCATAACACACTTACTGCTACACAAAACGAACGAAAAATGCGCAAGCATATTAATAATTGAAGACCCAGGCACCGCAGTCCCGACTGGTCGATATTTGGTCCACATATACAAAACTCATATCCATGGCGCTAAACCAAAGCTTCTTCCCGGGAATTGAATAGGCCTAGTGGGACTACAATTAGTGGAGCCATGTGCTTTCCCTCGCTTTTACGACATCGGCAACCTTCGACTCCGGCCCATTAAAAGGCTGTCGGCGACCATTTCCGTGGAAACTCCTCCCGTCATGGCGGACATTCACGACGTCTCTGAATTCCCTGAATCGCCCCACTACCTCAATGCAAGGACCAATTCTCAAAGTATCGATGAAAAAGTCCATGATGAAAAAGTGGCCGATGAAGCGGGCGCTATTCCTCTCGATGGTGAGCGACCCGTGGTCTAGAATTCCTGTGTTTTTCTGAGAACAGCCGCGATGGACGACAGACGACAACATTGCCGTACGTTTCTCCTCTCATCTTGACCGCCTGATTTCCTTGCTGAAATCCCTCCCCCCACTAGGCTCTGACCGGCGCGCAGTTTGACGACCCCAATTTGGATAGAGAACATTTCGTTGCCCTCGACGATGAGAGTCCCTACCCGGAGGTCCGATCCGCCGTGGCAAATACAGGTCTGCACCCAGCCGTATTACAATCTTTGGGTGCGTTCTGATTTTAATCCCAGACGACCCCGATATGCCCTGCAACACCTTCCGAGCATGGTTCTTCGGACTCATCTGGGCCATAATCATCTCGGTGCGCATCCTCTTTCTTGATACGCACATATGCTCATGGCGGACCCAGGGACTCAATCAATTCGTGCGTGACTTCGCGGTTCCTTCACGAATGACCCGAACTCATCGGTTCCCAGTTCTTCTTTCGCTTCCCTTCGGTCACCATCACCGCGATCGTCGCGCAGCTTTTGTCCTTCCCCTTCGGGCGTGCGGCAGCGGCATGGGTTCCCAACTGGCGCATTTTTGGCGTCCGTTTAAACCCCGGTCCGTTCTCAGTAAAGGAGCATGTTCTGGTTAGACACGCGCTATTCTCATGCAGACTAAGACTAATTTAGCTCGAATAGATTGTGGTATGTTCCAGTCGGTAATACTTTCATTTAATTCAAGATTAATTGGGCTTGTATAGATTATGGTGCGTTTATGCTGCGTTGAAAACGCGTACCTTTGATTGATAACCTTCTACCAGGCAAATGTCGCCAGCGGGAGTGCTTATGCAACGGGTATGCTTTTTATGTATCTGTTGTCACCGCAAGCTGACTGAACGGTATTCAGATATCAGTACGATTCGATTATGCTTGCACCTGATTCTACGACACTAATTACGCCAATAGTTGCCGTTCAGCGAGTATATTACCAGCAAACATATAACTTCAGTTGTTAGTTTCTTTTTTCGTCTGATTTGGCCGCTTTCCAAACATTCTAACGGCTATCTCAGATCAGTGGTATGTATCAAGGAGAGACAACTTGACCGAAAGTAACCGAATCCGACCTAGGTTTGTTGTTATGTCGACCCAGCTCATCGGATTTTCCATCGGCGGAGTGGCGCGTCGGTTCTTGGTCGCACCGCCTTCAATGAGTGCGTCCGCTGTCTCCTGCCTAGCGTGCTCTCATTAGCTGGCAGTCTGGCCCACGAACCTCGTCAACTGTGCTCTCTTCAACACCCTCCATTCGCAGCAGTACGCTGGGATCGGTAAACGAGGCGGTATCAGCCGTGAACGCTTCTTCTTGTACGCATTTTTGGGATCATTCTCGTGGTGTGAGTTCTTCAACTATTTATGTATTGTGGGCGCTGACGTCGGGTAGACTTCTTCCCCGGATACATATGTGCGCGTTGATGCAAAGCTATATGTGTTGCGCAATGTTGACATCTTTGTTTCCTAGTCCAAGCCCTGTCGTACTTCTCCTGGGTAAGAATATGTGGTCTGTTTTTATCCTATGGATGTTGACGTATATCGCCAGGTGACCTGGATTCGACCCCAAAATACCGGTAATTGTCCTCCTTCGGGTTCGCATTTTGATATCTGACCAAGGAACCTGACACCTAGTCATCGCTCAGCTCTTCGGGTGCGATACTTTTCCGTTTATCTTAACTCGCAATCACTTACCCACCCACCCACCTACCTACCACAGCTATTGGCATGGCATGGTCGGTGTCTCCGATCAATCAAATCAATGATCCATTCATTCTGTATGGCAGGGCATGTCGGTGATAACCTTCGACTGGAACCAGATCACGTACGCGCTTGCATTTTCTTCGATCACACCTGCTGAGTTTCTTTTTTTCAACTCACAGCCTTATCGGATCTCCCCTCGCAACACCTTGTACGCTCCTTGTTTCATGTCCAAAGCTGAATCATCTAACGCATCCTGGGTCTATCTAGGGTGGGCTGAGGCCAACATTTTTGCAGGCATGTTTGCTTTCGAACAATACACGGTGCCTAGCTAATGACAGCGCCATTCCTAACTTTAGGATTCGTGTTCTTCTTTTGTGCGTTCCTAAAAGGCCCATATTTTATCTTCGTTCACCGTTTGCACGCATAGGGTTCCTCGTTCCCGTTCTCTATGTGTGTTCATTGTGCCTCCTGATCGAGCCTCAACTGACACCTTCCTCCCAAGTTCACGAATACTTGGTTCGGGAAATTCATGCCGTGAGTGACGACAGCCAAAACGGTCCTCATTGATTAACGCGCTCCTGTCAGCATTTCGTCAAGAATATCTGTTCGTATCTTTCACCGGGTCTCTGAATTTCACTTATTTGGCGCAGTACGACAATCGAATGAACACCTATAATGTCACAGCTATTCTTACCCCGGAGTCCACCATCGATTTACAGGCCTATCATGACTATAGTCCCTTGTTCTTGTCGTAAGTCGCCTTCCCGCCGGTACTCATTCCTTCAATCTAACGTGACTCTTTTCAAAGAACGACGTTTGCAATTGCCTACGGGTACGGCGGCATTCTTTGTTATCAATCGAGATGTGTCCCTTACAACATTTTGCTTGCGTAGATTGTCGTTCGCCTCGATCACTGGTGAGTCAACTCTGCCCGTCCGACCGTCCGAACACTTAGGCAGTTTCCACTCAGCAACCTTGATGCACGCACTCCTCTACTTCCGGAAGCAGATCTGGGTTCAATCTCGTCGTGCTCTGCATGAGCAGCCGGATATCCATGCGCGTCTGATGTCTAGATATCCTCAGGGTACGTTGTTTTTGCCGCCGAGGCACTCAGCTGACTCGCGGGTTACTCAGTTCCCGAATGGTGGTACTTGATTCTCTTCCTGTCGATGTTCGTCCTCGGGATCATCAGTATCGAGGTCTGGCCCACGTGAGTGAACGAACAGAAGTTTAAAAGTGCCTCCCGCTGAATAACAACCAGGCAAATGCCTGTGTGGGCTTTCGTCCTGGCTCTCGTTATCTGTGAGTCCAGATCTGCTGTCTCTCTTTCTTGGTGATCCTCCTCTCACACCGGTATCGTAGCGTTCGCCTATGTCATCCCCATCGGAATGATTCAGGCCATTACCAACCAACAGGTTGGACTGAACGTTATTACCGAGCTGATCATCGGATATGCACTCCCCGGACGTCCAGTCGCCATGATGATGTTCAAGACTTGGTAGGGTTGCCCTATCCTTCTGTTTGCTGGTCATTGAACTGGTTCCCGCAGGGGCTATATTACCATGGCCCAAGGTGAAATCACTTTCGTTTGAACATTCGTTACATTCTAACGCATCTGTGTCTGTTCAGCGTTGACCTTTACGTCGGATTTCAAACTGGGCCACTACATGAAGATCCCACCGCGCGCCATGTTCTCGGGTCAGGTCAGTGTTCAACTTGTTCTCAATCATGTTCGAGGATTTATGATATTGGTTAGGTGGTCGCTACGATTGTCGCCGGTACCGTCCAGCTGGGTGTCCAAGCCTGGATGTTCACCAACATCAAGTAGGCATTCGACTGTCTGCCACATCTTGTTGTCCTGGTTGCTGATCGCACTCATTAGGGACTTCTGCGCCCCTAACCAAAAGGACGGGTAAGATGTCTCATTCTGTTGCTTTCTCTGTGCTAAACCTATCATCAGTTTCATCTGCCCGAGCACTGAGGTCTTCGGAACCGCCAGCATTATTGTGAGTATATCGTTGTGCTCCAAGGTCGATGTCTGACTTCTCCTCCCAGTGGGGTGTTATCGGCCCCAGATTGATGTTCAGCCAAGGGCAGACATACTAGTACGTATCCACCGTCGTACATCCTGGATCTATCTCATGGAATTTCTCCTTCAGCCGTGAGCTCTCAAATAGATAATATGTATGCTCCTTCTCAAACCGAACCATTCATTTCAGCTCTTGTGTTCTTCTTCTTGGTTGGCGCGGCCGCCCCGTTGATTGCATGGACTCTCAACAGGAGGTACCCGAACAGCTTCCTCAAATATGTCAAGTGAGTTTCTTCTCATTTAATCGCTTCTCTATCTGACTGACTTCGCGCCCAGCTTGTAAGCTTCCGATGTTCGCTGATCTGGCCGGCGCATCGCTGAAACGCGCACCAGCCCCGTCATTTTCAACGGCACGGGTCTCATTCCGCCCGCCACAGCTCTCAACTATGTGCCTTGGGCGTAAGTATCAAACCAAGCTGTCGTGACACGCAAGCATTGATAATTCGATTGCAAACCAGGGCCGTTGGCTTCGTCTTCCAATATATCATTCGGAGGTAAGCAGTTCAATTCTTCCCATTTCTTCTCAGTTTGACCCGAAACTCCACACATAGGCGCCATTTCTCCTGGTACGTTCTGCATTCAAGATGCGTTTACTCTGTTAATAATCCTCGGATTTGAAGGTGGACTAAGTACAACTGTGAGTCTCATCCGGCCCTTGCGTGCTTGCTTGGCAGGTCGATTGACTTGCTGCTGCAGACGTCCTCTCGGCCGCGCTCGACTCGGGCGTTGCGGTCTCCGTCATCGTCATCTTCTTCGCTCTCCAGTTCCCGAAGAACGGCACTGTGGGTATCTTTCATTCATAGATGTCATTTTCCTCTGATTCGTGGCGATTTCAGATTGGCACGACCAATATACTGACTTGGTGGGGCAACACAGTGCGTCACGCCACTTTCCCCCCTCCGCAGTGTTTTTTTAAGACCAATTACGTGCTAGGTCTTCATCAACGGTGCAGACTATGGTGGTCCCTCAGGTGGAGGCACGCCCGTCCAGGCGCTCGCTCCAGGCCAGACCTTTGGGTACGTTAATTCAGTGGCATGGCGACCCCGGCTCATTTTCCCCCTAGCCCGAGCCACTGGTAGTAAGTGTTATAATGTTAGTGTACGAAGATCTTGTATTTCCTATTGCACATGAGTTCATCTGCTATCTTGTGCGCCTGCACCTCAGGACAAGTCCGACAAAAGGTAACCCGGAGTTATAATCCAATCCCTTGTCGCATGCTTTACTAAACTTTTATTGTGAAAAATGGAGTGGGTGCAAAGACCGCATGTTTCGGTCTCTATGTCCACACCTGAAGGGAATGTGGTTCTCGCGAATGCGCCTGTATTCCGCGAAAGAGAATCGAATGGGCCACACTAGGCGACATCAAAAGCCTCTGCGCAAACTCTATTGATTCGGGGATTCGGAATTGAACAAACTCGCGCTTCAGTACAGTTTTACCGGGTGGAAGTAAAAACAACTGGTATTAAACCGAGTTTCTCATAGGAAGATGTGGAAATAATCCCAGCGAGGTTATAGCTTGCCTAGCGCACGAGAGAGAAGCCGACAACAAAGAGGAGAATCGTTTGACATACGAGGTTGGTCGGGGGCTCGCAGGAAATTTTGTGGATGCATCTAGGTAGGTAGGAAGCTTCGGTATCTTCTGGGAGACCTTCCATATGGATAAAACAGGGTTTTGCTGAGACACTAGTACTCTATAGCCATCACGAACCGAACCACATCGGCCAGGGTTTGTCTCGTTCGAGCGTTGCGCAGAATCGGTGCGAGCAGCACTAATTCTCTTGTTTTTTTCTACTTGTCCACCGAATTGTCGGGTCCTGGTCTTCTAACTCAGGAGTTTTTCGCTGAGACATTCCGACACTGTACTTCCCAGAATTTTCCTGTTTTCTGTGAGACAACAGTCTTCTAGACGAATCCAGGCCCTTCGAGAGCCTGAATGGTAAAGGAGCCGCGCTGAGACCCGCTGCCCGACATCCCCGCCTCCCTCCTTCCTTCCGCTTCGACCCATGGCCTGGCCCGATCGCTTCCGCTTCTCAACCTATAAAAGTGCCTGCCTTGAAACCCAACTCGAACCACCCAAAACAACCGCAATCCTACAAAACACCCAACCAGTACGTATATACTTAAAGCCATTTCGTTTTCAACTTACCTAACCACCGAAATCAACAGCATTTTCGTTTTTAACTCATCATGGCCGGCACCACCCTCACCCGCTCTCGCGCCCTGCGCCGCGCCTCGCCCTCTGCGCCTCCCCGCGCTACCACCACAATCACACCCGCGTTATCCTCTCCGGCACCCGCGCCGTACCCCGCCTCCGGCTTCGTCTCTGACGATGCCTACCCCGCTCCGAGGCGGAATCCTCATTACCCGCGGGCAGAGGCGCCCCAGCCCCAGCCGCCCGTGGAGCGCGACGCCCTCATCTTCCGTATCGCCGCAGACGCCTTCGATGCGTGCTTCCACCACGGGATGGATTCTGAACGGCGGCCCATGTGTCCGCTGATGGTGCGCACCTAAGCAGGCCATATTGACTGGTTTATTTATCGTGAGTTCCCTTTCGTCCATCTCTTGCCTTCGTGTCCGTCAATTTCTGAACGGTTCCGTTGTAGGATTCCGAACCAGTTGATGCAGGAATGTTAATATTCAAAGAATCCCCGTGTCCTCATTGGCGACGAAGGAAAAATTGTACGCGGACCGCTGTATTATAATTGTACCAACTGTGTCAGTCTACGATGCAAACTTTTGAAGTTACTCCTGTTGATGTTGAACTATTGTTTAAACATGTCGATTGTCGGCATTTATGAATGTCAATTTATGGGCCACATACTGTCCAATAAATAGGACCGGTTGAAACGACACGTTCACGAAACGACCAGATCTGTCACGGACCTAATCAACACCCACACGAAATGACTTGAAAGATTTCTGCCCGCACCGAGTACACCCGAGTATATGGTGTCGTACGGAGGGAAACGGATGGCGTACACAGACGTAAACTGATGGCATGAGTAGGTAAGCCAGGGTAGATGTGCTGCTCGCGCTAACCAACAGCTTTTGCTGGGAAAAAATGGTGCAAGTAAAAACGACTGGCGTGAAACCGAGATGCTCGTAGGAAGACTTTTTGTGTTTGCGTCAAGCATATACTGAACAAAACATCTGCCGGTTGTTCGGCCGTCGTTTGCCGAACAAGCGCCGCACAGCCCATCACATGCGTCACGATCCCGCTTGCGTCTCCCTCTCTCTCGTCCCTTCCACACACCCAATCATGGCTCAAACGAGCCACTCTCGCAAGGCAGCTGCAAAGGCTGTCACCTTTTTCTTTGTCTTTTTCACCTTCGGCGCCCTCTTCCGCTACCTCCTGAAACCCGGTGTCCTCGAAACGTACCCCCAGGCGCGCGCTTTCGCCGTTGCCTTCGTTTGGATCGGAGAGAAGTTCCTCCAGGGCGCCGCAGTATTCTGTCTCATCGGAGCCATCGCCACGCTCGCCACGCTTATCCACGATGCGTACGGGTGGATCACCGGTCGCGCAGCGGCGACCTCCACGACAACTCCGACACCGGCTGACCTCGAGAACGGCAGTGCGCCCGGAGTAGACGATCTTGCTGCGCTCGAGGCAGAGGTCGCCGCCGCGGAGCCCCCCGCCCCCGTCGCACCCACTCGCACCAAACCCAGCGTGCTCCGCAGGATCCTCGGCTTGGTCACCAGCAGCTGGTCCTTCACCTACGTCTTCCTCTCCAGGAACGTCGTGTCGCTGGACAAACCCGTCCTCGAGAACCTCGGCGCCACGGGGCTGTTCATCCTCCGCGGCCTCGAGATCATCTTCGTCTTCTTTTTGTTGTGCGGCGTCGTGGGTCTCTGCGTGCGCAGGGGCCGGCGAACTGCTGTGGCGGCGCCAGTCCTGCCTACCACGGTCTCTCCGACTGCTACTGCTGCTGAAGTGGTCTTTGACGAAGCAGCGCCCGCCACGAAGGAGGAGAAAGAGTACAAGGACGTGGTCGCAGAAGAGGAGAAGGCTTGATCCACCAGTTTTCTCGTAATATGTTTTGGTTCTCATTCCATAGTTTCATGGACGTTATCCCTCTTTACCCTTTCTTGACCGTTTCTGTGTGTAATTCGGGCCACTACGTTACAAACAAATTGCGTTAAAAGCCCGTCCGTGCGCATTCTGCTCAGTCATCGAACGGGCTGGATCCCTCCGCAGTAGCGATGTACAGTAAACGAATGGGCCTGTGTTCGACTTCAAAGAGATGGCCTGTGTTGGATTACCCAGTTATGAATTGGCCGTTACAGCTTTGACTTCCAAAAATATGTTTGCGCTTCTTGTCTTCGCCGAACAAGCGCCGCACAGCTGCCAGTGCACAGCCCACAACGCGTCTTGCCTTTCACCCTCACCAACGAAAGCCGCAGTCATGAAGGTGGCCTTTATCTGGCCGTGCATCGGTCTGAGCACCTTCCTATGTATTCCTGAATTCTTACCCTCCCTGCTGAGCCCCTACATCATGGAAAACTCCACCGTGGCGACCACGCTCGCCGCCATCGTTTGGCTCCAATCTAAATTCTTCCAGCTAGGCGCAGTTATCATCCTCGTGGCGTTCACCCTCACGCTCTACAAATTCCTCCGCGATGCCCGCCTATGGCTCGTATACAGGTGGCGCCTCCTCGGCCATCCGCGCCTCCCAACTCCGACTCCGGTGGTCCTCGAGAACGGGAGAATGCTCTCCGTAGGGGACGTGGCTGACATGCTGCTCGAGCTCCAGAGAGGCTCCGTGACGCCCTTCCGAGAGGAGGAGATCTACTCGACGATCGAGGCGCGCTATCCGACCGGCGATATCCTTGCGGCGCTCAAAGCAGAGTTCAGCGCCCCCATCCCCCCCTTTCCATCATCCAAGCTCCTGCACAACCTTGCGGGCGTTTTGGGCACCGGATTTGGCATCTTGCTGTACGCCTTCGTCCTGCCACGCGAGATTGGCATATCCCTCGAGAAACCGCTGCTCGAGAACGTCGTCGCCATCCTGTGGTTCCTCTTCGACGGCGTCAAGGTTCTCGTCTGCCTTTGTGTTCTGGCATATCTGCTGGCCTGCAGCGTGATATGGTTCGACGGCATGTGGCAGCGATCTGCTGCAGAGGCGCCGTTGCTGCCAATCACGGCACCTTTGCCCGATGAAGCGGTGTTTGATGAAAAATCGGTGGTAGAGGTGCCGGTGTTGAAAGATGAAAAGGACTGTAACTGCTGGCTCTCCGAAGGAAAGGCTTAAGTGCCAATCGAAAGGTAAATTTTGGATTGTGTTTTGTCTTGTTCTGTTTTTCACAGATGATATAGGCTCCTTGTTACGTTGCAACTAAATCTGTGAGACGCCCATCGAGTTGATTCCGACAACTCGTGTGTGATTGACGCTGTAACATGTTTTCGCAGCACTTTGCCTCCTATTTCCGCGTGTTTGAAATGCTTGCCAGTCCCTGGTTCAATTCGTAGATATGCGCCATATTTTTTGATGTCCGAATCCTGCTTTCACAGAATTATCCCGTTGTATCAGTGTATGAAAATAGTGTTTTAAGCTTATTGTAAAGGGCTTGACATGAATCGCCTCAAACTCTCAACTTAGCTCGCACTGCAACCGTGATGAGAATCCTTGACGAGCCCCAACGAGGAACATGAACCCAGGGATTGTAGCAGGTTCTTTGGAATATGGCCTCGGCGTCTTCGTAGGGAATCTGCTTGTTTGTGTGCCTCCAATCCGTCGCCCATCCAGCTGCAACAATATAAGCATCGATGCCGCCTCGGCGCTTGTTTCGGCATCGTCTGCCGAACAAGCGCCGCTCAGCCCCGCACGATTGCGTCTCCTCCTTCACTCACTAATACACCCCACTTTCAGCTATGGCGCAAGTGGCTTTCACCATTTTCTCACTCTTCATTTGCCTCCTCGTACTCTATCCCCTGACACCCAGCATCCTGGAAACCTACCCCCAGGCCGGCGCTTTCGTCGTCCCCATCGTTTGGATCACAGAGAAGTCCATCCAGGGCGTAGCAGTCGCCTGTCTCATCGGCGCCTTCGTCCCCCTCTACATGCTTCTCCATGATGCGTACGGGTGGCTCACCGGTCGCGCAACGGCGGCCTCCACCAACGCAAGCGCAACTCCGACTCCGGCTGACCTCGAGAACGGCAGCGCACCGCGATTAGCCGATCTCGCCACGCTTGAGGCCGAGGCCGCCGCCGGAGTGCCTCCCGCCCCCGAAGTACCCAGTCGGGTCCGCAGGAACCTCTACTGGGCCCTCAGCAGCGTGTCCTTCATCTCGTCCTTCTTCATCTACCTCTTCATCTCCCGCAACGTCGTGTCGCCGGACAAACCCCTGCTCGAGAACGTCGGTGCCACGGGGCTGTTCATCCTCGGCGGCCTCGAGGTCGATTTCGTCTTCTTGTTGTTGGGCGCCGTCGTGGGTTACTGCGTGCGCAGGGGCCGGCGAGCTGCTACGACAGCGCCGGTCCTGCCTACCGCGGGGTCTGCGACTACGGCTGAAGTGGTCTTCGATAAAGCAGCGTCCGTAACGGAGGAGGAGAAGGAATACAAGGACGTGGTCGCAGAAGAGAAGGTTTAATCGAACACTTTCATTTTCCTCTCGGGCTGCGGATTCGCAGACTTTCCTAAGACAACTCGTTGATTTTGTTCTCATCCTATATGGATGTTACCTCTTTCCATGTATCCCTTTTTGACCATTTCAGTGTAACTTAACAATTTAACAATGTGATACCCATCTACGTATGTAAATACTTAGGTACAAGTCTCGACGGACCCAAATGAAAACGATGAGCAGAAAGTCGGCGAGCGCGTCGTAAGTCGTAAGTATCCTATCCCTGCGTCTAAACCCAGTGGGGAAAGGATCACAGTGGTTTTTTTTAGTCGTTCCCGCAGCGCGGGTTGCCATAATGCGTTGTACGCTCCCGAAGATCCTTCCGGCGAGCCTGGACTGCTACGTTGCAAGCAAATCTCGTTGAACGCCTGCTGCACACAAGTTCATGAGTTAACAAGAAGTGGTTCCCTGAGCTGTAGTTGCGAGTGCCCCAAGGTCGATAAGAGATGGCGCATCGATTCGCACTACGGAAGATCCATGACCGCTGACACCGGGCCGATGCTCCTTCGCGCGCCAAAATCTCTTTGCGCGCGCGTAAATTTTTTTTATACAAACGAACCCCCATATGTTCGGCCGTCGTTTGTCCGAACAAGCGCCGCACAGCCCATCACATGCGGGCTCAGCACGCTTGCATCTCTCTCGCATCCCTGCACCCAGTCATGGCACCAGTGAGCCACTCTCTCAAGACAGCTGCCAAGGCTGTCACCGTTTTCGTTCTCTTTTTCGCCTTCGTCGCCCTCCTCCCCTACATCCTCCTGACACCGGCGGAAACCTACCCCCAGGCCCACGCTTTCGCTCTTTCTTTCGTTTGGGTCGCTGTTTGGGTCGCAGAGAAATTCCTCCAGGGCGCCGCCGTCTTCTCTCTCATTGCCGCCCTTGCCACCCTCTGCACGGTTCTCCACGATGTGTACGGGTGGCTCACCGGTCGCGCAACGGCGGCCTCCACAACTCCGACTCCGGCTGACCTCGAGAACGGCGGTGCGCCCGGATTAGACGATGTCGCTGCGCTCGAGGCAGAGGTCACCGTCGCGGAGCCCCCCGCCCCCGCCGCATCCCCTCCCAAACCCAAACCCAGTGCGGTCCGCAGGATCGTGAATTCGGCCCTCTTCATCTTCTACTTTGTCTACATCTTCCTCTCCCTTAACGTCGTGTCGCTGGACAAACCCCTGCTCGAGAACATCGGTGCCACGAGCGTGTTCATCCTCAACGGCCTCGAGGTCGATTTCGTCTTCTTTTTGTTAGCCGCGGTCGCGGGTTGCTGCATGCGCAGGGGCCCGCGAGCTGCTGCGACGGCGCCAGTCCTGCCTACCGCAGTCTCTGCGACTGTTGCTGAAGTGGTCTTTGACGAAGCAGCGCCCGCAACGAAGGAGGAGAAGGAGTACAAGGACGTGGTCGCAGAAGAGAAGGCTTGATCAAACAGTTTTCTTTCCTCTTGGGCTGCGGATTCGCAGACTTTCCTAATACCCCTCGTTGATTTTGTTTTCGTCCTGTGGTTTTATGAGTGTTACCTCTTTACATGTATCCCTCTTTGACCGTTTCTGTGTGTAATCGGGCTGCTATATTGCAAGCGAATCTCGTTGAATGCCTGCTGCTCACAAGTTCATGAGTTAACAAGAAGTGGTTCCCGGAGCTGTAGTCGTGAGTATCGCAATGACAGCGATAAGTATCATTTGATAGCAACGATCCGGAGAACAAGATGGGTGCTTGATTCTTGTGCCCATCTCACCCAGTCTGATTTCGAAATAAACTATTTGTTCGAAATAACAACATTGAAATTCCCCTTTTCCCAGGTTCAACCGGCAACCACATGGCACTTCAAGCGGACATATTACACCCCGCCCATGTACATATGGAATATGAGAATGATAGCATCTTTCCTACATAGTTATCTTATCCCTGAAAAATTCTGCGGTATGAAAATAAATCTCTCGTCGCACACCAACCTTGCCGATTGATTGCGCGGCGTGCTGTAGCTCTAAGAACAAGGTACAAGAAAGTCAAATCAGAGCCTTGTAGCCTCGAGGTATCTGGAAAATAGAGTATAATTCATGTGCCTCATGTAATCTTGTCGTCAAACCCACGACTAGATTACCATATTTCTCAGACTGATATGTCTGAAACATTGAAAATCGGGACTGAACAGTCACGCTCTAGAACCTTGTGAGCTCTGTATCGTCCTTGAAGTTTTCAAAGCTCTCTCTGTGCTGTTGTTAGCCTGTGCCCTCAAGTTGGTCGGAAATCTTGGAGTATGGCGATGTGGTTCGGGGTCTGTATATGCGATCTCAAAAGCCACGGCTGTATTTAGCCGAAGGGCATTGGGAGCAAATTCAGATGAACAAGTCACTTTGTGTTCCCCCGGCCCCGCGGACAGGCTTTCATGTTCCAGAAAAAAGTCAAAACTCGTGCGGGAGTATAATTGAGCGGGAAACTGAATTTAGAGATTGAATTAATCCCAAGAAGTGCGATGCCCAAGAGGCGAGACACTCACATGAACCGCGCGAACTTGGCGGAACTTTCCGTTCTCACTGATGGCACGTGATGCGCGCCTAGCGCCACACAGCCCATCACTGTCACATGCGTCCGAGTCACCGTCGGGCTGATAACGCCTGCGTCTCTTCACCCACTACTCACCCAATCCATGGCAGTGAGCACCTCTCGCAAGGTAGCTGTCAAGGCTGCTACCACCTTGTACTTTCTCTTTCTCGCCTTCCTCATCCTCATCCCCTACACCCTGACACCTCACGTCCTGGAAACCTACCCCCTGGCTCGCGCTTTCGCTGTTACGTTCATTTGGATCGCAAAAAAACTCCTCCAGGGCACCGGAGTATTATCTCTCATCGGAGCCATCGCAGCGCTCTGCAACCTTTTCCACGATGCGTACGGGCGGCTCATCGGTCGTGCAACGGTGGCTTCCACTCCGGCGGACCTCGAGAACGGCAGTGCGCCCAGATTAGACGATCTTGCTGCGCTCGAGGTAGAGGCCGTCGCCGCGGACCCCGCCCCAGTCGCACCTACTCCCGAACCCAAACGCAGTGCAGTCCGCAGGATCGTAGCCGTGGCCTTCGGCAGCCTCTACTTTATCTTCGTCTTCTACCTCTACAGCATCATGTCGCAGGACGAACCCGCCCCCGAGAACATCGGTGCCATGGGCTTGTTCATCCTCGGCGGCCTAGAGGTCGATTTCGTCTTCCTTTTGTTGTTCAGCGGCGTGGGTTACTGCGCGCGCAGGAGCCAACGAGCTGCTGCGACGGCGCCAGTTCTGCCCACCGCAGTCTCTGCGGCTGCTGCTGAAGTGGTCTTCGATGAAGCAGCGCCCACAAGGAAGGAGGAGAGGGAGTACAAGCACGTGGTCGCGGAAGAGAAGGCTTGATTGAACAGTTTTCTTTTCCTCTCGGGGTGCGGATTCACAGACTTTCCTAATACCACTCGTTGATTTTGTTATCATCCTGTGGTTTTATGCATGTTAGCTCTTTACATGTCCCCCTCGTTGACTGTTTCTGTGTGTAATTCGGGCTACAACAATCGCCCATCCGTGCGCATGCATTCTGCTCGGTCTTCGATAAGTCTTCGATATAGTGGATCTTCAGAGCGAAACAGATAGATATGGAAACCGACGAAGCACACGACGAGGACCCACCTTGGGACTCTGTTTTTTTTTGCCTCCAATCCCTCAAGCATTAATACCTCTCGGCCCGGATGCGCCGGAGCTAGAGCTTAAGCGCCGCACAGCTCAACGCAGGCGCTCATCGCGCTTGCGTCTCTCTCACCCCCCGGGCCCCCTTCACCCACTACTCACCCAATCATGGAACAAACGAGCCGCTCTCGCGAGGCTAGAGTCGCCGTCAGTGTCGGTTTCACCTTGGGCGCCTTCGTCCGCTACCTCCAGAAACCCGGTGTCGTGGAAACCTATAAACCCCAGGCGCGTGCTTTCGCCATGGCCTTCGTTTGGATCGTGGAAACCTATCCTCATGCCCGCAATTTCGCCGTCGTTTTCATTTGGATCGCAGAGAATTTAACCCAGGGCGCCGCAGTCTTCTCTCTCATTGCCGCCCTTGCCACCCTTCTCCACGATGCGTACGGGCGGCTCACCGGTCGCGCACAGGCGACCTCCACAATTTCGACTCCGGCTGACCTGGAGAACGGCAGTGCGCCCAGATTAGACGATCTCGCTGCGCTCGAGGCAGAGGTCGCCACTGTGGAGCCCCCCGCCTCACCCACTCCCAAATCCAAATCCAGCGCGGTCCACAGGATCGTATACTCGGCCCTTGGCATCGTCTACTTTTTCTCCGTCTTCCTCATGTTCAGCGTCGTGTCGCTTGAAAAACCGTTCCGCGAGAACGTCGGCGCCACGAGTTTGTTCATCGTCCGCGGCCTCGTGGTCGATATTGTCTTCTTTTTGTTGTGCGGCATCAGGGGTTGCTCGGGCCGGCGAGCTGCTGTGACGGCGCCAGTCTTGCCTACCGCGGTCTCTGCGACTGCTGCTGAAGTGGTGCTCGACCAAGCAGCGCCTGCAACGAAGGAGGAGAAGGAGTACAAAGACGTGGTCGCAGAAGAGGAGAAGGCTTCAAGTTGATGGAACAGTTTTCTTTGAATATGTTTTTTACGGATACGTGTACCCCTGTTTGACTGTTTCTGTGTACGACCGGACTGCTACGTTGCAAGCAAAAGCCCTCCGCTGTCAAGTGCATGAGTTTACAGGAAGCGGTTTTTTGCTGAGCTGTGGGAGAAGGGAGACAAGAGCCGGGGCCAGAACAAGCGGAGTCGGAGTCGGAGTCGGAGTAGTAGGAGGCGGGGAAAGTTCGATTTTGCGTATTGAAATGTTGGTATTTTACTCTCCGGGCTTCAGACGCGCTCCGCAGGATTTATCCGCCGAGAGGTGTTCTCATTATACATATTCTATCGGCTCCCATAGAGTAATACACATGTACATTCGCGACACTCATGTCATTTAATTCAATTACACCCATTCCCATTTCACGCCATGGATCCGACCCACGTCGAGCGCCGCGAGCGCCGCGAACCCCGTCTGAGTAAAGTCGAGATCCGCGGCGCCGGCGCACCCAGCACAGCGGTCTTCGACCATTACGGTTACGGATTTCTGTCCGTCTAAAACATATATTAGTGAGCACAGCGTGGCGACATAAATCATGGGGGAAGTACGAACATGTTGCCTTCAATTTCTTTCCGCAGATCGGATTCCTGCAAGGTATTTATTAGAACGGGAGACTGATGAGGCGAATAAAGAATATCCTCACTTGTTCGGGTTCGCCAGGTCTGCGCCTCTATTTGATTGCGGATAAGATTAAAAGGGTACTTAAAAGACGCGGAAACGAATTTTTACGCACGGATACGAGTCGAATATCCCATGACCGACCGCGACGATGAGCTGGTGCGGATTATTTGTGACCCCGCAGGCGCCGAGGCCCGGCATGTAGAAGGTGCCTGCGAAGGAGGGGTTGGTCATCGACGATGTTTTTCGTGCTCGGCCGGTCGTGTATTCTGGGAGACGTACGTACCATCCCCAGAGTAGGACGTGCCCCGCTCCTGAACAGGCGCACAGAGTATCGCCACAAACATGGATGAAAGGAAGAGCAGGAGGGCAGGGAGCGGCATATCGTGGGCTGAATTGGTTGGACGGGGGTCCGTGAGTGGGGCGTTCAGATGGGAGGTGGCCGAAGATAAAGGACCCGTCGAAGGCAGGAAATGGATGAATGAAGACGACCAGCGTCTGAAGTGCGGGTGCGGTGGGGCGGAGCGAGACCAGCTAGAGAACATTCTTCCGCAACCATAGGCTTTTTATGGGGCATCGGAGTCGGATTTTCGAGTCCACCTGCTTGCCGCATTCATCTTATCCGCGTTGCGCGACTCAGCTCCCCCGCAACCCAGATGGAAACCCGGAAACCCCGTTCCCCAGGAAGGACGGGGACGGGGGGAAGGCGGGAATAGATGATGGTAGCCGTTTCACCATTCACCGCGCTGATGCCTGCCGCTACTGTACTATTTCGACCAAATGATCACACCATGTCACCCGTCATCGAAGATGTTCATTTTTCTAGGTGTTCATTTCTCGGCAATCACGCCAAATTCCCATAAATGGACGTCCGGCAGTTGCCGAATCAAAGATTATCGCGTTTTTGAGGCCTATTTGGGCGGCAAATTCAGTTTGTCACCGTCACCTATCCCAAAATTGTTCATTTCACGACCCTCCGTCACCCATCACTTGAACATTGATCGAAATAGTACAGTAATAGCCCGCGTCAGGGCTGATTAGATAAGAGCTATGGATTAGATTAGATTATCTGGTTAGTCGCTATCTTATCCGATCTCGTCCGGCACGTGCCATGCTTTTTTCTCCACGAGGACTTTGTTTTCCTTGACGACTTTGTTCCAGCTTTGTTTCGCTTGTAGTAGAATTCTGGCCGGATCGCTCGACTCTAACACCGAACCTCCTCGTTATTCGCCGTCCGTGCCCGGGCCCCGATTGTTTTTGCAATTGCTTCTGCGACTTGTCAAAACTGGAATCCAGCAGCGCCTTTCATGCTGGACCAAGAACCGTTGCTCGTGTAGTGCAACAAAAGAAGAACAAGGCGCTTTGTTTGCCCCGTTCGTGACGTTTATCGTTAGTCTGGCAGACGAGCTATCTTTGTCCGCTTCATGAAAGAAGAACTTATTCTTTGTCCCGCCGGGTATTTAAGTCTCGGGCTCTCGTCTTCGCCCCGAAGACTACCCCCGCAAATTACGCCTTCCGAAATGTTCTCTTTGCTAACGAGCCTGTTCTCCTCTCTTACATTGCCACTCAGCACAAGTCAGCATTGTCAATGCGTACGCCAGTATTTCTTTCTCCGCCGTCCCGTTGCCTGATCGTGATGATGCCAGCCGCAACCTCTGTATCCAAATATATCAAGCAACGTAAGATAACCTCCTCTTAGTAGAAACTACGAGACTCTGACAAGTTTTTCAGCTCGAGAAATCATGCCAGTCTTGCGGGGGGCTGAAGCCACTCGAGGATCCGAAGCCAAACATTGTCAGAACGCTCATCTATCCTTTACAGAGAATTTTTGACCCTTCCCTCTGAAACTAGAGTCCCTCCCGAACGACTTCTCCTCCTGTCAACAAGCCCCGTTCACCCACCGAAAGCAAAAAAGTCCAATACCTCAACAGGAAATTGACAGCGTCCTTGGCTGCCATCTCCGACAAACCTGTGCCACTGATCTGCAGAAACGGATCGCTGGCAGTATTCCAAAACGGGGAGACGTTGTATAGCTACCAGGCACGCGACGTACAGCGGATGCTCGACCGGGAGCTTCAAGGCTTGTCGACTATTTTGGCATATGCTATGGGGTGCGTTCATTTTTTTATTCTTGACCTCCGTGCCCTAACGATATATCCACCCGTCTCCCAGACTCGGCAAGACTGTGACCGCCGCCGCTCTGGTTTGCGAGAACCGTGCATTCAAGCCCGGAACTTTCCCGACGACTCTGTGCGTTATTTCTTCAGCATTTGTGATCGCCCATGGCGCTGAAGTGAATCCGATCCAGCGTTATTGCGCCAAGCGTTGGAATTCTGCAACATTGGGCCGCGGAACTGAAGAGGTTCGCTCCGAACCTTCGGGTATTATTGTACCACGGAGACGGCAAAAAACAAGGCAAGTTCAGTTCATCTCAAAGTTCGTCGGTTGTGTTTATTACAGGTCCTTAGATCCTCGCCGTCCCGATATCGTTGTGAGTCTGTGGCTTGTGATCTTCCACCCTCGCTCACAAGTTGCTGCAGCTTCTCACGCTTTGGGAGCTTCGAAACCAATACGCAAGTTACTCAAATAAAGATGCCTGGGATGAACAGAAATTCCCGTTATATACAGGGACATTCCACCGAGTCATCATCGGTGAGTGCCCACTGTCGTCGGCGAAATTGTCCCGCAGGCTTAAGTGAATTCTCAGACGAGGCCCAGGCTATCAGGAATCCCGATTCGGCTAGCGCCAAAGCGAGTTGGGCTCTTAAAAAAACCCACGCGCTGTGTCTCACTGGAACGCCGGCACAGGTAAATACAGATTTATCTCTCGTTGCCACGTAGTCGGCCCAAAGTCTAATCTATAACCGCAGAATACTCTGCGAGACATATTCCCCCTTCTGAAATTTCTTGACGTCAAGACGAAGGGTTTGAACCATCTTGGGACATTCGATGCTCTCGTCACCAACCCATACAAGCAAGGTGAAATCGTGAAGACGACCGAGCTCCTTGTTGTACGGTTTAGCATCGGCTCGACAGCTCCACCGACTAATCCTTCTCTAATCCAGGCGGTCCTCAGTGACTGCATGATCTACCGCCCGAAGAATTCCGCTCTCGGCGCCGTTCAACTTCCGAAGCTGCACATTCCCGTCCTGGTACATGTAGAACTAACGCCCGCGGAGCGCGATGTATATCGCTACATCAACAGCGTCCATCCGTTTAAGAGCCAATGGGCGAAAATGATTCGCTTGCGGCAAGGTACGTCGCCGCTTGCCCCGGTGTCTCCCGCAACCGGAAACTGAGGCGCCGTATAGCCGTCGATCATCCGGCGCTTCTCACCAAGGCGTTGCACCGCGGTGATATAGGCCCCAAACCTGACGAGACCTCTGACCAGATGCGGATTCTGTGAGTACTTCATTTCGATGTTCGGGGGCCGACAGAACCTGTAACACGAATTTCTCCAGTCTGGACGAAACACCCGCGGAGGCGAGCGAGGTAATTTCACAAGATATACCACTGGCAACCCTTCCGCCCGCTTTGCAAGCGCATGCCGCGATCTTCGCACTGAGATACCAGTCAAGCAAGTTCAAAGCCGTTTGGAAAATCCTAAGAAGCGTTCCCCAAGGAGAGAAAGTTATCATCTTCGTGCGTGGAATTCCTGTGTAATTCCCATCGGAACTCATCGCCTCCGGCTTTCGTTTTAGTCTCATTTCTTGACAAATCTCGATATTATGGCCGGCTCGCTCTCGGAGAATAATATCTCATATACCCGGTGTGAGTTGTTCCAGTTATCCGGCTATATGTTTTTGGCGAACCTATTGGGTCTAGACGACGGTCGGATGAGTTCTTCAGAGCGTGCGGACGCACTGTTGCAAATTCGCACTGAAAAGACTTGCACAGTCCTACTTCTGTCGATCATGGCAGGTGGTACAGGTGAGAAGGTTAGATGTCAGACGAGTATCGTTGCGTAAATGCGGTCGTCGACAGGCTTGGATATCCCCGCATGCAACCACGTTGTCCTAATGGAGCCATGGTGGAATCCCTACGTCGAGGTATGTCGCTACCCGTCCACATCAGTTTTTGGTCGCCTAATCGGATATCTACATAGGAACAGGCCATCTCCCGCGTCCATCGTATCGGCCAGCGTCGTGAAGTTAGGGTCTACAGGCTCCTGGTCAAGAACTCCATTGAAGATTCAATCGTGAAGGTATTTCGTTTCACCAACGGTACAGACATTTTCCCATTGAACTTATGGCCACACAGACCCAAGATGCGAAGCGAGAGGTCATTGGTGGCTTATTGAGCCTTTGTACAGTACCGGATGTAGACGAAATGCGGAAGTGGCTTGCCTAAGTTAAATCTCGACGATCTTGGGACTGTTGTATCTCGTTTTGTGGGGTCCCGGGCTGAAAGTATAATATTGTAACATTCGGACGTCTCTTGCTGTTCTCTGCATAAGGAAAGTTTGGGCAATGTCGTAGGCATACCCCCTGCGCTTTCGTGTTTGCTTGATATCGCAAATCGCCAGCGGGGATTTGTCTGCCGGCCTCCAAGTATTCCCGTGTGTATTCAAGCTTCACCTGGCAGAAATTGTGGATTCATCAGCTCGGCGTCATTGGAAATGCCAGGGGGTAGACTAGTTGTGCCTCCCCAACCTTCGCGACTTTGTGGAAGTTGCGTATCAGCCTGCCCATCAAATGATCCTGAATGGATGTACTGGATAAAAGGTGAATGTTGATCCCGTGCGGCATAGGGTTCAATTCCGACTCAATAATACGAGGAAAAGATTTGACATCATCGCATGTGAAATCTCTAGGATGATTTGGCCCGGGCCCCAGAGCTGTCGGGTAACGGTAGCCTTACGGCCTTGAATCCATTCCAGAAAGTTCTTTGCCCTACCGGCCCGTGCCAAAATCAGATTCGAAATATTTTACGGATGTTCAACCTTCTCGTCATTAGCAATTTCAGATAGCAAAGAGGCATAGATAGTGGCAGAGAGTCGCAGAGAGCTTCATTCTTGAACGCACGAATTGGTAAACTGCAGCTGAGCACAGAGCTTAAGCTTTCTCGACAATCCTAAACCTGAATCTTGCAATACAAAATCATAAGCAAAGTACGAATTACAACAAAGGGCAATAGGGTATTCGCCCCGTCCCGAAGATTGGGGCATCACCGGGAGTAGTCAAATTATGTATATATCTATCCGGATGGTCCAAAAGGTCCGAGTCCTCAGTCCGTCAATGCCGACGTCACAGCATGAATTGCTCCTAAACCTGGAGGAGAGCGCTCGATGAACAAACGAGCCGCAAGCAGAAGATAACTTACCAAAACGATTGCTGCGTGGATAACAAAAGTACACGGGGTCCAATTCTGTGCCAAACTTTGCTCGAAACTCGGGCTTGCTGCCGAGCCCCAGCGTTTTGGTTATCGTCGCATACGCACTCTCCATCATCTTGGCCTTCCACCCGCGCATGTTCTCCCCAGCCGTTAATGATTCCGTCGCGCTCGTCCCGAATGTCGCGGAGCGCAGGCCGGCGGCAGCCATCGCGCCGATCGCCTCGGTCAGGAGGAGTTCAATGGTACCGGAAGGTGCGCCGGGGAATTCCAATGAGAACTTGAATTGGAAGCCATATTTCCGGCTCAGCTGAGCAAGCACAACGAGGGCGCAGATCTAGTAGGAGAGGAAATCAGAGGAACGACGGAAGGGTTGGAGCGAGAGCTTACTCTGCCATCTTGATCCTTGGCGTAAAAGTACTAAGGGTGTATCATCAGTACGAGCGAAGAGGTGATTTTGTCGAGATGGAAGGTTTACCCTACGATGAACCTCATCGTCCCACGGTTGAATCTCCGTCGAATGTACCTGCTTCCCCGTCCGCCCCGCCCTCCACTCGCGCACCCGCTCATCAATCTCTTTCTTCACCTCCTCACTGAGCGTCCCATCCCCAACATTCACGCAACTCACGCCATTCGATCGCGCCGAGCGGACCTTGTGCGCCAACTGGCGCCCCTCCTGAAACGCAGTCGGGTCAATCCGCTCCTCCGCCGCGACCACGACCGACGCCCAGCCCAGCTCGCGCGCAAGCACACTCTCCGTCGCCTCGTCCACACACGCCCACATAACCTTGAGCCGCAGCTCGCGATCGACATACTGGAGGAAGCGCTTCACGATAGCGTGCAGCTGTGAGTTGTCGCACAGCGGCCGCCCCCAGATGAGCGCGTATCCCTCCGACTCGCAATACCCCACTGCGCCCCCGGTCTGCGCGTCGCGCCACACAGTCCACTGCGGGTCGAGCCACGCGGTGTTGTTCGAATCCGCGTAGGTGGCGATGAGGTTCTCGAGCGGCGGCAGGGGTGGCGGGGTCACTGAGTCGGAACTGTTGGCGACGTGCAGAGATGCGGCGTACTCGACGGTGCTGCATTCAGGCCCGCGGAGGGCGTGGCCGCCTGCGTCGGAGGGGTCGACGCGGGCTCCGGGGAAGCTCTTCGGATCGCGAGGGAAGAGGTTCGCCCAGCGCACGTTGCCCAGATCGAGGAAGAGCGTGATGACGCGCTCGAGCCCAACGCCCCCACCGCCGCTGTAGAGAGCAATATCGTGAGCATTAGAAGTTCAAGGATGGGATCGGTAGGACGCACTGTGGAGGGCAGCCCCATCGGAAGCCGTCTAGGTAGTCTTGCATATCTTCTAGATCTATTTTGGCTTCTTTCATGCGCTGTTCTAGGAGGGGTGCGTGATGTATACGCTGGCCACCTGAGAGAATTTCCTGCCCGCGAAGGAAAAAGTCCGCCGAGTTCGAGTATGTCTAGCAAGGGTGAGTACACGAATCAATACCGCTCGTTGTTAAAAGAAAAAGCCAAAAACTCACGTCGTCTTCGGGATCGGGCATGGTGTAGAAAGGTCGGATAGCGAGAGGAAATTTATCTACGCCATAGTAAGTTATCAGCACTTACGAAAGATTGGCACGGGAGAAAATCCCACCTAGAATATAAAAATCGGTGCCATACTGTGCATGGTTGCTATCAGCACTGGCTTGACAAAGCAAGGATGACCCACCTTTTCCTTCACCAACGCCCCCAACTTCTTCTCCGCCGGCGTACTCAGATCCTCCTCCTCGCTCGGATCGCTCCCATCCTCCTCCTTCCACCCCACCTCTCTCAACCACGCGATACCTTCTTTGAACGTCAACCGCAGCGTCTCCTCCCGCCACACCAGATCCTCATGCGGAAATTGGCGCTTGACAACCTCAATCTCAGCGCGGAACCGCTGCTGCAGGGTGGAGAAGATGTGTTTGAGGACGCTGTCGAGCGTGTTTAAAACCTCCGAGTACGAGACGTCGATGCTCTGCTCGAGATCCATGCCGGTAAATTCTGTCAGATGGCGTCCCGTGTGCGAATTCTCGGCGCGAAATACTACAAGACGTCAGGATGTATAGAATACATGGAGGAACTGCGCCGGCCACTCACCAGGGCCAATCTCGTAGACCCGTTCCATATCGGCTGCAATGCACATCTGCTTCGCGAGCTGTGGGCTCTGTGCGAGCGACGCCTCGCGATTGAAATAATTGACGCGAAAGATGGAGGCACCCGACTCGCTTGCGCCTTGTTGGAACTTTGAGGATTGTATCTCGATAAATCCCTGCGAGTCGAGGTACTCGCGGAATGCGGCGCATGCGGCGGCGCGGATGCGGAAGATGGAAAGGGAGGTCGCAGAGCGGAGCGAGGCGACGCGGTTGGCAAACTGTGCGCGGGTTGTGACGCGGCACGCTGCGAAGTGTTCCTATAGGACGGCTGGGTCAGATCCGAATAATAAGTTGAGAGAGAGAAGGTCATACATCTTGGAAGTCTGACTCAGGACGACTGGCATTTTCAATATCGAACGGGACGTGTTTCGTCACTTGTGAAACGACATGCATCTGCACGGAATTGCATGGTCAATTTGAGAGAAATATGCTGCGTTGTCCGACGCACCGTCTTGATTAGAATCTCCATATTGTGAACGCTGGCGTTATGAATCCTAGACTGGCCGTCTGCCGGAGCCTGTAGGACACCCGATACCCGGACAATTGTTTCTAACGGAAGGTGCTCCATCCAGCGGACCATATTTTCAGATATGCATCCGTCCGAGACGAGGAGGACACCTTGTATAGTATCTAATTGGTGCCGGAGGACGACAAAAGCCAACTTGGGACCTGTGTACGCGTTAGAGCGATCGAGGGGAGACGACCGTGACTACCTTGACGTCGTAAATGTTGTATACGCGCTCGCAAGAGCACTTGAGCTCCAGGCTCCATCTCCGCTATTTTACGGATAGATATTGGCCTGCATCGGATGGTTAGCTAGCCAAGGCCAGCCATGAATGCGTACTCACTGTCCATCAAACTCAGGATGTCCGTTAAGTGGGAGAATTCCATATTGCCCGTTCAGGGGATCCGCGTCGTACGCCTCCTGTGCGTCTGTTTCTCGCTGATGTGTGTCAGCAGCGCTGCGCTGATCGCGGACAGCAGCACTGTCTACGGGTTCAGGCTTCTCGACCGGACTCTCCGGGCGACTAGGCTTGGGCGACAGACCCAGTTTCTGCTTGATGTGGGCTATGGGGTCTCCAGGCATGGTGGTGGTGGTGCAAGCTAATTTTTCCCATTCTTTTTCGAATTATTTACGGTATTTTCCAAGTTCTCCGTGACGCTCTGTGACGTCACCTATACGTCACATTGCGGCGCAATTGGCACGCGTCGATGGAGGCGTCACATTTACGTCCTCTACAAAGTCCGAATGCACTCAATTGGTATGTCTTCTACCACCCCCGTCATGGACAGCACCGAAGAAGTTCCCAACGACGCACTCATTATCGAGCCGCGCAAACGGGCAACCTGGGGGGCACTCGTGTCTCGTACACTACCGAAATATTCGGGACCACACTCCGTCGGCGTTTGCGATGTCGAACTGCCGATTCAGCAGCAAACTTTCGGAACATTCTCGCACAAAAACCTCCCAAATGCACCAGTAGGGATCACCATAGACACTGTGCTCTTTTCCCTGTTTTATCCTTGTGAAATCGACCGCGATCACACCCGTGTTCTCTGGTTTCCGCGGTGCGCTTATCCTGTGCCGTGACGACGTTTATTGGTTTAAACATGCCTCAGCCTCAACCAGACTATTGGTGGGTTTCTGGGGATGGCGAACCACAACAATTGGTTCTATCGCATGAGCGTCTATCCCATCGCTGCTGCTCTTGTGACACGCACGACGCTCCCTGCATTCGGTGATGCGCCAATAAAAATTCCAGAAAATGGGTCCCGTTGGCCCTTGATCGTTTTCAGCCACGGCGCTGGGTCTTCACGCCTGCTGTATAGCGCGCTTGCTGGAGAACTCGCTTCGCATGGGTACATCGTCGCTGCCGTAGGTTCGTTATTCGCGTGAACATGCATCCGTAGGCATTTATCTCTGCGACAGAACATCGAGATGGCACGGGCCCAAGCTCGACTATCACCACCCCCGACGGCCGCTCGCGAAAACTCGATTTTTTGAACTGGCGAGACATCTAGTATCTATGGTTCAACTATTTACTCTCCTTCCAGGAACTCACACTCCTCCCTAGTTGGCCCGACCACGACCCGCAGCCCGCAGACGACACCACCCTCCGGCATGACCAGCTCAAAGTCCGCCTTGCCGAGCTGCGCGCCGTCCAAACCGCCCTCGTCTCCCTCTCCACCGACCGCACCAACTTTACGCCCATCATCGCCGCCAGACCTTCCCTCAAAGGCCCCAAGCCATCCTTCGACTGGACGCGCTGGGCGAAGTGTCTCGATGCCGTGCGCCCCATCATGTGCGGACACTCGCTCGGGGGGAGCGCAGCGCTCCTCGCTGCCGCCGCGTCGGACACGCGGTTTGACTTTTCCCGCGTCATCGTGATGGATCCTGCTGTCCAGCGTACGTCCGTCTCGCCGGCCAGCTAGCTCCCTTTTGCTGATTCCGCGGTAGGCATCGACCCGTGGGGCGACCGCCACCTCCCCTGTCCCCTCCTCGCACTCACCTCCGAAGAATTCTACAACGACCGCGACTTTAAGCGCACGGTAGCGCTCTCCAAGACCGCCTCTTCTTCCACGATTCTCAGCATCGGTACGTACACATTTCTTCTCCTTTTCTTTGAGTCGCTCGTTCTCCGCTAATTTTGCGCGAACAAAAAAAAATGCAGCGGGGAGCACTCACCCCTCCTTCTCCGACGTCTTCCTCATCCTCCCGAGCTTCGTTAACCGCCTGGCGGGGCTGCGCACGACACCAGAGTATGTCGTCGACGTGACGGTTTCGTGTGTGCTTGATTTTGCGAGGGGGGACGAGGCGGGTGTGAGGAGGCGGGCGAGTGTAAAGCGTCAGGGTTCGGGTGCGGGTGCGGGAGCGGGAGAAGAGGTTGCGGGAAAGTTGGGCGAGCCGGGGACAGTGATGTTGCATCTGTAAGGAGATTGGTTACGTAGTTACAGTCACGGACGTAAGAGTCGGACGAAGTTTTTCTATACATGTTCATTTCAGACAAAATCCCGTTTTTGATTCTCTAAAGACGTGGAGGCCGGGGAGGATGAGCGCGGATCATCGTCATTGGGTGCGAGATGAGTAAGTTAGTGAGCGACGACGGTGTAGGGGAAGAAATCAATGGCAAGTCGCGATAACAATTTCGAAAGTCGGCTCAATTCCTTGGCCCCGCATCCTGAGCCGCTGAGTAAACGTGGCCTTATATACTGCCTACGCAAGATGAATCCATTCCAGAAGATTTCTTTTTTGAAAAAAAAACTTCAACGATTGTGGACCATGCTAATTATGTAAATTCAGACTAGAAACAACTTGCCGATGCAGCTTCTGTGGTCAATACCTGGACGTGCTTCGGGTTCTCGGCGTGCTTCAGTGGTAAATGAGAGCCGGCGACTCGAGGCTTAGGAGGCAAAAACAGCTTCAAAGTCTCCAGTACACAGCTTGGGCCCGAGTCGAACGGGCGCCTTCCCAGTGAAATTTGGTGGCCAACTCTAATTCAAGGGGATGCGCTCCAAGCGCCACCAAGCCTTCTATACTCATTTCGGCCTAGAGATAAGGGTACAAAAAAGAGGCAGTAAAAAGAGGCTTCCGAACGAATTTCTCAAGTCGCTCATACTGGAGATTCTGGCAGTGGAGAAGTAGTTTAAAGTGGACACCAAGCCCTCCACGTTGATTCATGAATAGGAAATAAAGCCACTGAAAGGTGAGCGACGCAGCAGCCGGTTGGATGAGCGAGGAAGAATTACGAAGGAAAAATTTGATCGGGATATATTGCTATGGTCTGGCCCCGAGTCGAACGGGAGGTCCTTCCGCTGCTCAATGTTAATTGACCGGCAGCCGCGATTTGCAGTGGACGCGCTCCAAGCGCCACCAAGCGTTCTGTACTCATTTTACCTCAGAAATAAGGGTGAACATCAGAGGCAAAAAAAGAGGCTTCCGAACGAATTGCTCAAGTCGCTCATACTGGAGATTCTGGTGGAGAAGTAGTTTGAAGTGGACACCAAGCCCTCCATCTTCATTTTTAAATGGAAATAAAGTGACTGAATGGTGAGAAACGCAGCAGCCGGTTGGATGAGCGAGGAAGAATTACGAAGGAAAAAATGAACAAACTTGTTTCGCATCATGGCCTGGTCCCGAGTCGAACGGGATCCTTCCGCTGCTCAGTGTTAAATGACCGGCAACCGTGATTTGCAGTGGACGCGCTCCAACTGCCACCAAGTCTTCCATATTCATTTCGGCCTAGAAATAAGGGTGCAAAAAAGAGGCAGCAAACAAGAGGCTTCCGATCGAATTCCTCAAATCGCTCATACTGGAGTTTCTGGCAGTGGAGAAGTAATCACCAAGCCCTCCACGCTTATTTCTGAAAATAAAATAAAGTGGCTTAATGGTGAGCAACGTAGCAGCTGGTTGGATGAGCGAGGAAGAACCACCAAGGAAAAAATTGACCCGGATATATTGCTATGGTCTGGCCCCGAGTCGAACGGGAGGCCCTTCCGCTGTTAAGAGACCGGCAGCCGTAATCTTGCAGTGGATGCGTTCCCAGCATCACCGAACCTTCCGTTCCTATCTGCGAAGGAATAAGTTGATTCAATCTTTTGAGCCAAGGGAAGCAGATAAGTTGAACAGCTGAACGACGAAGTGAACGGCGGTTTGATTTACGAAGTAAAAGGCGCCTTGATAATAAACGTACTATGGCTTGCGTCCGAGTCGAGGGGATATACGGACTGCAGATTTATCAACGCCGGAAGTATGATACGCACACGCGCTCCGGGCCTAGTGCGACTGCCACGTAGTTAAATGAGCTATCAGGAGCGAAATTTTTATAGGTGTTCACAGTTAGATACAATCCAATAAGAGAAACGGATGCTGGTAGTTAAACACGTTCAACGCGTCTGAAATACGCGTCGATGAGGAGAAGGAGCGAGGTCACATGATGGCGTACGCGTGGTGCCACGCAGAGCCACACAGCGATCGTCGACGTCAACTGCTCCTACCCTCGGGCTGGATTCTGGACTCTGGGCTCTTCTGTCTGCCTTCAGTCTGGTCTCGTTGCTGTACTCCCGGGCTCCTGGTGTCCCGAGAAAACCGACTTGTGTTGCCGGTGGTGGATTTGGACGCCCCGAATTTATAGCCGGTTTCCCGCACCTGGCCCACGCTGTTTCTGGTTCTCCGGGGCCGTTGTAGTGCACGGTTGTGCGATAATCTCTCGATAATCTTGTTCCGAGAGGAAAATTCTGTTGTTGGGCCGACTCCGGGTCCGCTGACGGGAATAACAGGCCAAGGACTTAATACTCTTTGCGGCCTCAATCTCTGGCTATAGCTTTCGATAATGGCGGACACCGACGTCGACCCAGCGGTTAGAATCGTTGTTACGCCGTCTCAGTCGTCGTACTTTGCGGGGGAGCCATTCTCCGTCACAATTACATTCACAAACACCCGTTCACCTGAGCCGGGTCCCTCGTCGCGGGCCCTTTCGCATCCACATACTCACAAGCGCAATGCCCACTCCATCAGCTCCGCACCCATTTCCCGCCCTCCGACGTCGCCCGGGACGCCCCGCACGCCACGCACTGCTATGCCCACTACGCCCTCCCGTGCCGCGCGAGACAGCGTACCAGGCAGAAAAGGGCTCATCGGGCGGACCTCCGCCTCGCCTACCTTGCCCCCGGCAACGTCTGGGAGCCTCCCCGCGCTCGTCGAGCTACGGCGCAAGAAAATGCTCGCGAAGTCGCTCTCGGTGAGCATCGTGCCGCCGGACATCGACTCGTCGACCCGCAACGGTGGCGTGCACACCCCGCGCTCCGCATCCTTCTTTCCTGAATGTGCGTCGTGTTGCGCTCTTTCCCTCTGTATATGTAATGGTTCTGAAAATTTTGATCATTACTGCAGCTCCCATCTCCCCCCTCCCCACCTCCCTCTCGCGGCGCTCCGACACGCTCCCCCTCGCCGCCTCGCACCCGCACGCGCGCAAGCACTCGGTGGCAGACGGTGCCGCGCAGGTGCAACTGCAAGAGATCGTCGCATCCCCCACGAGCCCGGGCGCCTACACCCCCAGCGCCTCTAGCTCGACCTTCTCTCTCGCCCTCGACCCAATCGCTGAAAGCAGCGCCAGCTACCCCTACCCGCCCCCTCCAGGCCACGACGCGCCGCCAGACACACCGACGCCTACAACCCCCGGCGGGACGCGCGCTTACCCCCCACGCCGCGCCTCCGCCGCCGCCGCGACCCGCCAAGCAGACCTCGGGCACGGGCGCCCCCCTCCCGCCGCCCCACTCCCACTCCCCATCCCTCCGCGCATGGGCGCTGGCGCGCACTCCACACCCTTCCCCCACCCGCCGCACACCGAGCTCCTTCTCTACGCCTACGCCTCTCTCACGGGGCGCGCGGTCCTCGCCCCGCTGGCGGGCGCGGGCACACCCACGCTCTCCACCTTGCGCGCCGCTCTGAGCAGACCCGCGCGCGGGGGCGGGAGTCTGAGTATTCAGGCGGCGGGGGGTGTGGGCGTGGGCGGTGTCGGGCTCGGGCTCGGGGCGGGTGCGGGCGCGGGGACGGGAGGAAGGCACCGCCGCGCCTCGTCCTTCTCCGCGGGCCTGCGCGCGCTGGGGGCAGGGATCTGGGGCCGCAGTACAAGTGGGGGCGCGCCGGGGGGCGGGGCGCCGGGGAGCGGTGATGGGGAGGAGGGCGAGGGCGACGCAGACCCCGAGGCGCCGCTACCGACGCTTGAGGTCGCGCCGGAGATGCTTGCGGTGGATTTAAGCCTCGCGCCGGGGGAATCGAGGAGCTGTGAGTTTTTTTTTCATTCCCGTTCCCATCTTTCTTCTTGCGTCTGTGTAGACACCTTCTCATTCGCCTAACAACAGACACGTACACACTTCTCCTCCCAGCGAACCTCCCGCCAACCTTCAAGGGCCGCACGCTCCGCTTCTCGTACGAATTCACCGTCGGCGCGTGCCGCGCCGCCAGCACCGGCGCTGGGAGTGTGGGTTGGGGTCGAAGCAGCGGAGGGGGAGGGGGCGGGGGCAGCGTCTCGCGCGTGATGAAGGTCCCGATCCGGGTGTACAACCACGTCGCAGTGGGACGGGCGGTGAGGCCGTATGATTTGCGATGGCCTGTCGCGCGGCGGATAGCCAGTCCCGCACACGGGGCTCAGGGTAGCGAGAATCTGCGTGCGCGCGTAGAGGAGCGCCGGCCGGGGGCGGCGTTCTCCTCGGCCGTTCCTGGTTCTGGTTTCGTGGCGGGGCAGATGCAGACGAAGCAGCAACAGCAACAGGGGCTGGGAAAGCAGGAGGGGGGTGTGGAGGAGCTGGGGCGGTATGCGACGCGGCTGCTTGCGGCAGCGAGCGGGAGTGTGGGCGTGGGCTTTGGGGAGGGCGACGGTGAGGGCGAGGAGGGGTTGGGCGTCGGCGGCGGTGACAGCGGGAGGGGAGAGGGGGACGGGGGCGGGCTGAGTGGGTGCCGCGAGGCGGTGGAAGTGCTCACGCGGAATTTAAAGAAGGGTGCGTCCTCTTCTTCTCCTTCCTTTCGTTTCTTTCGCCGTTTCAAGAGACGCCCGAATGCTGATGCTTATCATCTAGTGTCATACGACATCACGAAGGACGGCGTGACGGTCGCGGTGCTCACGTTCCCGAAGAGCGCGTTCCGGCTCGGGGAGACGGTTCATGGCGTCGTGGAGGTGAATTGGCGCGAGGGACGGGGGCGCGTGCTGCAGGTACCATCTCCTCTCCTTTGCTATCACTTTCTTTTTCATTTTGTGTCGATTGTGTTCGTTAACTAACCACTCCCTGCAGCTCACCGCCTTCCTTGAGGCGCACGAGTCGCTCCCCGTCGCGCTCGCGACACCGCCCAGCACACCCACGACGGCGCGATACCTGCGCCGTGTGCATGCGGAGCACCATGCTCGGTGCGCGTTCCTTCTTTAATCCCTTCTCGTCCGTGCTCATTAACTTTTATTTCGACCCACAGATTCGTGCTCGGAACGCTCCGCCTCGGCTTCGCGCTCGACATACCTAGCGATGGGAGCCCCGCGTTCGGCGTCGTCGCCTCGGGCACTGAGGGCACCAGCAACAACGGCGCGGGCGGGCTCGAGTGGCGCGTGCGCCTGTGCCTACTCGTAAGTGTTGCGGCCGAGGCAAGCGACGTCGGAACGGAGGGTGTGCGCGCTAAAGGGCTCATGCGCGACGCAGAGGACGACGGCGGGCGCGGCGCGTGGGGCTCCGCGTGGCGCGCACCCGCGCGGCTCGGCGTGCTCGAGCGCACGCCGCCGCCCCCGCCGCAGAGCCCAGTCGTGGCGGAGAAGGAGAAGCCGTCGGGGTGGGGATCGTTCCTCGCGGCGAGCTTCCTCGGCGGGCGCGAGGGCGGGTACCACGACGGGGACGACTTTGACGACGAGAGCGGGGAGGCCGGGAGTGCGGCGGAGGAGGCGTATGGGTATGACGGGGTGAAGAGTGATATGGCGGGCGGGGTGGGCGTCGGGGTGCGGTATGGCGGGCGGGAGGACAGGTGGACTGAGGTGAGGGCGGAGATGGTCGAGTGCGTTGTGCCGGTCAGGGTGTGGGCGGGGAACACGGCGTTCCGGGCGGGGGACGTGGTGTTCGATGTATAGAATTTGGAACGGAAGAATCTCGTTCGTTTTCGGCAGTTTTTCTTTTGCTGCACTGTGATTTTGACCCCGTCTTCATGAGCTTTATAGACTCCGTTTGTGACGGTACCTGTACCTGTTAACTGCATTCCCGCCACCATCATGCCGTGTCGCCGTGTTGGAGACGCGTTGGAACGAACTTCTTGTGATGACCAGATCATATCGCTCGTGCGTGAGGTCCGATACACAAATCCAAGCCCCTCCCGATCATGCCAATGCACTCGTTCTTCTTTAATCATTGTCTTGAACTCCTAATAGGTTCGAATTGGTTCGTGCTTCCAAGCCGTCTAGGGCGGAATCTCGAAGTGGATTGTAGTCTCAAACCCCAAACATCGGAAAGCACTGACGCGATTTCTACTGTCAAGCCACTGACTGTCTAACCTTAGAAAGATTGGGCTACATTCAACTTCGACGGCAGCGAATTGACCATAATTTAGATTCTGTAAAGCTGAAATTGAATCCCTAGAGCACACGCTGCTTGAGTGTCGACCTCCACGCTCTGCCTGAGCGTGAGGATTCATGTCAAGGGTGATGAACGACATACCTTCGTTACCGCAGCTTGAATCAATGCCGTCGGCACAATTCTTCACCTACATGATAGCGTACAGACAGATTATAGCTTTGGTTGCAAAATTCGCGTACGAGAGCACCATAATATATGACATCTGGAAAAAAGCAGATGTCTATAAAGACCATATAGACCGGCTAGAGCGAAAGACTGCCTCCAGTCTATACCAGACCAGATAGTCTAGCAGTGACTATGCAAGACCTCACGTAGACCGCGATAGACATACGCGAGATAGACACAGCTGTTAAAGTGTGACTTAGCGACTGCATCGTAAATAATTACCATACTGGGCGGAGAGGAACCCCTAACTGTTCTCTCTCCGACCCAGGTATGTCGATACCATTGTACTTCATGTATTCTAAACTAACTGTTCTCTCTCCGACCCAGTCTGAGTATTAAGGATATAGTTTGATAGGTTATGGGCCCCGTGCCCGCTTAAACTCAGAAAGACCAGAAACATCGAGTTTACTGCGCACGAATTTACACCAAGCTATATTCTTCCTACACAACAACTCATCACTCTACACTACCCCAAATCACCTTTATTCTCCTGAAACAGCATGGCAAATCCTCAGAACGTCGAGAAGGAGAAGGAGTGGAGGGGATTAAAGCTTACCCCTATTCTGGAGGATGAAGATGGGTCAAATAACTACAGCGAATTCAAGCAGAAGGCTATACTGGACCTTGATGCCGCCGGGTACTACTGGAAGTATGTGGCGGGAGAAGACTACAACCCTCCCGTCATCCCCGAGCTCTTGCAGAGCATACAAGTCCAAGGGATCGACGCCGCTGGAAACCAAATCGCCGTCACGATTCCGGGAAACGAAGCAGCGGTGGACGCAGCCAAAAAGAACGCTGAAGTGTGGCTGCTTGGCGACAAGAAAGCTCATGCCCTCATCGTGAAGGCTGTCCCAAGTTCGAAGCTCTATATTGTTCGCGAATGCAAGTCGGCGCACGCCGCTTGGATTGCCCTAGAGTGAAGCACGAATATACATTCGCGAATATGAATATTCATCAAAGTTGGAGAAGTGATATTCGCATTCGTACGAGTATTGATGGCGAATATTCGTTGATTAGTAAGCAGTATTCGCGAATATTCGTGAGTGGCAACTATTCACATTCAGCGAGTTTGAATACTCATTAGTTGTGAGTTATTCACGAATACCATGCATATAGAGTTCAATTTCAGCTACTGAACTCCGAGCTGTCGTCTTCAACAACAAACTCCCTGTCTGAGTCCCTGATCTGAGGTTGCTCTACTGTACTATTTTGACCAAATGTTCATGCCATGTCACCTGTCACCACAGGTGTTCACTCGGCTTGGTGTTCATCACCCACAATTACCATAAATAGATGGCCAGCAAGTGCCAGCCAACATCTTTTGACATTTTTTACCCCTATTTGAGCCCAAAAACTGGAATGATGCCGTTACATGCACTAAATTTGTTCAGTTTACCACCCTCTGTCACCTGTCACTTGAACATTTGATTAAAATACTACAGTATTCCACGGTGATTAACCGAGGATTACCCGACGAATATTCGCGAATATCAACTTCTCCAAAACCTGATATTCGCATTCGCACGAATAGCACTGCCACCTCAATTCACGAATACGAATATTCGTGATTCGCGAATGGCTTGGCACGAATATTCGTGATATTCGATACTCGTGCTACACTCTAGATTGCCCTGAAGAACGAATATGAGCCCTCCAATGCTCTGACTGCAATCACCATCAAGCAACAGATCATTTCTTACCAGTGCAGCGCGAACGAAGATCCAGTCAACTGGCGCCAGGTTATGATCCAGCTGTACGGGAAACTGCGGGACGCGGACGCTTTCATGATGCCGGACACCGAGTTCGCCAAGCACCTGGTCACGCTCATGTCGCTGTCCGACGCCTGGCGATACTGTCGCGACTCGCTTCGCGAAAGAGTCCGCCAGGGCGATGCGATGGGAAACCCAGTTTCATCTGCATACGTGATCAGCCGCATGAAGCAGGAAGAGGTGGAAATGAAGATAGCACCCTCAATCGTATCCATCAATGCGCTCATCACCGGTGGAAAGGCAAGGAGGAGCCGCACTGGAGACGCTGTACCAAATGTCTACGCCGCGGGACCACCCGATGTCCATGCAGCAGGGCCTTCTGGTCAATCTTCCAACCAGAATGGCCGGAAGAACGACAAAGGAAATCAGCGCCAGGGCAGGCGCCCAGGCCCGTACAATCGCGATCAACGCTCCCTTGGACAGCGAGCTCTGGGCTTTCAATAGTCATGTAATTATAGTGTACTGACTGTAGGTAAGTATAACTGCGAGTCTGGCCTCACCGGGTGAAACCGTGAAACGCGGGGGGCGGGAAGGAATTAATGATCTGCAAATGTGGTTTCATTTTCTTTCATTTATTGGGGATCGCGTGAGGCTCCGATACCTTATCCATAAGACCAGACTGAGAACTAACAAGCACAAAATACGTAGCTATTTAGAGCCTGTTCGGATCATCCTGAAAACTTTGCTTTCCAAAATTTCGAGGATTTCGGCCCCGCGGCATTCGGTTATGGTTTGCGCGTGTCAAAACATCACTGATATCCGGAAATACTCTGACCCACATGATGCGGTCTGTATGCCGACGATGAACTCCCCTTCCTCATCGTCCCCATTCCCAACCGCCTTTCTCGAATTTTGAAAGTGACCTAAATGATGGTGCACTTCGAGTGTAATCAATATATGGGTCAGTAGATATATGTAGAGTAGTTTATGATTTGAAATAATAGCTGACACTCGAGTTCTTGCATTTGCATCAAATGGCGGGAGGGCGGGAGGGGTCGGCGGGCGCAGGACCGCGACCAACCTGTGAGAATGCGTTTTGCGAAACCCCTGTTGGCCATTACAAGGCGGATTGCTTCTCGTATGGGGGCGGTAAAGTCGGAAAGTATCCTGAAACCTTCCGCGGTCGAAAAGACGTCCACTTGGCGCCGGAAGCCAGAATAGCTGCCCGTTGCAAGCAGGCTCTTGAGGTGAGTGGAAGCCGCTTTGCCGGGATGGTGGAGACCACGGAAGATGGGCACGATGAAGTGAACACTGTCTTTGGGACAGTCGAAGATGGCTTCGCGTTCATGCTGGACTTACCAAGTGACACAGAGGACGAGATCTCCATAGATGAGGAGATCCATGTCAACGCCGCTGCGCTCAATCCGGAAATCGCCCAAGATGACTCGATATACCACGACACTGGGGCGTCTCGTCACATCTTTCATCGTCGGGAACTCTTCCACGATTATGCACAGTTCGAGACACCGTTGAATGTCCACGGTTTTGGCGCAAATCTGTCAGCACAGGCTGTTGGGAAGGGAAAGATCGTGATGGAAGGCACGTACGACGGCACAAAGCGTCACTTTTCCATGGCCAATGCACTCCATATCCCCACCGCGCGTTGCAATCTTATCTCAGGCTCAAGAATTGACAAAAAGGGAGTCAGCACTCGAACTGGAGGCGGGAAGATAACATACCTCAATGCTGCCGACGTCCCATTTGCATCTGGAGGAATTGTGCGGGACTTGTACAGGATGGATGTGGTGACAGTCGAGCCTAACTCCGGAAGTGATGCCCCGGAGTTGATCGCCGCTTTGGTTCCGTCGGTTACTTCCCTGTTCGGACCAGGTACCGAGAGCGCGGATGCTAAACGTCTGGGTTTTATCACCGTCTAG
The DNA here is from genome assembly GCA_029289565.1 of Mycena galericulata. Taxonomy (NCBI): domain Eukaryota; kingdom Fungi; phylum Basidiomycota; class Agaricomycetes; order Agaricales; family Mycenaceae; genus Mycena; species Mycena galericulata. The sequence goes on along the minus strand of JARKIA010000161.1, from coordinate 208,777 downwards.
TGGGCCACATCGACGTTAAAGGGCTGAAGCGCGCTACCACAGGACTGCCGATCGACAGCGTCCTTGTCAAGAATTGCCGGATATGCGCGCTAGCCAACATCAAGCGGCTCAAATTTCCACACAAAGCCACCAATCGTGCCGTTCGTCAACTTTTCCGCATCCACTCTGACATCTGTGGGCAGTTGCCCATCAGCTACGGTGGGTTCCGTTACTTCATCACCTTCATTGACGACTACTCGCGCTGGATCGCCATTTACTTCCTCAAACACAAATCCGATGCCATTCAATCTTTCCACGAGTTTCGCGTCGCATCCGAGAAAATGCTCGGCTACCCCATTGTGTTCCTTCGCATCGATAATGCCCCAGAGCTTGTAGAAGGCCAATTTCGTGACTACTGCACGACACACGGGATCACCTATGAGAAAACTGTTCCAGATGCGTCGCAGCAGAACGGGGTTGCGGAACGAGCAAACCAGATCATCGAGCGTATGTCACGTGCGATGCTTGTTGACGCTAGTCTGTCAGCATGGTTTTGGCCACTGGCTGCGCAGACAGGTGTACATATCAAGAATCGTGTTCCCCATACTTCCCTCGACCATGACACAACCCCACACGAGAACTGGCTTCGCAAGAAACCTGACCTTTCCCATCTCAGGCCATTCGGCGCACTTGTGACATCGAGAAAAACTAATTCAGACGACCTCAACAAGGTCACTGCGAGAGGCGAGGAGGGGAGATTTGTCGGGTATGCCAGGGATTCGAAGGGATACCTCATCTGGTTCCCTGAGTCGAAATCGATTCGTTCGCGTCGCGACATCGAATTCCATGGCTTCCCAGACTTCCTCCCTTCGCCAGCGCTGTCAGAGATACTGTGGGATGATATACCCGCAGATCTGGAGCCACGTTTCCACGACGGTGCGGAGCGCATCGTGTTAGAACAACCTGCCATCGAGCATAACCCCGCCATTGAGCATAATGAGTACGTGTTGGAGCAGTGGCCTTGGGACACTCCTCCTCGGAGGTGTCACAGTGGTCCTGTTTGGCAGTAGCATCCTTACGTAGTCATCACGGCTTGTCCCTAGCCACCGCTATCCGTACGCCTGCGACCCCGTACCGACCTGACGAGCCCATCCGGGCTAGTCCATCTGGTGATTAGAGTGCGATTCGAACCCACCACGGCTGCCCTGACTGCTTACCGCCAACCACCGCGTACGTAAAAGACCGAAACCGAAGACCGACAGACGGATACAGACATTTTTCTTTCTCCCCCGACTCCGACCGATTATGCGACGTTTCGAAATCCCTGCTATGGTCCCTCCTAAGGCGAAAACTGCGCCCCCGACGGCTTTGAAGACGGAGGCTCCAGGGAGAACGAAAGAGGAGAAGAAGCAGAGAGAAAATGACAGAAAAAGAGAGCAGAAAGAACGGAGAGCGACGAGACGTGAGTTGGAGACCTCCAACCCCGGTTTGACGTCACCCACAGCCAACGACACGCCGCCTTTGCCCGCGACACCTGCGATTTCACCGCTACTGCCCCCGCCAATCATTGACACACCGATTCCGACTCCATCTCCGCCAGCCACGCGCCCCATTTCCCCACCTCATTCCGATCCAACATGTCTCGACGCCCGCTCAGCACATGTACTCCCGGCTGTGGAACCCTGTTCGGCTTCACCATCCGTTCCTTCAATCCCTCTTGTTCCACAGTTCGTCTTTGATGATTACCAGCAACTTTTGGACGAACGCGAGGAAGTTTTCGCTGCTGCAAATGGCGCCGACAGTACTCTAGAGGGACTTCTTTCGCTGGCAATAAACACCGGATGGCGATATGGGTGGAAATACGGTCAGGAGAGCAGAGTAACATCAGGAAAAGAAGGCGGGATACGCGAGGGAGCGATGGAGGCGAGAACGGCCACGCTTGCAGAGGCTGTAGCTCAGCCACCGCTCGTTGTTCGTGAGTTCACCACTGCACACGTTCAGACAGATCCCGCCGTTGTTATCTCACCCCACGAGATGCTACCACTTCCCACCACAGACACCATCGTCCCGATGATTTCACCCGTTTCCCGCGACCTCACGGCTCTACAGACCGGTTCACCCCGTCCTTTCGGTACCCTTCAGCGACGGCTTGCACGTTCACGGAACTCTCGTGCGCACGCTCAGAAAAAATCGGCACCAGTTCCCACTCCTCCTATCGTTACGCGGCGACATCCCCAGGGTATTGCAAGCGACAAACCCATCTCGACAGCTCCCGTTCCTATTCCACCACTTCCGCGCGCTCGGCGTCAGCACCACACTCTCGATTGGGATCGTGATCCTCTCTTGTCGGACCTTAGTAGGGCATTGGGAGCTCTTGGGTGGATTAGACAGGCTGGTTGAGAGTCCTGGGAAGCGCGGGGACCGCGCTTCAAGCAGGGTGGGCACATGGAGCAGTGGCCTTGGGCCACTCCTCCTCGGAGGTGTCACAGTGGTCCTGTTTGGCAGTAGCGTCCTTACGTAGTCATCACGGCTTGTCCCTAGCCACCGCTATCCGTACGCCTGCGACCCCGTACCGACCTGACGAGCCCATCCGGGCTAGTCCAGTGTTAAAGCGACTCTTCGTCTTTGAACGTACCCTTACCTGTTCACAGGTCTTCCATTGAGAATAGCACCTCCACCGAGAGTAATTCACGCCCACGGGCAGTCGAGTACGTTATAACACGACTCGTTGGTCGCCGAACCTTAATAAAATAACAGAGTGTCTACTGATGTCGAAATGGAGGACGCTACCATTGACGACACTCCCCTGGCAAATCGCCGTACTCCCCGCGTCCGACGTATCCCCGCACGTCTGCTTGTCAATCACGTCAGGGTCTCGGATGAAGGGGGGGACGATCTGGATCTTTTACGTTCCATCCTCGAGTCTGACGACGAACTTGAGGTGGAATGCGAAGATGCTGATTTTGCCAAGATTGCCCAGTGTCTCATGGAGGCTGAAGTCGCCTTCGCTGGTGCCGCGCTCGCGGAGCCCATTGACGACCCGAACGAGAAAGACCCGAAGACTCTTCGGGAGGCTCAGGCATCCATTTACTGGACGCACTGGCTAGCCGCAATTCACGAGGAGCTCGAAGCACTCAAAGTGAAAGGTGTCTACGAAGAAATAGATGAATTGCCGCCGAACCGCAAAGCTGTTGAGTCGAAATGGGTTTTGCACATCAAACGTGACCAGGACGGACTCATTGGCAGATTCAAAGGTCGCCTAGTCGCGAAGGGTTTCACACAGATCCCGGGCCAGGACTTTAACTATACCTTTGCACCCGTAGCACGATGGGAGTCTATTCGGACCCTCCTAACCCTGGCCGCGGACCGCGACATGGCGTTACGACAAGTTGATGTCAAAACTGCTTTCCTCAACGGACCTCTAGACGAGGAGATCTACATGCGCAAACCATCCATCCTCGGCAACGGGTACTGGAGGCTGCTTCGAGGTCTATACGGGCTCAAGCAGGCCGGCAGGCAATGGTATCTTGAGCTCAATGCTATACTCGAAGCCCTCGGCTTCAAGCGTACTGAGTCAGACTGGAGCATGTATCGCCGCACGCATGGAGAGCACGAGTCAATCCTTGCTACGAGCGTAGATGACATGCTCATTGCATCGACATCAGACGCAGAGTCGGACGCAGTAGTCGCCGCACTCGCTTCCCGATTCGAAATCACTGACAACGGCGAACCTAAGCTACATCTCAGGTGTACCATTGAACGGGACCCGCGTCAACAGAACAATCAAACTTCATCAAAAGTCGTACACGGAGTCCATCCTCCGACTTCGGCTTTGACAAGTCCAATTCTGTTTCGACACCTATGGACCCGGGGACGCGCTTGGCCCCACACACCGACGTCCTGTCCGCCGACGACGAACAGAAGGTCAAGGTGTTTCCTTACACTGCCATCGTCGGGAAAACCATGTATCTATCTACATGCACCCGTCCTGACATCGCTTACACTGTCAGAGAACTCGCGCGATTCATGATCAGTTATGGACCAGCGCATATCACCGCGGCAAAGCACCTTCTCCGCTACCTGAAGGGTACCGCATCGCACGGCATCATCCTAGGTGGTGGTGCAGAAACCTTACACCCTATCTTCAAGGCGCTGACCGATTCCGATTGGGGAATGGGAGACACACGCAAGTCTGTCTCCGGGTTCCTAATCATGATGGGTGATTCCCCGCTGTCATGGAGCTCAAAGCAGCAAGCTGTCGTTGCTCTGTCTTCTTGCGAAGCACGCCGTCCCTTGGGTGTCTTGGCTCAATATGACATTCACAAGCCTTCCACTCAGTGCGGTAGTAGGCGTTGTGTCATATTTCCAGGCTCTCGAGACCGTACGTCTTTCTGGGGAGGAAATGACGGCCGGGATCATTCCAGCACCTCACCCACTGTCCCTTAGCATTCACACCGTGGAGTTGAATATCTTCCGAGAGGGAGGACTCGATCCTTTTTTCGCCTATCTTCTATCTCTTCCAAACCTCCCTATCCTCGAGACAGTGGAAGTAAATGTCCGACAAGCAGCTCCTGATGGCGCCATTGCACTCTATTTTCAAAAATATGGAGGCACAATTCGGCATTTGATCCTCGAAGGAGTCCGTCCACTGGATCCGGGTCAGCTCCTAGAAATCCCTGAATTGTGCGAAGAATTTGACTGACACGTCGCTGGTCCAGGATCTGTCTCCGTTGCGCAAGTGGCGCTCCGGTACACCACTGACCTTCGAACGCTCTATATCATAGGAGAACACGTACCCATCCTGGACTGTATCACTGCAGTAACCTCGCAGAAATTGATCCGACTGCGCATATATCAACTCCTGTTTGGAGTGCCTCTGGAACCAAACCCATGGGGTGATATTGATGCGGTTCTGGCGGAACCCCGATTTCGCACATTAACTTTCTTCCAGGTCTACGCGACCCACTGGCATACACCGGAACTGTGAAGCGACCTGGCTTTAGCAGTTCGAGGGCTTCTCGCCCGATGCGAAGGATAGGGCTAGGGAGTGGTATCGAGCACTCCCTAGGCACCGCTGACCCAGGTGCAAGTGACCGTGTAACCCATGGTATGGGACCATGTTACCCTTGGCGGGGCTCCTGTGACCTGGAGAGGTGAGCAGATGTTGGATGCCCAGCCGGAGAGATGTTCAACGAGCTCGCACGGCACGTCTCTGGCTTTCGGGCTCAGGACATGGATGTATGCGATTAAGTAGAATTAGATTATGTAATCTACGTGGCGGTGAGACCCGCGGAATCCTGACTAAGCTACAGATATGGTAAGTATGCTACGGCCTTTGGCCATGCTAAAGTGTACGGTAATATACCTGTATCACAGAGCCCCCCGCATGGCCAGAGGACATGCACCGACCAGATGAAAGGATTCCTGAGCTGCACCAGGAAGATGGAGAGAAGAAAATAAAGGTAGTAGCCACACTGAACATTCAGGACCGGAATGTTCAGCTATTGGAAAAAAATTGGCCAATAATTTTGTGGTAGGAGTTCCTCCTCCATTGCGAAGAAGAGCCCCAGGCTCTGCGAAAGCCTCGCACAGTAGTCGTTGACTCCAGAGTACAAAACTGCGTGACCAGTCCGGTCAGCAGCAACAGCAAGGCAGAGAGGGAATACAACTCTTGGCAGCGGATGCAAAGTTGCATCGTGCGCAAGAGGAGGAGTTGATAAACTCCTCTATGTATCCCTTCCGAAGGCGATCGCATCCAGCGGACACAGCCCAGATCGCGATGCAAAAGCAGAGAGGGATACAACTCTCGGCATCATGCACGAGAGAAGGAGTTGACAAACTCCTCTAAGTATCCCTTCCAAAGGGTGATCGCTTCCCGCGGACACAGTCTGGGTCGCGATGCAAAAGCCGAAGAGAGGATACAACTCTCTGATGTGGAGGCTATGCCTGCATCAGAGAGGAGGAGGCAAGGCTCCTCTCCTGCCTCTCTCGTCGGCGCAGGGGTGAAGCCATCATATTCAACCTGAATATGATAGCGGGGTTGACTCTCAGATCCTCGCAGGATCCGAGAGGCGTAGGGTCTGCTCCGCAAACCTCTACCCATACCCTACACAGCCCCCCACTTCTTTGACGTGCATTACCGAAGCCATGCTCGGGATGTGCGGCAAAGAAAGTACAAAAACACGGCAGGAGGATTGTCGAATAAAAGGGGATAGCAGACTTGAATCCCAGGATTAATCCGCGTTGTGGGAAAAAAAATGGGCCCGAAAAATCCAAAGAGGGATAGATGGGGGACAGGGAACATAACCGAGCTCACGCTGTTAGCGGAGCTCAAGGAAATAGAGGGCATAATGGTCGAGATAATAGTTCAACAGTGTTGTTACAGTCGGACGGACCGCTTGCAACTAGCGGTGGTAAACACCTAATAACTCCGAATATCAACATTAGTTGATGAGGGAGATGCCCCCCATGTACCCTCATCAATTAATGGCGATGTAGTCAAAACCCCACATGCTGCAGAATATGCTGCAGATATGCTGCAGCATATGTGCAGCATATACGGGTAAACGGACTTGGGAGATTTTCCAAAGCATGTATTAAGTAATCCCCGCCCTCGGGGCGGCCCCCGCTGTCCAAAAAAGGAAATTCACCCAAAAAAAATTCAATAAAATGCGAAACAAAATATTAACTAAAAAATCGGTACTACGTAACGCGCTGCTAGCAAAATGTACGTATATCATCATTAGCGCCGCCCCGGAGGACCTCCGCGCTTCCCTTTCACTACATTCGTCCGCGTAGCGGCTGGCGTGGAGGTGCGCGGGGGCGGTGCCGGTGGGTCAGGAGGAGCCGAGGCGCGCGGGGGGGAGGCGACTGGCGTGGAAGCGTGCGGGGGCGGTGCCGGTGGGTCAGGAGGAGCCGAGGTGTGCGGGGGCGAGGCGACTGGCGTAGAAGCACGCGGGGGTGAGGCAGGCGCTTCGGGAGCAACTGAGGCTCGCGGGGGCAGGGGGGCCGAGTCGGGAGGAGTCGAGGCGCGTGGGGCAGCAATTGCCTTCTTGAGCACAGGGCGTGGCTTGGGCCTTGGGACCGTAGGCGCCACACTCGCGCTAGCTGCCAAGGTCTTCTCCCCGCCCTTGGATGCGCTCTTCTTCCTCTTCTTCGCCTGCCCCTCCTCCTCATCCTCTGCTTCTCGCCTGCGCTTCTTTCCGCCTTTCTCCTCCCCCTCCTTCCGTTTCGAGCCGCGCTCGTCGTCGGCTCCTCTCTTGCGTTTCGCGGGGGGCGTCGTCCTCCGCGTTCGCGGCGTTGCGCTTGCGTTTCGAGGGGGCGCTGTCCTTCCCGTTCGCGGCGTTGCGCTTGCGTTTCGTGTGGGCGCCATCTTCCGTGTTCGCGGCCTTGCCCCTGCGTTTCGTACCGGGGTCATTGTTCGCATTCGCGGCCTTGCGTTTACGTGTCGTGGGGGTGTTTTCATGTGCGCGCGCCTCCTTCTTCTTCCCTTCGACCAGCGCCAGCAGCCTCTGGCGCATCGCTGCCGGGCCTCCGCTCTTCCACGCGCCCTCCCCGTCGTCCTCGTCCTCGTCCTCCTCCTCGCTCGACTCCTCCCCACTCAACACGTCGTTCTTCTTTCTCCCCCCACGCGTCAACTGGACGCGCGTCGATCTTCTCGCTGGTGCGCCGGCCCCCACCTTGCGCCCCTCCGTCTTCTTCCGCACCTTCTCTGTCGCCTCCCCGTTCTTCACCATGTCCTCGAACTGCGCGAGGAGGCGCGACTTCTCCCCTGGCGTCAAAACCTTCCATCTACAAGTCCCTGATCTGAGGGCGTCGCGAAGGATGCGGAGTGGCCCGATGGCCGACTGCTTTGACATTCGTTTGAAGTCGACGCCCTCGGGCCAACCAAGCAGCCCCATGTTCTTCCCTTCCACGATCGCGCTGATGTAGTTTTCGTAGTTCATTGCGATTTTCGTCCTGCCAGCCGCCACGACTTCATTTGAAAACAAAACACGGCAGTGAGTAAAAAGTTACCCTCTCAAAGAACAGACTTACTAAGGCCCGACTTGATCATCGCGGTGCACTCCTTCTGCATCTCCACGAGCGTGTCGGCACCGGTTTTGCCTGCATGCAACGGGTTAGCAACGACCAACGTAGCGTTCAAAAGTAGGAAAAGAAACACGTACCTCGCTCACGACTCACGGCCCACAACTCAAACAAAGTACTCACGTCCGCCGATTCTTTCTTCAACATCTCGGGGAAGAAGTCGAGCGCGCCCCAGGACTCGATGGTCACAGGGACAGTGCGGTCGTGCAGGTGGCCGCGGGTGAACATCGCGAACCCGATCATCCCTGAACGCTCCGCGAGGGCGGTGATCTACGACCGTGTCAGCGTTGACCAGAAGAGCTAAAAATCGATGCGTACCTCCTGCATCAGGCGCTCGATGGTACGCCTCGCGTCCACCCCCGCAGCCAGATTGCTCCCTCGCGCGCCGCGATGCTGGAGCGCACGGCGCTTCATCGCATCGGTGACCATATCCTCTTCTTCCTTTTTGGTGAATCCGTCGAGCATCGAAGGGTCGCGTTTGACCATGGCCTTGATGTCTCTCACGTTCAAGCGCTCCCCGACTTCGCAGCCTAAGCAACACATCCAAAGGTGAGTTGACAGCCAAAGAAACATGGAAAACACGTACCTTCATTCAGATCTCGCATGATCACAGAAATCTTCGCGTTGTAGAGACTGACACGGCGTTTCGTTGTGAACCCCGAGGTCGCCATCATGCGGCGCCGAACCTCCTTCAGCTTCACCCCATATTTCTCCGAGAGCTCCAGGGCCCGCTGTCCGCGCTCAGCGTTCAACGCAGCGAGCTCATCCGCAAGATCCCGCATCCGCGAAGACTTCTCGCTGCGCCGCTGGACCGCAGTTTCGCGCCCATTCGCGCCTCCCGAGGGACGCTTGCGCTTCCGGATTGGAATCACGGGCTTGTGGGGGTTGCGGCTGCGGTGCGTCGACGTCCCCAGCCCAGGGAGATCCTCCCAGTCCTCGTCGCCATCGTCGGGCTCGAAGTCGACGATGCGGCGGGGTGCCTTTCCAGGCTGTTCCGAGTCCGAGCGTTGGTCGTCAGAAGCGCTAGCTGGCATTTTTCGATGTGGCGGCAACTTTTGTTGAGAGTTCGTAGGAGGTGAGTTTGGCAGAGTTTGCCACAGCACGTGCCGTCGGTTGGCAGAGACAACCCGAATAATCTTTGAAGCCATTCGAGAGCGCCAGAAGAGAAAAACAGAGGTGGTGGGAGGAAAACAAAGAGGTAGACATGCGTGCGACTGGTAGCGGTGATAGGAAGGACGTTTGCGACAAACAGGTGAGAATAATAGTTTAAACATACACCCTGTCAACCTTAAAGTACGTTAGACGCTGTGCTATGAGAAATTGATCGGGAACGTCAAAATTAGACCACACCGCTGTACCATCAGTACCTAGATGGTACAGCGGTTATGGATCGTCTGGGAGGCGCACCAGGTGATACATGACCGCTGTATCATCTGGTGCTTTTGGTTCGAGCCCGGGAACGCGTCTTTTTCCAGTTCTTTGAAGCCGTTAAATTATTTTTAATCTATCTCTTCCGTTGCACACAGAACAAGTATCGCAATTTTTTTTTTTGGGGAGCCTACATACAATGTACGCTACACAACCGAACGTACCCGACGCGCAAGTCAATACAGAAACAACAAAAAAAAAAAGAAGGAAAGAAAACAAATCAAGACAAAAACCACCAAAGAAACCCCTCATACGCTTCCCGCGGCCTTCCTCCCAGTACGCGCCGACAAGAACTCGACAACCTCCTCGTACTTCACCACCTCGACGCTCTCCTCCTCCTTCATCTCGCGTATTGCCATCGCACTACCAAGAAAGCAAGCGTCAGCAAAGATAATCGATACGCCAAAAAGAAAGGCCACTTACGCATCTTTGTACAGCTTTTGCGAGCTGTTATTGAACAAAAGTACCGGCTCCGCACCTCCCGAGGCACCCACCGCCCGGGGTCTAGAGACGGCAGAGGCGGAGGCGGAGGCCGCTGCGCGCGGGGACCGCAAGCCGGTGCGAGACGCCGACGATGCGCTCGGCGCGGCTGCGGGCGGGGACTCCAAGCCGGCGCGAGACGCCGACGATGCGCTCGGCGCGGCTGCGGGCGGGGACTCCAAGCCAGCACGAGACGCCGATGATGCGCTCGACGCGGCTGCACGCGGGAAAACCAAGACGCGAGAGGCAGGCGCAGGGCCCCACCCCACAGGAAAACCATCCGACCCCCCCACCGATGACAGCGACGACGCAGAACTCACCGATGGCGAGATTCCATCGCGTGCGGTGGGGGAGGGAGGCTCTGGGCGCGCGGGTGGCTCTGAGTCGTCCGTGTCGTCGGAGTCGGAACCCTCCACCAGGTAAACACCGTGTATACAGGTGGGGGTTCGGCATGGGGGGCGGGGCGGGCGAGGCGGGGCGCGGTGGAGAGAGCATGCGTGGGAGATGCAGAGGCGGCGGCGGTAGACGGCGGCACGGGGGACGCCACCGCCGCAGGCGCCTTGGTGGCGCCGGGCGCGCGAATCGCTTGTACTGATTTCGCGCCCTTGTTGACGGCGGAGGGGGCTTGGTCGACGGCGGAGGGGGCTTGGTCGGACCGCCGGCGCGGTGGGCTAGGCTCGTCGTCGTCTCGGAAGAGAGGGAGGGGCGGCGACTTGCGTTTGCGTGGGGCCCCACGCGACGCAGGCGTCTTGGTACGCGAACGCGCGCGGGCAGGCGAACCTGTTGGGCCCGGCGTCGAGGCAGCAGGGGCACGGGGAGGTGCTGGGGCCGGCGTCGAGGCAGCGGGTTCGTTGGCGTCGTCCCGGAAGCTGCGCTGACGTGGCGCCTCCACGTGCCCCGACGCCGGCGTCTGGGCGTGCACGGGAGAGGAGCGCGCGAGGGCAGGGGGCTCAGGGGGCTCGGGTGAGTCGTCCTGGTGCGCCCGGTCGGCTTGGTTGTGGTTTCGGCGGCAGTGCTTCACCCAGCGTCGCTCCGCCCTTCGCCGCGTGAAAAAAATCAAAACCTTGTCGGCCTCAATGCAGAGGTCGGCGTCGGCTCTATTTCCAAACATTTAGTTCCAGAGGGAGCCTCCTTTTTATTAAAATATACGCACTTTCTCGTGAAGAGCCCGCAGTCCAAAATAAGAAACCAATATTTGCGGTGGTTGGCGTCGTGCTCCTCGTCATCGACGTAGTTCGCGTTGTTGGGGTAGAAAGGGAGGTCACAGATAGCCATGGTATGGTCCAGCAAGGAGGGAGACAGCAAGTGAGCAAAGGGAGAGAGAAGCCAAAGAGAGAGTGGAAGGAGTTGTAAACAAAACGGAAGAGGATTTGGTTTGTAAGCAAAACACGTGACTTGTCCACGGAATTTCCTCCGTGCGTCGCGTGTATTAGTATGGCGGGCGTCGGCGTCGCGGCGTCGCGTGCATTCTCTTGCGCGACCTCCCGCGCGTACTTCGAGGCAAGGCCGGGAAGGGTGTTGCGCCCGAGGATTTTGTGTTGAGGCAGGTAATAATCGTGGAACGCGTCCTCCCCGAATTTTGCAATAAATTTTCTAAGATTCCTTCGTAAGCGGCCTTTCCGAAAAGAAAAATTGCGACGCGCACCTTTTACGAAGCCTGAGGTTAAATGAGAATCTTAAGTATGTGCTTCAAGTGGTTCGGGACAAGGAGGGCTCACACTTCGCGAGTTTCCGCGTCCTGAACGCGGCGCTCCTCAGCTGCCTGCCGGCTGAGCTCTGGCGAGGCGCGAATCTTGTCGCGTAGCCTGTTGAGCAGAAGCCAAGTTCAGCAAGGAAAGGAGGAATGAAGGTAAAAAGAGCAGGTACGTACTTTTTCATTCTTTCACGGGCCTTCTCGCGCGTCGCCTGAAGGTTTCTGGAAGGTCAGGTACACTTAGTCCTTGGCGCAGCATTGAAAGCATTTGAGGCAGCACAGAGACGTACTTTTCTCGGTACCTCTGCTGAGCTGCTGCATGATCGCGACGCTTGAACCAGGGATCAATTGTTTTGGTGGTTGAAGCCGAAGTCTTCATGAGAGATGCTGAAAGAGAAGACAATGTGCGTAGTAAATATGTAGAGGTCAATGTCCCATCCAAATGACGGGTTTGTGATCGGTGTGATGTTTTTGGTTTTTGTAATTTCATCTGAGAACTCACACAACAGAAATAAAGTACAGACCAATGCCAACGTATGCTCCGCACCCCCAGAAAAAATCCGGTGTCCAGTAGTTACCCATGAAGATCTGTACAAGGTATTCTTTGGGCGTGTCGGACGACGTGTTCGTGATATCGGACGTATCGGCCGAACTCCTTCCACGCAGACCTCCTCCGTTCCCTCAAGCTTGCACACGTCCAAAAATAAAGGGAAAAACAAATAATTATTCAGAGAGCTTCGTTACATTACTGGTCATGTCCACCCGTAGTCTACATCTCATCTATTAAACTAAACATCTTCAGCCCGGCCTCCCAGCGCCCCGCGTCCTCAGACTCTCTCGCCGCCTTCTCCTCGTCGGACGCCGCGAACGCGTAGTCCTCATCAGTCTTGAAGCCGTTCCGGACCCATCGGAAGAGCCCCCCCGCCGAGTATTGTGTGAAAGACGCGCGAGTCTCGTGGGCACGAATTGGGACGTTTGAGTGCCGGACGAGGGCGGATGGGATGAGGACGGTGGAGCCAGGGGGGAAACGCACAACCAGGCGGAGATCCCACAGGATGAGGTGGCCGCCGAAGTCGGGGTCGAAGTCGCCAAGGGCGGTGACGGAGCACCACCCCCACGCGAGGTTGGCGTAGTCGACGTGGGGGGCGGTGATCGCACGGGGGCCGAAATTGAAGACACACGAAGCGAAGATGCGGCTGGGGAAGTTCCAGCGCATCGTTCGCTTCCAGCCGGCGAGGAGAGCCATGTTGGCTTGGTAGAAGGTGAAAAGGAGCGGCGCCCAGATCGCGAAGAGGACTGGGAGAGGGGTGAGAGGGAGGTGGGGCACAGGTAAGTTTGTAGCTACTCACTGTTGGCAAACGCGGCTAGCCGCTGGAAGTACTCGTGGGCGAGGAGCTCGTCGGTGAGGTGCGTGTTCGCGACGTTGTTGCGGACCTCCCCGGGCTCGGTGCGCCCTCCGCCATGTGCGATGCCGCGAGGAAGGGCAGGAAACGCGTCTTGTGCGCGCCGGTGGTGAAGGCGGTCGTCGGAGAGGCGAATGCGCGGTTCACGTTCCTTGAGGAGGGCCGCCGCGCCGTCCGTCACCACCTTCCACCCAGCGGCGTCGCGAGGGGTGCCGCCGAGTACCGCGATGACGCAGCGGTGGGAGTCGAGCAGGGGGATGGTGAGGCTGTGGCGCATCAGAAAAAAAAGAGAGGGCGTTGAGGAGGAGGGCTTACCAGCCGAGCCACGCGACGTACATGAAGCCCTGGGTGCCGGTGAGTGCATCCACCTCTTCCTGCGTGTAGGAAACCCCGCCGAGACCGGTTTCGAGGTCGTGCGGGACTGGCGGCTCGGTAAACTCGAAGTCGTCGGCAGGGGCGCCGCTTCCCTGCCAGCCGTGCTTCGAATGCGGAAGCTCCGCCGTGTCGGCGTCGAGCTCCAGGGCAGTGCACTTAGCCTGCGCTACCCTCTTGCGGTGCACGGACTTGAGGAGGGGTGTGCTGGAGGCGGCACGGGCCTCTTCCCTTTTCTTGTCCCGGCGCGCGCGTGATTTCAGCTTATTGCGGGCTTCGGCAGAGAGAGGGAGGGCAGGGGAGGGCGGGGCTGCAGGAGGCGGAGGTGGAGGTGCGGGAGGTGAAGGTGCACGCCAAAAAGGGGGGGCCTCTGCTTCGTCCTCGACGCGTTCGTCGTCCTTGTCGTCGTCAGCGACGTGCTCGAGCCGGAGCTTAATGGATGCACCAACGTCGAAGAACACGGGCGCCGGGATGGCGCGCGCGCAGGCGAGGTCGAACTGGGAGAACTCCTTGCCGCTGCGAAGTGTACGGCGGCCTGCGGGGTAGACGCGTCAGCGAGGGTTAAGGAAAAAAAAGTAAGGTCAAAAAAAAAGCCCAACGCAGGGTCTAGAGTTCCAGGGGCGGATCTCGGGCCTGGCGGTTTACGGGAGGATTTGAAAAAAAAAAAGATACAAAGGTCGCGTTGTTTGGATTCGAGTTCCAGGGGCGGATCTCTGCACCAAACGCGCGGCTTTGCACCAAACACAGGGAGCAATGAAAAGAGGGGAGAAGTACTCACCATCCATCGTAACACGGTCGCGTTCGAACGGCGTTGAGTGAGGCGGGGGTTTGGACGAAGAGGGGACGAGGAGGAGAAAAGGACGTGGCACTGGCAGAGGAAGTGTTGACGATCACGTGGGGCGCGAAATGTCACGCAGTCACGCTGCTTCAGACTTGTACTTTTGTTTATAAGTCGCGCGTTCCTCATGCATCGACGCACAAACACTATCCGGCGCGGTAGCGCTGCGTCTGCAAAACTTCGCGTGATGGGGACTAAACGCCAACCAAGCACTCACCTGGGTTACGCGCCGATAGAGAAGCAAACGCTCGGACCGGCCGGGATCGCAGAATATCGGAGGGCTGGAAAGGAGGCGCTGCGGAGTCGGCTGCAGAGTAGGTCTTAACGTAGTTTTAAGAGAGGACGAATTTTGCTTACAATTTTAAGATATGGAAGCAGGTCAGCGCGAGGCGTTCGAGCAACTTCAAGCTTTGGCCGAGGACGACGATTTTGATCCTGGCCACATGCCAAGTGCCCCGAACTTTGTCAACATGGACGGTGTATTAGATGGCTCAGAACGCATCGAAATCAGCCACGCGGGCGGGGAGTTCAGCTCATTGGAGGAGGACATTGTGGAGGGTACGGGTGACGGCGAGGCGAAAGCCAAGTAGGTTTTTTTTTTTAGACTACGTTCTTTTGTTCGGGGTTCTCTTGACGCTGTGCTGATGGAAACTTCCCTTACAGGAGGGCTGAAGACTACAGAACGCGGCGTGATCGCACCGAGTTAAGGAACAGAGCGTTCCAGAGCCAGATGCCAGCGATGGTGACGGCTTACATCCGGTATTGCGCGGAGCAGGAAATGCCGACGAGGGCGCAAGATGCGCCGCGAGCTGAGGCGAATACCGTGGAGGAGATATATGAAGTACAAGTTGTGGATATGTTCGGTACGTTTTTTTTCTTATTTCATGGCAAAAGCTGACATAGATATTGATTCTTTATGCAGACACGTCCGAGGTCGACGTGAAGTTGGACCCACGCGGCGGTGGGATAGCCCCCGCCTTGATCATGGAGGGGCTGGTGCCTTCTGCGCCGTGGACACCCAACGTGGCAATCACGGTGCGCGTGCTCGAGGCGTACCGTGTAACGCACGTCCGGTGCCCGCAGCTCGCCATTCAGCCATATGTGAAGTCACTGTGTGACATTCACGGGGTGCGGTTCCTTTTCTATATCACCCTGCGCTGGGCCTTACTCTGCTCCAGGTCGCGTATCGCCCGTATCTCTGCCAGCAATTTTCAATCGCGTACGACCTCTACCTCGCGATCCGTCGCCAAACCGACGAACGCGTGATGAATGCGCTGGGCCGCGACTCCAAGTGGCGCCTGAGGCATGCGTGCCCGGCGTGTATGTACAAGCTGGAGGGAGAGGACCAGCTCATCTTCGACATGCTGACTACGATGGATGGCAACGACTCACTGAAGCGAGTCCTCCGACGACTCAGGTTGGACGACGAGGGCGACGGGGACCCCACCCTTGGCAAGTCCAGGGAACGCGTCGATAATCGAGACGCTGGGGATGGTTATTACCTCTCGCGGGAGAGGGTGGACCGGTGGGCAAAGACGCGCCTCGCCGAGGTGCTGCCGATGCAGGCGAATTCTGTAAGTCTTTGCGTTTTGGCGGTTTTATAAACCGATATTGAGCACAGAAATCTGCCAGGCTGACGACAACCCCTGCGCCGACCGCTGGAAGAATATGATCAACGACGTTACGTCGAAGATGTGGGGGATCTTCGACGAAACGGGGATTTTCTTGGCCTTGTGCCGCCATGGTTTTGTTTTGGTCATTGCTGATATGATCAGGAGCGGAGAGTTGTAAGTCGGGCACGTTCTATTACTCAGTTATGCTAACACTTCCGTTCTACAGGGCCAAGTACCCCCTCGCGGTCGTCGAGGAGCTGCTCGATGTGTTCGGCATGAAGCTCGGCGCCGGCTACGACGTTGGGTGCCATTTCGAGGCCACCGTCCAGAACAGCGAGCTCGGAGACCTTGCGAGGAAGAACAAGTTGAAGTGCCTAGTGGGGTCCTTCCACGGGCACGCGCACAACCGCCTGTGCCAACTGGGATTCCTCGCGACGTACGTCGAAGGAATGGGGCTTGAAGACCTTGAGGGCTGCGAGAGGTATTTCTCGCGCTCAAACGGCCTTGCGAAATCCTGCCGCTACGCGAGCAGGTTCCACCGCCAGCAAGAGATCACGACGTACGCGAAGCAGTTCGATAGCTTCGAGACTTACGCCAACCTCAGTACGTGCCCCTGCTGATATGCCTTTCATTAATTTAACTACGCGTCTAGGTAAATTCCTCTGCTCCAATTATCGCCAAGCCCTCGCGATCCTGAAGACCGAGCCCACACTGCAGGCGTGGATGCGGCAAGAGGGCGTCGAGAGCTACGAGGAGTTCCACCAGTGGCTGAAGGAGGAGAAGGAGTACCTCGTCAGCCTCAAGGGTGCCAGCAAAACAAACGTGGAGACGCTCGAGATGGAATACATGCAAAAACTGGTTAATCTCAGTGCGAGCGAGTAAGTACTTCATTTGCTCTTCGAAAATAACCGAGTTTGACGTCGGGTCGTCTATAGGGCCAAGTACAAAGTGCTGGCACAGGAGGCAAGGAGGGCGAAGGACGACCAGGCGGCGTATGTGCCAGGCGTCGCGAAGGCGGAGTTGGCGAGACGGCACGGGAAGGAAAAGGTCGAGAAGGATCTCGAGGCCGTGCAGGACCTCGAGGTGCGGCTGGAGGTTGTGGACCGCTGGACGGTGGCGTCTCCAAAGTGGGTGTCAACGGTGGTGGAGATCAAGAAACGGAAGTACCAGCTCGCGCTCGATGCGCTGGAGCTGCTTATCGTGGAGCGCATTTTCGAGCTAACGAAGATGAACCAATCTCAGACAGGTGCGTCGCCACTGGTGCTAATATATTAAATGTAGCTAACTAATTTTGTAGGCTATAAGATGCGCAAGCACATCGCGAAGGCCCTGCAAGCAAGATCGAAGGCGGTGAAGAATGCCATCGATCGATACAACACCGCGGCCGTGGCGTTGGATCCCCCGATGCCCCACCTGACCTGGGAGCAGGTCGTCGAGTACGCATTCCTCGCGGACTTCGACATCCTGCGGGACACGCGCGCCGAAATCCAGTCACGCCCATGGACGCGCCCTGCCTACCGCCTCTCCATGGATCGCTACTTCAAGATCCTGCGTGCACGGGAGGAAATTAAGCGTCTGAACGTCGAGATCCCCCGCGTCGTGACGTGGATCCGCGATGAGAATCGTGTGTTACGCAAGAAGGAGGCAGAGCTCCGTGCAGTGGAGGGGAAGTCGGAGGAGGAGGTGGAGGCGGACCGGGGGATGGCGGTCCAGATCCGCATGTACCGACAACGGAGGGGCCGCTTCGACGAGGGCCACATGCGGCGGTTCTACGCGTTGGCCCAGACACCAGGGTTCACTGGATCCCTGGTTCCTGGAACCTCGCTGGAAGTGTTGGAAGCACGGCGAGCGGCGCGTGCGGCATGGCGAGAGGCGGCCCGGGCCGACGAGATGGACACGGAGGAGGAGGAGGAGGAGGAGGAGGAGGAGGAGGTGGTGATCGTGGACCACGGGGTGTCAGGCTGGCGCAGGGGCGAGGACGAGGGAGGAGAGGAGTGGGAAGATGAAGAGGGGGATGAGGAGAAGGAGGCTGGGGTGTCGGAATTAATCTACAGGGCTTCAATGCTTGCAGTTGATGGCAAGGGAGAGTAACGCACGGGGTAGTATATTTTATTTTTATTTTTCCTGTATTTTATTTTATTTTCTATTGAATTCTTTTGGGTGAATTTCCTTTTTTGGACAGCGGGGGCCGCCCCGAGGGCGGGGATTACTTAATACATGCTTTGGAAAATCTCCCAAGTCCGTTTACCCGTATATGCTGCACATATGCTGCAGCATATCTGCAGCATATTCTGCAGCATGTGGGGTTTTGACTACATCGCCATTAATTGATGAGGGTACATGGGGGGCATCTCCCTCATCAACTAATGTTGATGTTCGGAGTTATTAGGTGGTGGTAAAGGTCCAAGTTGAGCGGCCACCAATACATAAAGGCCCAATATCTCCGCTGCGGGACATGGAGAGCTTGAACGATTCATCGACTGGTTTAGACTCTCCGGCGTAGGTCAAATCGAGCGAAATTTATGCGGGAACCTGCCGAGGAAAATCACCGAAGGGACATGGCGGACAGAAAATGTACCCTGCATCGAAAGAGGATGCAGAGAGTGCTCGTTGGGATAGAGAATGAAGATAGTTGTCGGCCGCGCAGAACGCTTTGCCCCCCAGCGTTCGCGTAGTCATCGACAATTCCATCCGTGTGTGTTGAGCATATTGAATAAAACACTTCGCAAATCTTAACGGGCATCCGCCACCAGCGTTCGAGCGAAGCAAAGATCCGGAATCTCTTTCAAAGAGATAGGCGCGGTCGTGAACAGTGGCCCCCCAGATTATAGCCGAGCTTGAACGAGCCACGGGGAAAGAGAAAAAAAAACGATGAAATCGCATTCTTGACTAGCGAATAGACAACGAGGCCATCTAGGCCGGAAAGACAGCCTCACGTGTATGAGGGTCCGAAACGAAGGTGGAGGTCTGGGCTGTAAACAACCGACTCGACACCAAACCGTCCATGGTGTAGATCTTGTTGCGTTCACGCAGAAGAACATGAATATAACCTTCAGATATATTTGAACGTATACACATGTTCGCCGAATGCGAAGCAATCATACTTGAATAAAAGTGCGGGGTCGTGCCAGGAGTCCTTGCATTCGGGACTCGACCGCACTCCCACCGGAAACTGCGAACGTTTCAACTAGAGAGCCTAAGCAGCGCGTAAAGACGGAAGTTCAAGCCATGACCGGCGAACTCAACGTCGAGGGCGTGTGCAGATGGAGCAAGGGGGCGCAAACGGACGGAGACGAAGGGCGTAGCGACGTCGGGTCCCACATTCGGCGGTTTAGGCGTGTGGATCGACCTGGATCCCGGGCTCTGGCAGTGCGCAATTCAAGGAATAAGCCACTGCGGGCGAAAAGCAAGCGACTTGACTCATGGCGTGGTCACACCCCCAGCACATAGCGCAATCGACGAGAGCTGTGGGTGAGGACCCAGAAAGGAAATGCGAACCACCCGCGCACGTCGAATCGCACACGTGAGTTAAGGGCAATGCGGGGACAGTTAGAATCCTCCAGGAAAGGCGGTGAGGGGAGGGCGAATACGTCGTGGGCAGCAACGCAGTGACAAAGCGGCTATAACACGACGTCTTGAGCTCAGATGAGACGCTCGACGCACGCGAGTGCTTGTACAATCTGTCATGGGTCATCGAAGGCCCGAGAAGCATTTCCCACACGACGTGAGGCGGAGGCGGAATTTGGGAGCTCGAAAATGTTGCGTTTGTTCGACGGTGCTGGCCAGTCGTCGCGTGCAGACGCAGTACGCTCGTCACGCCCCCAGAGCATAGCTTCAGGACGGAGCCTGAGGAGAACATCTAGCTCGACGTCGCGAGGTGCTGAAATGAACGCGACAGGGACCAGCGTGCGGGACAAGGCCGAGTCCACTCAAGAGGAAGAATACGAGGAATTTCCGTCGGGAGACTCAATGAGACCTTCCGCGACTACAGAATCTCAGAGTAGTGCAGGCCAGAGTGCGGAGTCGCATCCATCCAGGACTTTGTTCTTTGAGGAAAGGTTCGGACTTGAAGCCTGACCATGACCGTAATGCTCAAGTACCGATCGGCGACTTAGCGTCGGAGATGCCGCGAAGGTAGATGACGACTCCAGCAGGACGGGCAGTCAAACGAACTCCCATAGTCGACACTTTCCGTGGGAGTAGCAAGAGAGAAAGAAAAACACGAGGAGTCTCTGTGACTCGACTCGGTCTTTCGGAGCGATCTCCGAAATTCGGAGTTACCAAATTGGGACTTCCTCACAATATGCTCTTCGTCAAATTACTCCTCCGTCCTCGAGTTCTGCCAGCGACGAGTCCAATAAACCGTGAATTGAAGTTACTAGACTACTTCTCCCGGCATTGTAGGAGAATCCGAGATGTACAAAAGGTCCGATCGAGACGGAGTCGCGACTCGCATTGCGTACTCGACGTCGTAGCCGGATACTCAAGCCATATTCGGCGAGCTACACATCAATTGAAGGGCGCGGTAAGCTTTCAGGTCCCCGAGATAGAGACGTGGTGTTCTTGACGTCGTCGGGATATCGAGCCTCCTTCGAAACTTGTGATACTGAAGCAGGCGTGCGACGAGGAAGGACATCTCGCGATCTCGAGGGGACACTCGCGCGTACCACGGACGCGGTCAAAATAACGGTGCCGCGTGAGAGGTGCAGTCGTGCGCCAGCGTGGAAATGATCTCGAGATGAGACATAGACTTCACACAAAGATGGAGACTCGAGCCACGACTGGCGAGCTCACATATTCGCGGGAAACAGGAGGGTAGATCCAGGCGCGTAAGAAAACGAGCAGTCTGTGTGCGGCGCGAGACACGGATGGGGAGATTCCTTGCAGATATGGCGCTCAAGGGGCGAACGCACGTGCGCGGATCGGAGCGAAAAGGTAGCGGTGACACACAGAGACGGAGCTGGATGTCGTTCCGCTCAACGTCGCAGCGTAACCGGTGCCGGAGTCAGCAGAGTCAAGAGGGGACACTGGTGTGCATCTAGCACATAATCTATATGTCGCCCGACGCGCACGCAGGAAGCAATGCGGATTCTTCGGCAACTTGCTGGCTTGCTGACGTGGCATCTCGCTCAACGGAGAATCACGATTGTGCCGTCAACGGAAACACTGGGTGTGCCGACGTCGCGGTCCTCCCGCACAGCGTGCCGGGGTACACAGCAGGCGGCTGCCCGCGAGCGAAACCAGTTTTGCAAGACGAGCGTTGCTCCGAATGGCACACCCGCTTCTTGTCTCGCAGCAGGCGAGTGCGGCAGCGTGGAGTGTCATCCCGCGGCTGGGGAACTCAACACGTCAGCAGGCGCAGGCAGCAGCGGTACGCAAAAACGAAGTCGGACATCGTCCGACTCGACGTCGGAGCGTAGTCGGTACTGGAGACGGCAGACGAGGATGCGCGTGCGCATGCGGATGAAAAGCATCGCCCAAGCGCGCACGCGCACCCAGCGCGGAGTCGCCGACAAGAGCTCAGCGGCCGCACATAGATGCAGACGGAGACCGGACGTACTCGACATCGATGCCGTCGTGTTCAGCATAGAATTCCAGCCAGAGCGTTTGGCACAAGTCGGCCAAGTCGATGATGAGGTCGAGGGCAGGGGGTGCT
Source organism: Mycena galericulata (assembly GCA_029289565.1). Lineage (NCBI taxonomy): Eukaryota > Fungi > Basidiomycota > Agaricomycetes > Agaricales > Mycenaceae > Mycena > Mycena galericulata. The sequence goes on along the minus strand of JARKIA010000161.1, from coordinate 187,227 downwards.
CGGAATGAGAGGCACATGTGGAATGATAAGAGTGCACGCCGCCCAGGGTGTAGACATCGCGAGAACGCGGACGCATGGCGCACATGGCAGTGCTGATATGTAACCGTCACAACTTGTCGTCCGAAAGCGGGGAGCGCGAGGATCTGGACGGCGTTGGCCCGAATGGCATGCACAACGGCTTTGACGCGCGGCGGGTGTATGCAACTGCATGTGGAGTATCGTTCCGCGGCCGGAAAGCTCAGCATGGTGGCGAGCACACGAAATGGAGGCGATCGCGTCATTGCCGTAGGGAATAAAGACGGAGTCTCAAGCTGTGGACAGCGAGCTCAGACGAACAGAAGGCGGGGAGGCCGTACAGAGCGCGGAGTTGAGCGGTCGATATAGATGGTGAACGCCCGTGGTGGAACAAGATGTCGCGTTCCGGAGCTTTAGATCTTGCATCCTGCTCCCCAAGCCCCCCAGCGCCGGTACGTGACTTTCTTGGAAAAAAAATGATCTAAATAAACACCACACTGGAGACTCGAGCTGTACTCGGCGAGCTCAACATCCAGGTGCGCAGCGAATGGGCACTGTCGTCCGCCAGACCACGGAGGAATCACAAAAACAGGCGGCGTATACGCAGTCGTTGAAGACGCGGGTACGCGCGCAATATCCATCATCGGGGTGGGGTGACTCGCGCGGGGAGTGTGATCCCAACGAAGAACGGGGTGCCGAAGGATCCTTGCGCGCAGTGTACGATCCCAAAGAAGAACGGAATGCCATGTAGTGGGATACCGTATGGCGGAAGTACGACGGGGGGTGGGTCCGAGTCTCGTACATGAGCTGCGAGGCAAGGGGCACACCAGGCACAGCATGCCAGAGCGCGGAAAGTCGGCGAACCGCAAATCGGACCCAGATTCTCGCGGACGAAACGCCCCAGGCGGAGACTCAAGCCATGGTCGGCGAGAGTCATGGCGTGGCGGGGCAGGAGCCGCGGGATCGTGGCAGCGGAGCTCCCCCGGCGAGCTCGCCGTCTATTGCAGTTGGTGGTCCAATTCGGCGAGTACGGTCTGAAAATCCGGCGGGAGTGGGCGGCACAAGTCAGCAAGGAGGTCAAGCTCGTCACTGCCACGTAGCGAGCAGCGTGAGAGCACCGGCGGCACTAGCGCGGCGATCGTCGGAACTATCATCGGATCGAGTTCCGCACTACGGGAGCGCGAATAGGCACCGAGGTCTTCACCGATAATCTACGTTCGCAAGGCGTCGCAAACCCATGATTGTGCAGAACTCCTCGATGAACGGGGGCGCCAGCAACCAGAACTGCCGTGGGCAGCCAGTACCTATGCTGACGACGGAGTCCATTGCTCAGCAATGACTGCACGTCGTAGGCGCTCAATCTAAACTTCGATGCCAGCGCGGAGTCATAGCGAATGTCGTAGACGTATCAAACGACGACAAATCGAAGGAGAGTTGGGGGAGTTGCATGCGTAGCGGGGAAGTCGTTGTCGTTGAAGAAGAGATGAAGTTGTTGTAAATGTATTCATTCACTGTAGATAACACGACGGAGCTCGCGCATTCGGAGCTCACGGTGTACTAGTAGGATGAATAAAGAGAAAACGAGCCCAGCGCAATTAAGCGGGGCTCAGGCTGAGTTGCAAAGTCCGAGCTCACGCCGTAAGCGGAGCTCAAGGACACCGGGGGAAGAAAGGCCCAAAATAAGCCTTCGGCGCGACAAGAAGGAAGCGCGGAAGGCCAAAAGGGTTTCCTGTAACGAGGGATGCCAATCCCGGAGGCGGAAAGTCGAAATAGGAAGGAAGAGGGATTGGCAGGCGGATGACCGTCGCGTTCCCGGGAAGGAAGACGAATGAAGTGAGGGAGGCGACGGGGCGCCTCACCGTACCACAACCGAGATGCCGGAAGGGGCTCTCAACTCGGGAGAGCTCGGGAGTGGGGATTTCCGTGAGGAAGTCGGTGAGGCGGAATCCTTACATCGAGCTTGATGAAGCCCCTCGCGGTGGGCTCCACTGTGAAGCGACCTGGCTTCGGCAGTTCGAGGGCTTCTCGCCCGATGCGAAGGATAGGGCTAGGGAGTGGTATCGAGCACTCCCTAGGCACCGCTGACCCAGGTGCAAGGGACCGTGTAACCCATGGTATGGGACCATGTTACCCTTGGCGGGGCTCCTGTGACCTGGAGAGGTGAGCAGATGTTGGATGCCCAGCCGGAGAGATGTTCAACGAGCTCGCACGGCACGTCTCTGGCTTTCGGGCTCAGGACATGGATGTATGCGATTAAGTAGAATTAGATTATGTAATCTACGTGGCGGTGAGACCCGCGGAATCCTGACTAAGCTACAGATATGGTAAGTATGCTACGGCCTTTGGCCATGCTAAAGTGTACGGTAATATACCTGTATCACAGGAACAGTCCGAATCTCTTCTTCAGTTGGGGTACACCGGGTTACCGGAAGTCAGAGCGGCAATGCCGCAGGCCGTTGCGCGGAATATTCTGGCGTTCTCGCCGTGGAAATAATCTCCTGTTCAAACGAGGCTACAGTATGTAGCCGCAGTGCTTTCTGCATGTAATTTTTCGAAATCTATCTGGCTGCTGATATCGCACCTGGGCCCACTGCCTCTTTCCTAGATTTCTTTGGGCTTCTCATTGGGCGGGCTCCAATGAAATAATTTGAAATGCGTGAGGTAAGAGTTACTCCGGCACGCGGATTGGGAAAGGATTGGGTTTCGGCGTTAGGATTGATGCCTTACAAATGCCTTACGTGTAGGTCTGAAACGGTAGCCGTGACCGGCTCAACCTCGCGTGAGTTCGAAACTGACATGAGCGGCTTTTTTGGACATTTACATATCTGTAAGAAAGAGCAAGTCTAGAATTAATTCCGCTGTATTAAAGTAATAAATAGATTTGTGGGCCCTCAATGGACCCTCTGGCATCCCAGATATGCGAGAGAAAAAGCGGAAGGAGGTTTTTGAAAAAAAGTCACTCTTGCCGGATTCGAACTCACGCGAGTTGAGCCGGTCACGGCTATTGTATCAGACCTACACGTAAGGCATTTGTAAGGCATCAATCCTAACGCCGAAACCCAATCCTTTCCCAATCCGCGTGCCATAGTAACTCTAAAGGGGTTGACTAGGACTCGCTCGGGACGAGTTCTTGTGAAGAGTCTGCCCGAAATAACTGCCCTCGTTTATTGACATTTAACGAGCCAGGAGCCATAGAGTCCTTACTACAAGAGCGAATCCGATTGTTTTGTTCCTTCAACTCACGCCGTTGCCTTCAAATTAACAATCTTATTTTATGCTGGAAAAAAGCCAGGGAGGCTTGGAAGCGCTTGGAGCGTGTCTGCATTCAATGTCATGTATCGAACCGGTGTACGCCAGAGCAACACCCGTTCGACTCTGGTATAAGCCATGGTCAAGGATAGAGCGCATTGTTTTGCTCGTGTTGTCTCCAAATCAACTTGCAGTATTTCAAGTTAGAAAAGAGTTAGGGAGGCGCTTGTAGCGGGATGAACAAAGTCTGTTCACTCGGGGGCCCAAGCAGCCATGGCGAAAGCGAAATATGATGTCTTTTGCTCTTTTTGCCCGTTGTCTTCGACTTATTTTAGGTTAGAAAGGAGGCTCGGTAATAGGACCAGGAGCGCCCTTCTTCCGATGTCGGGCACGAGCCTTCGCATTTTTCCCCTTCGTCATCTTTTATGCACTGTTCTTCGAACTGGTGAGTTTATGAAGATAAAGAGGAGGAAAAAGGCGCATATCTACGTTCAATAATCTTTATTGGAGATAATAGCAACGGAACAAGGCCGTTCGACTCGGGTTCAAGCCATTTAGCATTCGGATATTCCAGCCTTTTTAGATGTGTTTCATCCCTGTTTCTCGAAACCTAGTGAGTTTATTGGAGGGGAGAAAGAGGATAGAAAGGTTCGTTGGTGCTCGGAGTACATCTGCATCTACTGTGCATTTCCACTGCATCCGGGGCAGGAAAGGTCTGTTCGACTCGGACCTGAGCCATGAATGAACGAAGACGCTTTTTGGAGAACATCCCTTTGGTCGGAGGTAGTTTCAGAAACAGAGGAGTGAGTTGATTGAAGGACGTAGATTCACTGATTTTGAAAAACCATACATGATTCAGAATTGCAGGTGGGGGCAAATAAGGATGGTCATTGGTTTGGTCGAGACATAGAAGTAGGCAACACAGATGGATACAAATTAGAGAATGTACGTACGTCGCGAGGTTAATGTAGATCCGCGGGGTCGAACCAATAAATTTCTCACAGGAAGGGTGATTATTTTTGATTTGAGTGTGTATTATTGTCTTGTATGGCTTCCAGTCGGGACTCCATAGAGACAGGTACGAGGGAAGATTAGAAGGTCTGCTATAAATTATGTTACGTTTCACGGTTATTGTATTTGTTCACATGAGGGGATTAATTTGGCTGGTAGAACGACCGTCGTATTATTGTATCGTATGATGTTGCGTCAGTCGAGAATAGGGACAGGTGCGATGGAATGGTAGATGTACGGATTCTCATTCGAGAATGCGCAAGGTTAATGTACCGGCGGACTCGACCGTGGCTGGACCGTGGTAGTGCTCCGGATCCCAGGCGGCATAAATCCGCTGTTCTTCCCGGTGGCAGAAGCAAGCAAAGTAATTACTCTTGCCATGCAGGGGATGGAACATAACGTGTCTCCGCCGTCGCCCAGACTCATTTGATAGTAATTGACAGTACTAGTGAACGGAGCAAGCGATTGACAGACATGTCGAAGCGACGCCGCAGAAATTATCTTCGAAACTCGGAGACTGGGACTCGTCAAGGGAGCGGCAGTAGTTGGACTGGAAGGCACGAAGGACTTCTGTGAATCTCATAGGCCTAGAGTAGCTATAGGTACTCTGACGGGACAGAAGACGTTGACGATTCGCTATAAGGATGGACTGAGTCCAGTGCAGTGGGTCACGACGCCTCTTCCCATGGCCTGGAATAGACCTAGAGACTTCGAGGCGTACGGATCTTCCTAACATCGCAGCAAAAGCCGTTTCTGCCTGAGCTGGGATGAAATTTGAAACTGGGGCCTGTAGCTCCTGTGGCCCGATTTTGGGGGTTTTCCGACGATATTTTTCACCAATTCCACCGCAAGGATCTACCAGAGGATACGTACAGCGGAGCACACGAGCACAGGCCGTCGCGGGTGTAGAGCGTGTCTGCGCTGCCGAGAGAATAGAATTCGTCGACATGTGAGGGGTCAGCTGGTCATGCCGGCAATTTCCGGCCAGTCTCAGACTGACTTGCACTCCTTCCTTTCCCTCTCCGTCGTTTTCACTAGACCTAGACTTAGACTCACTCTCCATCTCTCTCATTCTGCAGGCGAACGGGATACAGGCTGCAGCTGACCAGGGATCTACGGCCTTCGTACCACGACTCGGGGGCACTCGGGGTCAGCGGAATTTGAAGCAAGCTTCAAGCACAAGTCAAGAATCTTCGGGGATTCTATGCAGCGTCCAGGGACCGATCCCACCGAAGGGGACGACGACCGGAGGAATCGATTCCTTGCAGACGCAGCAGCACCTTCACCTGGGCCTGGGACCGCAAACCAAAGCAGCGGAAACGGAAACGGAAGTGGGAATGGGAATGGGAACGGGAATGGGCACGGACACGGACATACGCAGCGAGCGGCATCGCAACCACCGCACCCCTCTTCGCCATCGTCATTCCTGCCGTCCCCGCCACCAGCACATCGCGTGCCGTCGGGACTTGGTGGAAGTGGAGGTACGTTCCTTCCTCCTTTATTTTCATTTGGTTTGAGCTTCCGCTCGTGCAATGGGGAGGCTGTTTTCCCCCCAGTGGGTGAAGAGGAACTCGGCACACCCTGAGCGGGTGTGCATGTTTCCGCGAGCAGAGCGGCCGAGGGAGAGTCGTATGCGCAAGTGCGCCGCGCCTCGTTGCGGAGGCTCGGCTGGTGTCTCAGTCATTCCACGAATTCTTACGGCGGATCTCTCTGTCCGTTTTTTTGCCGCCGGATCTTTCCTCCTTCGAGGACCGACGCGCGAGTGAATGAGTGGCGTCGGCGTGCGCCGCAATATATGCGCGAACTGAGCGGGAGTAACCCCGTGTGCGCAACAGGGCCGCAGTTCATTGCGGATGCTCAGTGGCTCAAATTGATCCTTCTCTCCTTCACATCTAAATTCTCGATCCATTCAATTACTGACATTCATTTCCTCCTCATTTAGGCAACGTCTGGGGTGGCTCCCGCAGCTCCTCCTTCTCGAGCGCGCACCCGCGTTTCGCAAGCACCTTCGAGGACGACGAGCTCGTAGATCCGGACGACGAACTCTACGACGCGCGGTATAACTCCCACCCGCACCCCTCCCACTCGCCTGCGCTTTCTAGTTCCACCAACAACGGGAACGGGAACGGGAACCCACCGTCGCCGTACCGCGGGCGCACCTTCGCCGCGGACCTGTCTCGCTCGCGCTCGCAGAGTCTGGCGACAGCGCCAGTGGGCGCTGGGCGCGCGCCGCTCTCATTCGGCGCGGGTGGAGGCGGGGGCGTGCCGTACGGCGAGCTTCCTGGCAGCCGCTACGGATCTCTCGGTGCTCTTGGCGGCGGACTGGGCGGCGGTGGCGCGTCCTTCGGCAGCGGGTCGCCCCTCGCCCGAAGCCTCCTCTCCGCACGAGACTCCAGTGTGGGCGGTGCACGCGACTCGAGCGTTGGGGGTCGGGAGCGAGACTGGGATGCGCGGGATGGATTCCGGGATCACGACAGGGAGGGAAGGGAGGCGCGGGGAAGGGAGAGCGATCTCTCGAATGTGTCACCGTTCGTGCGCGACGTGGGGACGATCCTGCTCGACGACGGTAGCTTCCGCGAGCTGTGGGAGCGCGAACGCGGCGGCGGCGGGGGCGGGGTCGGGATCGGGATTGGCGGCGGGGGTGCACCGCACTTCGAGCGGTCCACATCCCACGGCGGGGCGTACGATTCCCGCGGAGGTGCCTACGAGTCGCGCCCCAGCACGTACGACTCCCGCGGTACTGGGCTGTATGACCGCCAGCGCGGGGGCGAGTGGGAGTCGCGCCCGAGCACCTACACAGGCGCGTCCCGGCTGTATGACCATACGCACTCGCGGGATTTCAGCGGGGACGGGTACGATCACTACGACCTGGGTGGCGGGGGGAGTGGGAGCACGAGTCGCAGACATAGTGTGAGCGTCGTGCAGCCGCGGCGGCTTGCGGGTTTCAACGCGCCCGAGGCGGTAACACCCACCGTCGGGTCGCCCGGGACGGGCGGGGCGTTCGCGAGCAGCACTTTCGGCAGCAGCGGCAGGGGCGGAGGCGGTGGGTTGTTGCTGAGTGATGACGATCTGGAGGGGCTCAGCGTCGGGATGGGCGGGATCGGGCTCGGAGGCGGCGCGGGTGGCGGCGGAGGCCCTTTGTCGCCGACGTACACGAGCTCACACGCCGCGGCCGCTGCCTACGCCACCAACCCCGGCAACTACGGCGGCGGCACCGGGGGTGGGGGACGGGCGCTATCGCCGCTCTCGCCGACGGGCAGCCGCTTCCAAGATGACCCGCGCGGGGCAGGGGTGGGGGGAGCAGCGAAGGAGAGTTGGGCGGACGCATACTTCTCCCCGCCGCGTCCCGGTCTCGGGCTCGACACCGCGTTCGCGTCGCATGCGCCGTACGAGGGCGCTGGCCCAGCGGGACAAGGCCAGGCCTACCGCTCTGCGGCACCGCTGACACCTCTGTCTCCCAGCGCTGGGGTGGGTGCGGGGCGCGGATTTTATCCGCCCACGGGACAGGTAAGCGTTTCTGTTTCCAACTCTCCTTTTATGCGCGGGCTGACTTCATCCATAACAGCAGCAGCAACAGTACGCGCCAGGCCCATCCTACGCTGGTGCCCGCGGCGGCGACGGCTACGGTGGGCAGGCGGTTCCCCCGCATAATCAAAGCCAGCCTTCCCATGCGCAGAGTCAAGGACCAGCGCAAGCGCAAGCCCCGCTCACGGATCTGGGCAAGGGCCTGCCGCTGCACGCGGTGCCACCCGACTGGCCGCTGTACATCGTCGAATTCAAGGCCGGACGCACGGACTTGTTTTATCGGGCGGCAGATCGAGAGAGGGGAAAGGGTGGGTGGTTTTCGTCTTCGTTAGACCTTATGAGTTTTCACTCACGGCGCTTTCCCCTCTTTCAAAGGCGCCAATGGATCGCACTCTCAGCGGGGAGGCGGGGGCGACGACGACATACGCGTGGGCGACCTCGTGATTGTCGAGGCAGACCGCGGGAAAGACCTGGGGAAGGTGGTTAACGACAGCATCACGCTCGGCGAGGTCGAGGCGTTTTGGGCGGGGCAGGCGCGGTTTGGTGAGTGTTTTTGGCCACCTTCGCTCCTCCTCTCTCTCGGTCTTATATAACATTCTAACGCGCTTCCCCTCTTCCAGGTGGCTCGAGCAGCGGGCAGAGCCCGCCGACGAGCCCTGGCGGCGCTGAAGGCGCTGGTGGAGGGAAGAAGGAGATCGCGCCGAAGATGATCTATGGGAAGGCGGGCCCTGGTGATGCGCAGTGAGTATTCTTTTCCGCTATTTCCTCCCTCTCGCGTTATCCCTCTCATACCACCCCCGTCCCTCTCCCGACTCCTCTTCCCGCTGCCCTTTCCGCTGCATCCTCTTCCTATATCGTATCTTACCTCGTACTAACCGCCTCCCGCTTAGATTGCTCGTCGCGAAAATGCAGGACGAGATGAAGGCGCTCGCGCTGTGCCAGACGAAGGTGCGCGCGAAGAAACTGCCGATGGAGGTCGTCGATGCGGAGTACCAGTGGTTAGTACCTTCCCGTCCCAATCCCACACTACCATCTACACTTCCTCCTCCTTCTCTCCCTGCCTCTGCACACCATCCCCGTCTCCTGCCGCCTACCACTAACCTGCCCTCCTTTGTAGGGACCGCCGCAAGCTCACATTTTACTTCGTCGCGGAGAAGCGCATCGACTTCCGCGAGCTCGTCCGCGAGCTGTTCCGGTACGTCTTCGTTATAATTTGCGGCACGGGATCGGTGCTGATTCCTTTTGTGTCCTCTCCTTTGTCTAATTTCGCCCACTCCACGCTCTTCATCCTCTATCGTCGACTGGTCTTGCTCGTCGCCCGCAGACTGTACAAGACGCGCATATGGATGGCGTCATTACAGGGCGCAAGCGGCTTCGAGCAGTAGCTACCCCGTTTGCTCCCACCAACGGAAGAAAAGGGGTTGGGGTAGTGGGGAGGAGAGAACAAGTAGAGGTGACGAACAGCAGGAGGAGGATTAAGAAGAGAAGACAAACATACACAGAACGAGCGCTTGCGTGACGCCCCCTGCTACAAAAAGAAGGAGCAGGAAAGTGCGCCCATCCTTTCCCCCCAACCACCCGCTTCCCACCGGCGCACTGCGCATCCTGTACCACCCTACCGCCGCCCGTGCTATTAAACCTAACGCAATTGTATCACCACCATCCACCCACCATCTGGCTAGAAATCATCACCGAGACCGAAGAAGAACGAAGACTGACGAATGAAGAACGAATCTATGCTCATGCGCCTGCCTCGTCTGCGAAGGTGCCGTCGTCGCTACGTCATGTACTCGGCGCCGATGGGGCTCTCCTAGCACTTGTCGTCGGCCCCACCGCCCACCTATTTATCCTGCTGCGCTTGGCCAAAAGCAAAATGTACTTGTATCCCCGTCCCGGACTGACTATAATTTCTCATCTCATTCCCGCCCAAGTACCTACACCATCCGCTCTTCCGACCTGGTACATCCTCTCTTTCTCTTTTGCGTACACATGTCTGTCGTTCATATAGGTTTGGTACCTGTTATATCCCTGGTCCTTTTGTCTCGTATACACTTCATGCGTTCCGCCGTACATTTCCGTGGCTGTTTACATTATGTCGATCTCGTTATACACTTCTCTGTACTATCACCACCACCCATCTCATCTCATCTAAAGTGCTTGGTTACATACCATATGTACATCTACGATTGAATGTCATTTGGCCCCGGAAAATGTCTGCAGACAGGTCCGAGTCGTCGGACAGACTTGGATTGAGCATCTAGAGTATGTTATGGGTACAAAATAGTACAGTAGTCTGAGGTAAGGAGTTCTGACGTGACTACGAGTCGGACACAGAAGTAGCCTAAAGCTGACTCGGAGCAGTGTCAGAAATTCAGAAATTAGTAGTCCCAATCTCAAATTCGGCCTCTTGTGGGTAATAGAACTGAACTGATTCCTGATGGACAAGAGGCTACTACTAGTTCTAGTAAGCCAAATGCTGGGGCCCTCAATTGCATTGCAGCTCTTTGCGGGACATAGGGCGTGGCTTGGGCGTGGCAATTTTTATTATTTGATGTGAGTTTTCGGGAGATCCGTCGTTGCGAGCACCGTTTTCCTCGAAAATAGGCTCATTCGATTCGGACCGAGGATTTGGAGGTCCCACTAGCCGAGAGACCCCACCAAAAGGTCTATGTACTTGAAAACCCCTCCGGCGGCCCATCAAGGCCACCGGATCAATTGATCCAAATCAAATGTCAACATCCACGCCGTCGATTTCCCCACTGGCACAAACTCCAGAGGCAGAGGAGGAGGAGGAGGAGATAATGTTGGAAGCTGTAGTTAGAGTCGAGACTAACTTAGTAATACCGGCCCGGATGTATCATGTGATCAACTTTAAATTTTATCTTGTCTTCTCACTCCCGGGATCCAATAGGGGCAGTCAGAGTAGAAATTAAATACTACCCGATTCTGAGTCCATTCTCGGAATTGTTTTGCATCAAAATCATGTGAGCATCGCTCAGAATCGACCTCAACTTTGACCTCAACTTTGACCGTCCCTTGTCTGAAGTCCATTCTCGACGCGATTCTCTCCAATTTATATTTTCCCCACTTCCTCTCTCACTCAAACGAGTCTACGACTCAGTAGTACGAGATGAATTGATATTCTTGGTGGCTGTACACATCATCTGCTCATGCCTCTAGCGGCTTGTTGTGCCCAACGGGCGGGCACTCTTTTAAAGTCATACATCAGAAACCACAAAGGACGACACCGACGTGCCCTTCTTCGTCGACTTAGGACTAGCAGCAGCACGAGCCCAACAGGCCAATCCAGCAGCTCATACTTCCGGCCTCTTTTCATGGGTTTCTCTCCATTTTCAAGTTCCTTTGCTTCGGCGGCGGCGACAGCAGCAGCCTTCAAGGCCTTCTCAGAGATTGTGGCTGCTCTCTTGGTCATAGCGAGGATGGGACAGCAATCAGCGGGTGGTGAGCAGAGGCAGCGGCGGCAGATATTTGTCAGCACAAGTAGGAGTCACAAAGCTTGTAGTCGAGGAGAATCATATTTTAATTAAAACCAGAATCACCTCAGAATCATTGTCGAATCGCCTCCGGAGGCGGTTTTACAAATTTAAGTCAATTCTGATTTTCGATGATTCTCCCACGCTTAAATAAATCAGAATCGCCATCAGAATCGGCGGTCAGAATCGCCTCAGAATCGACGAGAATCATCTACTGTGACTGCCCCTAATCTCCAACAGATAATATTACTGCAGAGGTCCCTAGAAGGAACAAGCAGGTACTGTGCCTATGTACAACACGTCCAATTGTACACTAAGTACAGTCATCTTCGTCCCAGTCACTGTGATAGTTAATCTACTCCACGATTGGTTGCAAAAGAACGTCTCATGAAAAGGATGAGAAGACGGGCAGCTCTACTGACCAGGAATCCTGAAAATCACGGGGAAGAACCGAGGAGTTTTGTCGAACACATTGAGCATGTTGAGCCTTCTCTTCCTGCTGTAAATTTATTGCAATGACATGAAAAAGTAGACTTGAACAATTCCCTGATGGCTCAGGCCCAAGTTCTAAGTCTTTGTCAAATGTAATGATACTCAACAAGGGGATGCATTCCAAGTGCTACCAAGTCTTGCTCAATGTAAGCCAAAGTCGATGAAAATGTATTTTGAACAGCCTCTTCTCAATAATGTACTCTGCAAAATTTTTATGTTACATTGACACAGATGAGCCTGCTTCAATAAAAGTGTAATTCCCCCAGAAAAAGGAGTTCTTGCTTCTTGATGGCTTGGGCCTGAGTCGAACGGGGTTCCTTCTGTTAATGAACTCTCTATCAACCTATGGTAAGCAGCTGCACTCCAAGTGCTACCAAGCCTTTCTAGGTTCTTTCATACCTGGTATGAGTGAGAGTGTTTATTGCAATGGCATGAAAAAGTAGACTTGAAACAATTGGGGAATGGCTTGGGCCCGAGTCGAACGGGCTCCTTCTGCTGAGAAACGACAAACACCAGATATGGTGAGCAGATGCACTTCGAGTGCCACCAAGCCTTTCTAGGCTCTTTCATACTTGGTATGAGTGAGAGTGTTTATTGCAAAGGCGTGAAAAAGGGGAGTTGAACAATTGGTTATGGATTGGACCTGAGTCAAACAAGTTCTAAGTCTCTGCCAAATTTGATGATGTCTAACAAGAAGGAGATGTGCTGCCAAGCCTTGCTCAATTTTCCTGAAGTATGAGGAGTGCACTAAGACTTGGGTGAATTTTACCTTTGAAAAGAGAGGAAAAATTATTCGCAGGCATAATAATGGCTTGGGCCCGAGTCGAACAGGCTCCTTCTGCTAATGAACATGCCAACTGATGTATGATAAGCAGATGCACTCCAAATGCTACCAAGCCTTCCTACTATGGCTAGCTGATGACTGACAAACTAGTTGCACCCTTCAGCGAGGCAGCGGGTTTGGCTAGGGACCCTCTGAACACAGTGAGTGTTTATTGCAATGGCATGAAAAAGTAGGCTCAAACAATTCCCTGATGGCTTGGGCCAGAGTCAAAGAGGTTCTGAGTCTCTCCCAAATTTGATGATGTCTAACAAGAAGGAGATGTGCTGCCAAGCCTTGCTCAATTTTCTTGAAGTATGAGGAGTGGTGCTCAGACTTGAGTGAATTTTACCTTTGAAGAGGGAGAAAAAAATTTGGGAAAGTAACTGCAAATGGCTTGGGCCAGAGTCGAACAGGCTCCTTCTGCTAAGAACATCTGCTAATTGCAATGATAAGCAGATGCACTCCGAGTGCCACCAAGCCTTTCTAGGCTCTTTCATATGTATACTTGGTATGAGTGAGTGAAAGTGTTGATTGCCATGGCATGAAAAAGAAAGGCGAGATTTACTGATGGCTTGGGCCCGAGTCGAACGGGCTCCTTCTGCTGAGAAACCTTCACACCACATAATGATAAGCAGATGCACTCCGAGTGCTACCAAGCCTTGCTGATTGTAAGCCAAAGTTGATGAGAATGTATTTGAACAACCTCTTCTCAGTAATGTACTCTGCAAAATTTTTATGTTACATTAGGATTGTTCACAGTTCCCTTTTTCCTGCCCTTTTTGTCTCCCTTTTTCTGTTCCTTTTTCTGCTCACCAGTCCTTTTTTCAAGTACACCAATAAATAAATTAAATATATTGAATTTACAGTCCCTTGGACTTATTGGGACCATACATGTTTGAAAGGTACCTTCAGAAAGTGACTCGTGAGCCCCAGAGTCGTAGTATCTGCTACAAGATAAAAAAAGGGAAGCAAAAAGGGCAGAAAAAAGGGAGTTCGCATGGGGGGTTTCACAGTAGCCCTTTTTTCTTCCCTTTTTCACCTCCTTTTTCTCTGGTTTTCCGTGGGTTTTGCACTTATACATGGTTTCTTTTCCCTTTTCACACCTTTTTACATGGCTAAACTGAAAAGGGAAAAAAAACGAGCAAAAAACGATGGGAATACCAAAAAGGAAGAAAAAAGGGAAGGAAAAAGGAACAGAAAAGGGGCTACTGTGAACGACTCTATTGACACAGATGAGCCTGCTTCAATAAAAGTCTAATTCCCCCAGAAAAACTGACAATTTCTACATTTCTGCGGCTTGGGCCCGAGTCGAACGGGTTCCTTCTGCTAAGAACATCATGCACCCAAGAAGATGATAAGCAGATGCACTTTGAGTGCTACCAAGCCTTCCTACTCCCTTCTCTTCCTGTTGTAAGGGAGAGTGAAATTTCTTGCAATGGCATGAAAAAGTGGGCTCAAACAATTCGGGATAGCTTGGGCCGAGTCGAACGGGCTCCTTCTGCTAAGAACATCATGCACCCAAGAAGATGATAAGCAGATGCACTCTGAGTGCTACCAAGCCTTTCTAGGCTCTTTCATACTTGGTATGAGTGAGAGTGTTTATTGCAATGGCATGAAAAAGTGGGCTCAAATGATTCGTGATGGCTTGGGCCCGAGTCGAACAGGCTCCAAGTCTCTGCCAAATTTGATGATGTCTAACAAGAAGGAGATGTGCTGCCAAGATTTGCTAGGGTTTTCCCAAAGTATGAGGAGTGGTGCTAAGGCTTGGGTGAATTTTATCTTTTTGTAGAGGGAGAAAAAAAATTGGGAGAGTAACAGCAAATGGCTTGGGCCTGAGTTGAACAGGCTTCCTTCTGCTATGAGCAAAACTGCCATGAATACCCAATGATGAGCAGATGCACTCCGAGTGCTACCAAGCCTTCCTACTCCCTTCTCTTCCTGCTATAAGTGAGAGTGAAATTTATTGTAATGGCAGGAAAAAAGTGGGCTCAAACAATTCCCTGATGGCTTGGGCCCGAGTCGAACAAGCTCCTTCTGCAATGGAAACAATAATCCCTATGATAAGCAGATGCACTCCGAGCTAACAAGCCTTGCTCATTGTAAGCCATGTATTTTGAACAGCTTCTTCTCAGTAATATACTCTTCACAAATTTTATTTTACACAGATAAGCCTGCTTCAATAAAAGTGTAATTCCCCCAGAAAAACTGAGAATTTCTACATTTCTACAGCTTGGGCCCGAGTCGAACAGGCTTCCTTCTGCTATTATACTGCAGACCAAACTATGATAAGCAGATGCACTCCAAGTGCTACCAGGCCTTGCTAGCACCTTGTCTTCCTGCTATAAGTGAGAGTGAAATTTATTGTAATGGCACGAAAAAGTGGACTCGAGCAACTTCCCTAGTGGCTTGGGTCCGAGTCGAACAAGCTCCTTCTGCAATGGAAACAATAATCCTTATGATAAGCAGATGCACTCCGAGTGCTACCAAGCCTTGCTGATTGTAAGCCAAATGTATTTTGAACAGCCTCTTCTCAGTCATGTACTCTGCAAAATTTTTATCTTACATTGACACAGATGAGCCTGCTTCAGTATAATTCCCCCAGAAAAAAGCCTGACAATTCCTACATTTTTATGGCTTGGGCCTGAGTCTAACAGGCTTCCTTCTGCTAATCAAATTACAAACCAGTCCCCAATGATAAGCAGATGCACTCCAAGTGCTACCAAGCCTTTCTAGGTTCTTTCATACTTGGTATGAGTGAGTTTGCTTGCAAAGCAATTTTGTGAAAGAAAAAGGGGATCGACTGGTTTTGGGCAATGGCTTGGGCCCGAGTCGAACAAGCTCCTTCTGCAATGGAAACGATAATCCTTATGATAAGCAGATGCACTCCGAGCTAACAAGCCTTGCTCATTGTAAGCCATCTATTTTGAACAGCCTCTTCTCAGTAATATACTCTTCACAAATTTTATTTTACACAGATAAGCCTGCTTCAATAAAAGTGTAATTCCCCCAGAAAAACTGAGAATTTCTACATTTCTACGACTTGGGCCCGAGTCGAACAGGCTTCCTTCTGCTATTATACTGCAGACCAAACTATGATAAGCAGATGCACTCCAAGTGCTACCAAGCCTTCCTACTTCCTTGTCTTCTCGCTATAAGTGAGTGAGAGTGTTGATTACAATGGTGTGAAAAAGAAAGGAGAGATTCACTGATGGCTTGGGCCCGAGTCGAACAGGCTCTTTCTGCTAAGAACATCATGCACACAAGAAGATGATAAGTAGATGCACTCCGAGTGCTACCAAGCCTTGCTCAGATTTTCCCGGAGTATTATGAGTGTACTATGGGTGAATTTTACCTTTGAAGAGGGAGAAAAAAGGTTTGGAATGTAACAACACTATGGCTTGGGCCCGAGTCGAACGGGCTCCTTCCGCTAACTTGAAGAACATCTGCTAATTGCAATGATAAGTAGATGCGCTCCGGGTGCTACCAAGCCTTGCTGGCTGTAAATCTATTCGAACTTAGACTAGGAGGTCTAACCAATTTCAATTTGGAGTGCCAATGGAGGGTGCATTCATCAAGTCAAGACAAGACATGGATACAGATGCCGTGTAATACTACCTACCTACTTACCTACCTACTGTCGCCCGATTCCCAATTGCAAGTGATGACCTCGCCCGAAGGCCGAGGACGGCGTAGCACGGGTCCAGATGGCTGGTCTGGTGACTTTACCGGCGCGAATCAGCGACCCGCGAATGGCGATTGTGAAGGGCGATAGAGTGGGGTCTTTAAATTGCCTGCATGCGAGGTGCGGTTCGAGGCAGGTAAGCGTAAACGAGGAAACGTGGATTCCAGCGGGAAAGTGGGATGCATGTGCAATGGAGAGGAAGGAAGGAGAAGAAGAGCAACTGGGAGTCTGGATTTATACCGAAAAAGGCAATTAACGTAAATGGATGGTGCCATCCCTCTTCGTTTCTTACTCCCGTCTCTCCCTTGCACGGCGAAGTGAAGGGAAGCAATGTCCACGACGACGACGACGACGACGACGATGGAAGCAGCACCGCACGCGTCCCCCTCACACACAGACTCTACATCCACTTTGGCGACAACCACCACGGCGACAACCACTACCACTACCACACCGACGACGACGACGACGACGACTAGCATTCCTCCGACTAGCACTCCTCCAATGGCCAGGCCAAGCACGACGCGAGTGCGCTTCGACGCCGAGTGTGTGCTGATCCCGGACGTGCTGCCATCCAAGCGCCCCCGGATGCTCACCAAGAGCTACTCGCTCCCGCTCTGGCGCCGCCGCGACCGCGACCGCGACGACGAGGAGCAGAGGGTCATTAGGGTCGCCCTGCCTAGGTGGGTTCCATGTGCTTTCGTTTGCGTTCATTCGTTCGCTCGTTCGTTCGTTCATTCGCCGTTCGTTTCGTATCGTTCGTGTGTTCCGAGCAAGGGCGACTCTCTCTGTCTTTCTTTCTTTGTTGCAACTCCCTCTCCACTCCTCGTCTGCGCCCTGCAGCTACCACCGCCGCTGTCGTCCTACCACCCGACCCTGCCTGCCATTGCCATGTCGTAACCACGACGGATCTACATACATCCCCATGCTCATGGGGATACCACACCACACCGCTTTGCGGGGCTGCTACCGGCTACTGGCTACTGTTGCTCGCTCGCTCCCGTCGTGCAGCCTGTCGCCCGCCCACCCGCCTGCCCTGGTACCCCTCGACGCTAGCGGCCCAGCGCCCCTAACGCCGTAATTGCACGTTTGATTGGATCTTTCATGTTTTTTATTCATGCCCCTGTCGTCATCGCGTCCCTGGTCCCTGTTCCCTGGGGCGCGCTCTTGGGTGCGCTGCCCGCGTTTGTGTTTCTGGGGTAGCTCCCCGCCCTTCCTCTTCGCTCGTCGCGTCGTCCGTCGCCTTTCCTTTCACTTCCTTTTTCGCGCTACGTTCCCCTCTTTCCTTTCCCTTCTCCTTCTCCTATCCCTCTTTTTTTTTCGGTGGTACGCATCTTTCTCGGATTATTCACACTCTCCTACCCGCGTCGTGCTGTATGCGCGAAGTAGGTGTGGGTGCGGTGTGCCCGTGGGCATGCGGTGGACAAGTAGCGCCGACGAGGGACGGCGGGTCGCGTGCATTTTTGCAATTGGTTTCCGCTTTACAGTCGGCGGCCAGGCTGAGCGGGCTCGTGCTCGTGTTTCGTGTTTTCGGGCTACGCGTCGAGTCTTGGTCTCGAGAAGTGCTCGACTTCTGCTTTTTTTTTTCTTAGCAGTGGCGGTGGTGTGCTTTCTTCCTTCCTTCCTTCCTTCCTTCCTTTTTTTCCTTCGGGTGATAGCTGCATATGCCCACCCGTGGCGCAATGCTCGGAACTTCTCTTTTTTTCTTTTTTTCCTTTCTTTTCTTTCTTGTGCCTGGCACGCTCGTGCGTCGGGCGTGGTTTCCCTCTGCTCCCCTCCCTTGATTGTCGAGCTGGCTGGCTGGCTGGTTGGCGTTGCGCGCTTTGCGCAACCGCTATTCTTCTTCTTTCGTCCCGTCGGTTTTACTGCTACTGCTATCCCGCGACCGGGGCGAGGACGAGGGTTAGGACGAGGGCGAGGGCGAGGACGAGGGCGAGGGCGAGGGCGGTGCGGTGCGTGCTGGTGTTTTCGAGGTACTCGTTCCCGCGCGCAAATCCGACCTGTTCATGGGTAGCGCGCCGCGTGCTCGTACTTATTTTCTTTCTCCCTTCTTTCAGCGGTGTGCGGGAGCGCGATTGGTGGTCTGCACGTACGCACGCATGCTTGCTCGGACGATTCGATTCGGTTGCCGTCACCCCATTAGACTTTCTTTCTTTCGCCGTTCTGGTCTGGGGTCCTTCGCATCAAGGCTGCGTTAAATTTGGCTACATCCCCGGTCCCTTCTTTCCAATTCTCCTCTCCTCCTCGCCCCTCCTCGCCTCGTACTAACAATCCCTTCCTTCTTTTTTGCAGCTTCAAGTCCAAAAAATCGACCTTCGCACACGACCGCGGCGCGTCGCGCTCCCCGCCGCGCGACATACCCTCCTGCCTCCGCTCACCGGGCGCCTCGTACCTACCACCGCCTCCCGCCTCTCCCTCCACCTCTACCTCTACCGCGGACGCATCGACACCCCCAGCGCCGGACCTCCCGCCTTTCGCGACCATCTGCGCCGTGTACACAGCCACCCTGCCCGCGGCCCCGCCCGCGTCATCCGCATCCGCATTCGCCTCCACCTCGTCCCCCCGCGCGCGCTCCCCCTCCTCCTCCCCCCCGCACCCGTTCTCCCTCGCCCCCTCCGCCTTCGCGTTCGCGTCCTCCTTCCGCGGCTCCGCGACAGGGGCCGGCGGCGCAGGGGGCGAGGTGCAGGTGCAGCGCGTGCCCCTGCGCGCGTGCTGCCCCGAGTGCGCGTTCCGCACGGACGCGAAGGAGGAGGCGTTCTCGCGCGGCGCGGAGCGCGTGCGGCGGCGGGGGTACGCGTATGCGCTTAGCGGGGCGCACGAGCTTCCGCCGATGCCGCATTCACCTGGGTTCGGTGCCAGCGTTGGCGTTGGCGTTGGCGCGGACGGCGAGGATGGGGATGGGGATGGGGAGCAGCGGCAGCTGCAGCTGCTTTCTGGGAAGGGGTTGGCGGAGGTGAATAGGCTCGTGGCGGAGCTCGAGCTGCGGCGGCGCTCGCGGTCGGCGACGCCGAGTCCGACGAGTGGGACGCCGCCGCTTTCGCCGGGGTATCTTGGGCACGGGCACGGGCATGGGGAAGGGGAAGGGGAAGGAGGACGCGCGTCGCCGAGCTTGTTGGGGCCGGCGCTTGCGCGCGTTGTTGAGGGTGGGAGTGGGAGTGGGAGTGGAAGGGAGAGCCCTGCCCCATATGGGGAGCTGCTTACGGCGCGGTTCCCGCATGCGCACGGGCACGGGCATGGCAGCAGGCACGGGAGCGGGCGCGCGAGCCCCCTCCTCCGGCTTGGGATCGCGGTGGACGAGGTGGACAAGGAGATACGGCGGCGGAGCGGGGGCGCGGAGTTCTTGGGCGGGGGCGGGGTCGTCGTGCTGGGGGAGGAGCCCGATGAGGAGGATGAGGACGAGGATGGGCGGCGGTATCAGGTGCCGAGGACGCCGTCGCCGCACGCGTCCACGTCCACCGCCCACAGCCCCACCTCCTCTTCCCCCCGCCGCTCCTCGCGCCCGTCAGCGAAGCCGATCGCGGCGTACGCAGACGACGACGACGCGGACCTCTTCCCGCTCCCGTCCGCGTCCGCGTCCTCGGCGTCCTCGCGCGGGAGCACGCCCGCGGGCAGCCCGCGCGGGAGCGATCTCAGTGTGCATCGCGTGAGTCCGACCATAGGCGGAGTAAGGGGCGGGAGCCCGAAGGCGGGGGGGCTGTTGCCTGCGGCGCTTGCGGCTGCGCGAGAGCGCAATGGGAACGGGAACGGGACGCCGTATTCGAGGGAGGGGGTGCTGGCGGAGGGGAGCGACGGTGGCGGGCAGGGGCAGAGGGAGAAGGAGAAGGAGAAGGAGCGCAGCCGATCGGAGGCGGTGTGTGTTGCGCTGGGGTCGATGGGGCGGTGGGAGCGCGAGGGCGGGGGCGGGGCGGCGACGGTGGCGATGGCGAAGTGCAAGCGCGGGCTGCTCCTCCCGCCGGGCGACGTGCGCGAGGTGCCGCCGTGCGAGCGGGAGGGCAGGGGAAGGGACGGAGAGACGAGCGGGAGCGGGAGCAGCAGCGGCGACGAGGCGGAGCGGCGCGATCTGGAGAAGCCGCTGCCGATCTTGCCAAGGCTGGCGACGAGCGTGCTCGCCGCGGGGCCGTACTCGCCTGCGCTGGCGCCGCGCGTGCATCCCCCGCCGCCGCGCCCGTCCGGGTCTGCTGTGGCCGCCGCGGATCATGAGAGTGACAAGGGGAGCAGCCATTTGAGGGCTGCCTCCGCGCCGGCGTCGTCCTCGCGCGTGCCCACGCCCGCGCCTGCGCCCACGTCCCTCCCCCCTCCAGCTGCAACCCCCACGTCCGCCGTCCCGCCCGCGGCATCGCTCAAGCCCCCATCCACCAACAACGCGACGCCGACGAAAGAACCCGCGCCCCTCCGGCGCGCGTCGTCCTTCGCGCGCATGCGCTCGCCGTCGACGTCGTCCACGGGCAAGAGCGGGGCCACCGCGGGCCGGAAGGCGTTTGGCGCGCTGGTGGATGTGCTCAAGGGGGTTACGTCGATCAGCGGGGCGCCCGGGGGTGGGGGGGTCGCTGTTTAGTGTGTCCTGTGTCTTGTTTTCCCCGGCCGCGCGTCCCGCTCCTACCTGCCGTCGCAGCATCCATCGCTCTTTGGTCCGAGCTTTCTTCGCCACTGCGGCACAAAAGCCCATCCCGGCATACCCTTTCCTGCCCTATCCTACGTATTCCCGCTCCGCGCGTAACTGCTCTGCTTCTTTGGACTCGACTTGAGTTGACTCTGCCCGACTTTCCTTTCGGCTCGCCGCCATCCACCTTCACTGCTGTCCTGCCCCTACCCCCTGCATATCCCTCCATCCTCGCCGCCTCGTCTTGCGATACACTGTACATACACACGCCCCCCGAGTCTTGCGATACACTGCCGAGTCGTGCGATTTACATACACATTACATACACTACATACCATGCGCACCATCACCATCCCGCCACCCTCCACCCCACCCTCGTACACCTGCATATACTGTACATCACAGCGTACCCGCGTTTTCCCCCACCTATCCCCTTCTTCGCGCAGCATACATCTATCTCTCCGCGTACCCGCACGGGCGACAGTCCATCGATTCTTAACCTATCATTCGAATTTACCGTACTGTACTGTATATCCTAGTCGTTATTTTGTTATTTGTACTGCGTCGTTCAATGCGCGTTTTTTGGAATTTCTTTTCGTTTGGCTGACTTGTGTATTTGCAGTATGGATAAGACTGGATAATATTAAGCCCAGCGCGGTCCCATTTCGGAACATGCCAGGTTTGTAGCGTACGGTACATCGGCCTATAATATACTGGCTACAACACTACTTACCTGTCTTCGACGAGCTCACCTCCCTAGGAAGCGGTAGATCTAGGGCACATAAGCAGTAGCCGTTAGGCACACTGACCTTCCTGTTCAATACTAAAAAACTAGCCTCCTGATCCACCACTATGCTGACTGAAACACTTCGCATGTAAGCTTGACCAATCCACAGCATGGCCGGCCCTTGTGCAAGGCAGGACATACGGATACAACCCAAAGGGACTTGGTTCTCCCTTCCTAAGTAAAAATCTCCGCCATCCACCAGCAATGGAGGGTCAAGGTTCCACACAAATAGTTCTCGAGTCAGTATAGAACAGGAACGTGAGAATGATTATCCAGCATTGGAAGGGACAGGTACGAGGAAGGCCTGAGAGGAATCAGCCGACAATTGTCCAAGTATTCAAATGACCAGCGGTAAAATTCAGGAGGAGAACAATCTGTAAACTTGAGCTCGAGGGCCCAGTATACATGATCGTACAGAACTCAGCTCCATGTATAGCAATAGAATTCGGTATGTATCAGCTGCAGCCTCTTCTTCGCCAACCAAACGAGGGAAATATGACTCACAAGTACCCCCGCGCTCAAATGAGGATCCCGCGCGCATCCGCTAGCGGTAGCAGCTCCTTCGTTCGCGCCAAGGTGATATGGGGCCTTGTGTTGGTACGAATCGAGAGGCTGCGCAAGTTATCGATGAATCGGGGCCCCGCCAGTGCCGCGTCGACCGCAGGCCACAAGAGATCTTCGTCTCGTCGCATGTAGGGGATGCGGATGCATAGTGCGCTGAGGTTAAGTGCATGCAGACCGGAGAGGGTTTCGAGGATATTCGAAGGGCCCGTGCATAAAGTTGATAAATTGCGGAGGCTGGTCAAGTGGGGGAAAACCTTTGGGAGGATTGAAGATGCGGTACCTGCAAGTAATAAGGTAAGATACTCTTATTGAGGCGCGCGCAAACGTACCTCCCAGTGGCAGTAACTCGAGGGTTTCTATTCGTCGCCCTGCGCGTCGAAGATAGGCCTCAAGTAGCTGGGTTTGATTCGCATCCAGAGATGCTCCTGTGAGCCTCAATGATTTGAGGGTCGGAGGCGTAGGAAGAGAGAGCAGCCAGGTGAAGATCAGAGTTTTGTAAACGAGTGCGTGTATATGCAAGTGTGCGAGGTTAACCGGAACGGACGAGAGGTCTGCGCCTGCGCCCCCTACGAATGTCGTTACATCGTGGATATCGACGGATTCGAGGGCGGAAAAACAAGAGAGGAGGCGGGTTATCGTGTGGATCGGCAACGTTGCATAGGCATGGAAGTTGAGACTAAGACGTAAAAGCACGGCGGAATTCGAGCTCCAAGACCGCAGATGAGTCTGGAGATATTCGTCCGAGTCAAGCCAACTAGCGTCCGGGTAGGGATTCTCAAGATGCCGATCCGCGTGCAAGATTTCGATGCGGATATGGGTGAGGTTGGGACAGCAGTGTAGCCGTGCAAGATGCGCTGTATCGAGCCGCATACCCCAGTAATCCAATTGTAGGAGTCGAATGAGAGGGAGTATCGGACGAAAAGATGTATCGACCAAGTCGACAAATGGGCCAAGATTTTTTGCAGTGAGAGTCACTCTCCGGAAGAGATGATATCTGGAGCGAGTAAGCCATTGGCGGCAAACCAGGCCACAGATTTTCACAGCGCGCAAGCTTGTAAAATGGTTGGCGATCGCATCGAGGACTTCATCGACCAGCTCTGGCGGGAATTGGTTCATGTTTTGTCACGGAATTTATCTGCAGCAGGTGTCTGAGCCCCTGGCTTCCGTAAACTGGGAGAACATACCGTCTCGCCGTTGTAGTTGAGAGGGAAGAAAGGGCCCGCATTGTTTGGTGATGCGTGGCGGCATAGTGGCGGCATCGCCAAGTCCCTGTTTCCTCAACCGCAACCGTTTGCCGCAGCGATAGAGAAAACACGAACAACCGATACGAACCATGCGCGATTTTCCCCAGGAGATCATTGAACAAATCATAGATTGCAGCGTCCGTCAATGGACAGACAACGATGCCCGGAAAATATGTGGTCTTGTCTGCAGAGCTTGGCTCCATCGCACCAGATGTCACCTCTTTTCGACCGTGACTCTCATTCCAGGGACCCTCCGCACGTTCGTCGACATCATTGGCACATCCTTTCTTCCCATACTTCCCCTCATCCGCCACCTCCGACTGCATTACATCGGCCAATCTTTCGATGTGACGCTTCTGCAACAGGTACATTGCTGCCCCAATCTCGCCAGTATCCGGATTGCCATCCTGGATCCAGGGCCCAGTTTCGGTTCGTGGGGAGACTGGCTCGACTCATCCGAGGTCCATCTTCACCTCCGGTCTTGGAGTGCCAACGCCGTCTCCCTTTCGCGATTCGAAATCGGATTCGGTGGTTACCGCTTCACCGTCCCAGTGTCCACAATCACCTTCCTCTTGTCTTGTTTCCCCTCCTTAGATACGGCGGTGATTTATGATTATTTCCGCTTCGGTACCTTCGAAGACGAATGCGCCCCCGCTACTCCCCCTCATCTGGCCCATTTAGAATTATCCGGATGGGAAAACACCGACATGTTCTTTTCTTGGCTCATCTCTCTGCCCGTGCTTCCAAACCTCAAGACGATAAAGTTCAAGTCGGATCCGCCTATGCCTGGCTCTAAGTTCGAAGCCCTCGAAGCATACGTTCGCCGCGCCGGCGGGGAGCTAGAATCTCTAACCATCCAGACTTCCGGCCTATGGGAAGGTTAGCCTCTAATGCTACTACCCCCGTTTCTTGCGTCAATTTTTGGGTAACCTCCATTCTGGCAGACACGGCAAGATTGTGCCAGCAAGTCTTCCAACACACAATCAACCTCCAGAACTTTACATTCACATGTCCCTTTATCTCATGTCTCCTCGACATACTCCCACTTCTGCCTCCATCGTCGAAATTTAACTCGCTCATAGTTAATCTCGATTGCTACTCCCCCCACGTTGACCTTCCACTGTGGATCCAAATCGACGACGCACTGGCACACTCGCGGTTCCGTGGCCTCCGCCGTTTCTCGGTGTGTGGGCCAGTGGATGATGTTCATGAATATCTGCCCCTCGCTCGTGCCCGCGGGATTCTGATTTGAGTCGAAGGTATGTTTCTCCGCAGCAACGACTGGCATACATCAATCCAGCAAACATTCCCCCCTCCAGCTACCGTTAGCCGTTATATGTTACGCTCCTGTTGCTGCGGCAGATTTATATTTTACACCTCCAGCCCTAGCTCGAATCGTGCGGGGTTTGTGAACTACCACCGCAATATGTTCCGACTTGATGTATGTAGCTCGGAGACGGACTAAAAACATAGGCAGGAAAGTCCATAAAGTCCGAATCAGTGAGATTCATTTATAGGTTACAAGGGATCCAAAACATGTATGTAGGGGTACGATGATGGGAAAGGACGCTAGCCACCGGTCGGCGTCCAGTTCCTATACCATTCACAGGTAATCTGTGAAATGAATGACTTTCATACAATGATTCCACGTGCATCGGCCAGCGGAAAGAGCGCTTTCCGCTCGGGTAACGAGTTGTACGGTGACGAAAAATCCGTGAAGCCCATCGAAAACCGCTGCAGATTGCGAAACCGGGGCTCTGCGAGCGCGTAGTCGATTCTGCGCCAGAGAGAATTGTCCGTCGACGGGAACTGCATGATTATATGCAAGGAGTTCAGGTTAGCGGGGACGAGTGGGAGGATCTGAAGGATGTCCGAGGGGTTTGGGCATTTGAAGGAGAGGCTCTGGAGTTTGGGCGTGCATGGATAGATCCGCTGGTAAAAGGATAAGGTATCTAGCACAGCGGAGGTGAGCACCTCTGGAATGTAATCGGGTAGGAAGACGGAACTCACCTGACCAAGGGCCCTCCATGTGCGAGGTGAGAGACTCGAGTTCGCGCCCGGCGCGCTGGATGTATGCCGCGAGCTGTTCCGTATCTTCATGTACGGTGAATTCCAGGGATTTAACTCTTGGAAGGGTGGGTAGAGAGAGCAACCAAGAGAAGAAGAGGTTACTCCCCTTGTATGCCCGTATGTTCAGATGCGTCAGGCGAGTCGGAACAAACAAGGGAAGTTCGTCCGTATCTGAATCATCTTCGCTAAACCCATCCTGCGAAAGAAAAAAGAGAATTCCCAGCTCCTGGACAGAGGGGAGGCAGGATATGAACTGGGTCACCGTGCGCAATGGGAAGCTCTTGACGTCGAACAGGCTGAGCTCGAAACGCGAAAGCAAGAGGGAATTCGCACTCCAACATTGGAGATGAATCTGGAGATTGTCGAAAGACTCCGCAGACTCGGGGGTGGGTCCTTCCCCGTCGACCTCGACTCGGATACTTTCGAGACTGGGGCAGGGGTGGAGACAGCCCAGATGCGATGCATCCAAAGGATTGCCGAGGTAGTATAATCGCAGGTGTCGAATATATGAGAGGAGGGGAACGGAAGATTTGTCGATGAGGTCAACGAAGGAGCCAAGGCTTTTGGCAGTGATATTCACCGTATAAAATAGGTGATATCGGCTGCGAGGGAGCCATGCTTTGCAAACGAGGCCACAGATGGCAGTGGATTCCCCGTTTATCGAAAGATCCAAGTCTGCGCTATAGTCGACGACTTTGTCTACGAGTTCCTGGGGGAATTGAAGCATAGCGTAGTATAGGCTTCAAGTTCTGGTTGGTCAAGATTCAACTACTAAGTTCTGAAGTTTTAACACATGGATGGGACATACCTAAGGTTCTGTGATAACAGCTACGGGCTGTTGAAACGAGACGCCGCCAACGGCTTACTAGGAGGTCAGGAGGAGGAGGAGGAGTACTGCGGACTCGCTCCGAGTCACTCGGAGCCACAAGCTCGGATCACCTCCGGCCCGCCTCGGATGATGGTCCGGACTCCGCGTCGACTCCGAATATCCGAATACTTAGTACCACTTGCTCCGCTTGCATCTGCGACGTCTACTTCATCCCTGAATAGCTTCCTATGAGTCCAGAATGAGAGGTTCTAAGCGCAATCCGGAACGGAGGTCGATTCGGAGTCTCGGACAGCTTTTTGGGAAAGAGGCCATGACGACGCGCTGGCAGCTGACCTCGTCAATTTTTTTCTTCCGTGGTTCACTGGCAAGTTCACAGTAAAAAACTCTCCGCAGCAGACATTTTGTTCTTGTTTTCTATAGTGTTGCACCGCGAATTTTCATGAGTTCAAGCATCGGGTCAACATGCTTCGATAAGGCCCAGGCGACTGTAACTATTATGATCATCATATCGGAAGGGATTCGTGGGCGCGCCCACAAAGGTAATCTATTGGCATATCGAAACGCTCAGTGTCGATGTTGACTGGCGTTGATGCAGCGTAATTTGACGAATCAAACCGGGCTAGTACATGTACGCCTGGAGGAGCAGCACCACTTTGGATTTAGCAACAATTGATTTTCCCCTGAGGCTGGAGCGGTATCTTCTCTAATGCGATTATTTGCGCAGAGGGCCAGCGGCAAAGGAAGCAAAATGTCGAGGACAAATGGAGAAGTGTTGACATGAATGGACATGTCCAAAAGGCGCTCTGGCAATTGCACCCGTTGACTCTCACGTTCGTCTCTCTGAGCATCGACCACCATGCACAATTTCCCCCAAGAGCTGATCGACAGGATAGTCGATCTCGTTGTCGCAGGAATCTCGGATTCGAGACGAAAGTGGTCGTTCTCCTTCTTTCCCAGTGAAGGCGAACAGATACCGTTGGGAGGGACTCCTAACGTCCTAGGGGATCTCGGCCTCGTCTGCAAGCAATGGTGGCCTCGGAGCAGGTTCCATCTGTTCTCCTACGTTGTACTACGACCAGGCCGCGTCCACTCTTTTTTCGATCTCGTGGACAGTTCACGGTCCGGAATCTTGAGGCTGATTCAAACTCTGCATCTGGAGTTTCGGGGCTTGCGACTCCTCGACGAGCACCAGTTATCGCGCTTTCAGGAGAGCTGCAACCTTACCGGTCTCTTGATATGGATTCCCGGCTGGTCGGAGGCAGAGGGTTTTCAGTACACGCGTTTCTCTTCCTTGGAGTTTCATGCCTCGATTTTGGGCAGCGTCGTGCCTTCGATTTCCTCCCTGGTTATGACATTCGAGCGCATCCCACTCAACACGGCAATTCGAACCCCCTCTTTCTTCCCGAACCTCGCAACTCTCTCCCTATCTGGCGATGAAATACTGGCGGGAAGTAGTGACCCCGTAGTACCACCGGTGCTCCCGCCCATTCACACCTTGCGGTTCAAGATTCGAGAGGACGGAGCAGAGGGATATTTTAACTATCTGTCCCTCCAGAGTATCCCCCGTCTCAAGGCACTTGAATTGGATCTCGCCGACGAAAACACGAGTGGTGCCGTTGCATATTATTTTCGTAAATCAGGAGGCGCGATTCGGCACCTTGAACTCTGTGGCATCGACAGTTCCCGATGTAAGCTCGTGGCCATTTTGTTGTGTGGGAAACCGGCTCACGCTGTCTTTGATTTAGCCTCCCCCGCCTTGCTGCATCTAGCTCTCCAGAGCACCCCCAACCTCCAACGCCTATGTGTTGACCGACGGAATCAACCCCCGCCCATCCTCGACATCATCTCCGCCGTGTCCTCGCACAGTTTGGTCGAATTCCGCCTCCGCTTCTTCATCGGTACAAAGGATGGGGTACCAACACCGTGGCACGATATCGACACGGCGCTCGCCGGAGATCAGTTCGGCGCTCTCACGGATTTTCATGTTAATACACCAATACCCTACCCCATTGACCTCACTGCGTTGCCGAAAGTCAGGGAGGCCATGCCTTTAGCCACGGCGCGAGGGATCGTGCCGGATACAGTCTTCTTCTAATTTCTGTACTCTGCTATATATATTATCTCACATTATCCGACGAGACGATTGTGTTATACGCGAATATTGAGTGGTTTGAGGGGGATGGGCGAAGAAAATCCTGTTGAGTCTGAATGCGGGAGGCCGGGGCTTGAGAGGCGAGTTGAGACCTCAGACTATTTCGGCGAACAAAGTGGGTCTACACAATTTTGGGCTGCGCGCGCTACATACTTTACTGATGGTCTCCACACATGATACTCCTAAGTCCCAAACTCCATGTAATACTACCTACCTACCTACCTACCATGGATTTCATCCTATCCATATAGCCAACGCTACTACCCACCTCGGAAAGAAACTGGGGGCTTGTAACATCAGCAATCTGACAACATGACCTTCACGTTGTTGGCAATGTTTGCATTGTCCCGTTGTTCACCACAACTCCAGTACGAAATCAGGACCACATATTTTACAGGTTGAATTACGCTAAAAACTTGGGTATACGATAGTCCGCCAAACCCAACGGCAGAAAGATATGTTGTACGTGAATTTTGAGACACTGGTACGCACGAGTTGCATTCCGCTAACATCCCGCACGACCGCAAAAGGCACTGAATTCCGCTTTGCGGAAACCAAATAAAAAATGCAAGGGACCCCGCCTTCCCTCCTCGGCGCTGATTGTCCACCGCACACCGCGCCACGCACCGCAGGCCCATTACCGCACAGCACACAGCACACCCACCTCGCCCATCAACGCCGACTTCACGCATTTTGCGCACTTCGCGGGCAGCGGTCAGGAGAGAGTGATTATAGGTACGGGCGGCGATCGAACTGAAAATGTGTATGCACCAAAAGAAGGAAAGAGGAGAAGGAAAGAAGAGGATAAGCGACGGTGCAAAGCGTAACACGAAAAGGGAAAGGACTCAAGGAAAGGAAAAGAGCAACGGAGCGAAGAAGGAAGGGAAAGAGGACGCAGGCACAAAGTTTGCGGGGAGGCACGACAACTTTAGTAGCATAGGCGTTTGGTCAACGGACCGAATGCCTATTGATGGCGTGGAATATCCATCATGTCGAGCGCATCACGGAGTGATGCCGTTGGTTGCCGAAAATTGTGAAATCCCTCAACTCTGTATCCACTGTGCATGGGGGGGGTTAGGTTTGGGTTAAATTTGGGTTAGAAAAGTTAGGTATGGTTAAGTTTGGTGTTCTGGTTAGGTCCCCAGGTATATTGAAGAGGTTGTTGAAGAAAGGACTTGGTTGTTTTGCTGGCATGCCACTACTGATGGTGTGATGGCTGATCCACAGGCAATAGGCATTCACGCGGCAAGTAGGCGTTCGGTCAACGGGCCGAACGCCTATGCTACTAAAGTTGTATGTACTCCTTTGCGGGCCACCGCAAAACCACAGGCACACGCTCAGCACATCGCACCCAAGACAAGGGCAGCGCGCCCTGGTCTGGACATTGTGGACAGGGAACAGCCGCAATAACGACAGGTGCCCCCATATATAAAAAAACAGAAGGAAAGAAAGATACAAGAGTCAATCAAGCGAGAAATAAATGCCAGGGCAAGCGGTCGGGCCGTTTGGGGCGCTGGGCATTGAGGGGTGTGCCAGGCTCGGGCGATCGGCAGCACGATGGGGAACGAGCAGCCCCGCAAATTCGTCTTTCCTTCCTTCCTCTCCATTGCACATGCAACCACTTTCCCACTGGAATCCTCGTTTCCTCGGACTGCACCTCGCATACATGCAATTGCAAGGCCCACCCTATTGCCCTTCACAATCGCAGGTCGCTGAGTCGTGCCGGTAAAGTCACTAGACTAGGCGACTGGACCTGTGCTGCATGCACGGTGCCTGTCCTCGGCCTTCGGGTTTGAGCTCCGTGCTTGAAAATTGTGTACACATCTTGTCTTGACTTGATGAATACCCACTGTAATCGAAATTAGCTAGATCTCCTAGTTCGAATATATTTACGACTGACAAGGCTTGGTAGCACATGGAGTGCATCTGCTTATCATAAGTTGTTGTTTGCTGGAAAATAGCAGAAGGAAGCCTGTTCGACTCAGGTGCAACCCAATAAACATCATTGGTTCCTTTTTCTCGGGAAATTACATCACCTTTGAAAAAAATTACTTTTCAAGATATATTCTCATCAGCTTTGGCTTATTTACAATGAGGAGTGCTTGGAGTACATTGACCTATCTTTGAAGATTATACTCATAGCAGAAGGATCTTGTTTGACTTGGGCCCAAGCCTTAGGAATTGTCCGATTCAACTTTTTCATGCCATTGCAATAAACACTGGCCTTTAAAGTAGGAAGAGAAGGGAGTAGGAAGGCTTGGTAGCACTTGGAGTGCATCTGCTTATCATAAGTTAGGTTGTTACTGTAAGTAGGTTAGCAGAAGGAAGCCTGTTCAATTCGGGCCCAAGCCACAGGTTTGCTGGTATGTTTTTTATTCCTCTTTGAATGTAAAATTCAGTCAAGCCTTAGGACCACCCATAATACTTCAGGAAAACCCTAGCAAGGCTTGGTAGCACTTGAAGTGCATCTGCTCACCATAGTAGCATGGTTATGGGCATTAACAGAAGAGACCCCTGTTCGACTTGGGCCCAAGCCTTAGGAATCATCTGACTCAACTTTTTCATGCCATTGCAATAAACACTGGCATTTACAGTGGGAAGAGAAGGGAGTAGGAAGGCTTAGTAGCACTTGGAGTGCATCTGCTTACCATAGAAATACTTTGTTTGTACACTTGTAGCAGAAGGAAGCCTGTTCGACTCGGGCCCAAGCCATGGAAATTTTGGTTCCTTTTTCTCGGGAAATTATATCACCTTTTAAAAAATCACCTTTCCTCATCAACTTTGGCTTGAATAAATTTACAATGAGCAAGGCTTGGTAGTGCTTGGAGTGCATTGACCTGTCTTTGAAGATTATGCTTAGTATAGCAGAAGGATCTTGTTTAACTCGGGCCCAGGCCATCGCGAATCGTTCGAATCTACTTTTTCAAGCCATCACAGTACATTTCACTCTCATTTACAACATTTCACTCTCATTTACAGTGGGAAGAGAAGGAAGTAGGAAGACTTGGTAGCACTTGGAGTGCATCTGCTTATCATTACATACTGGGTAGTAACTTGATTAGTAGAAGGAAGCCTGTTTGACTCAGGCCTAAGCCCTGGTTTCTGGATTCCAACATTTTTTCTCACTCTCACCCTAAACTGCAGCTGCACTCACAACTAGCAATCATCATCTAGCAAAGGACCAGGAGATAATGAGAAGGCTTGGTAGCACTCTGAGTGCATCTGCACATTATTTGGTTTCTGGTATCTTAGCATGATCAGCAGAAGGAAGCCCATTCAACTCGGGCCCAAACCATTCGAGCTCCAAACTGTTTTTTCTCCCTCTACTCACCGAAGTCTTAGTACACTCATAATACTTCAGGAAAACTCTAGCAGGGATTATCAGCACATCTCCTTGTTAGACATTATTACATTTAGCAGGGACTTAGAGCTTGGGCCCAAGCCATCAAATTGTCTGAGTCTACTTTTTCTTGTTATTGCAATAAACACACTCATTTACAGTGGGAAGAGAAGGAAGCAGCAAGGCTTGGTGGCACTCAGAGTGCATCTGCTCCCTATTCGTATGCCAGACAGTGGTGTTGCAGAAGAAGCCCGTTCAACTCGGGCCCAGGCCATACAGCCAGCTTCTCCGATTCTTTTTATATAGCACTCAAAGATTCCCTTTGTGATCAAACTCACAGGCCAATACCCAGTATCAGAGAGGGCAGTAAGGCTTGGTAGTGCTTGGAGCACATCTGCTCATCATGATATGGTCAGTATTATCCATTAGCATGTTCGTCTCAGGTCCACCATTCCTTCTATTTTTCCCTCTGTTTCAGATTCACTTCCAACACACTGGCCTGGGTCAGATCAAGAAAAAAAGACAGCTTGGTAGCACCTGGAGTGCCTCTGCTCCCTATTTGTACACCTCACTGCAGTGTTCAAATTCACAGAAAAGCCTGTTCAATTCGGGCCCAAGCCATTAAAAGGCTCCCAGGTTCCATTTTCTTGCTCTGAAAGATTAACTTACTGGGAATACAGGTACAAAAGAGGGAAGGAACCTTGGGACTAAGGCTTGGTAGTGCTTGGATCACATCTGCTTATCATATGGTGGTTGTTTTCATGATCCTGTTTGACTCCGGACTAAGCCATAGCGCATCAAGAATAGTCATTTTTTCCTTCTTCAAAAGTCTGGGTCATTTTAAGAGTGTACTACTTACTCACTTTCAAGAGTGGACTCAACCATTTTCTCAAAATGTCTCTTCAAGATCCCATTGTAACGAGTAAGTTTTTTATTTAATTCCTCCCTTTATTTTCTTTGCACATTCCTTGAATCTGGACCCGACGCACTGATGTCGCCATGAATACGCTCCTTGATTTGTTTCCCCTTTTGTTTCACCTGTCAATCCGTAGTATATAAGCCTGTGATGTCCGTAGTTAGCCCTTGGTCAATACTATCTTCACGCCACTCACCTCGTTGGTCCGACCAACCACCGAACCGAATCCTTCGTGTGCCGGAACTAGCAGCCGACTCACAGGCCGACTGCTCTCCGTCACACCCATCAATTGATACAGCCATACTCTTCTTCACCTGTTAGAATGAATGAGTATGCTGTACTGTTTCAACCAAGTACTCGTGATACATGATGCCTACCCACATCTAGAGGGTCTCTACTTATCTGACCTGCCTATGCAAGCACTAGAGCCTGGTAGCACTCACAGTTCCTCCACCAAGTTTACGGTGTGAGAAGGAACTTCATTCTTGAATGCGGAGATCCCTGTTCGACTCATGCCCAGGCCCATACATGACTTCTATGACTGACAAACTCTTTTTTATTCCAGTAGAAATGATCCAGAACCTAGCTGCACACGAGAGAGAGCAATGGGTAGGTAGGTATGGGAGTGCTTGGAGCACATCCGCTAAGAGCTAGTTATTGTGGATGATGTTAGGTGTATTATTATGCATTACACAAAGAACCCGTTCAACTCGAGCCCGGACCATTGTAGAAAATGGTGACACCATTTTTTTTCTTTCTTCACTAGCTACAAATGGCCCAGAATCTTCCTAGGGCGTGAATTCACATGGGAACCTCAACTCTTTAAAATTGTTGAAAAGATGTATCCACCTGGTGCTTCCACAATTTCACATAGGAAATTTAACGAAGACACAGAATGTGAAGGGAAGGCCTGGTAACACTCGGATCTCCGTGAAATGTTACCGCCTGCTCATATTATGTATTAATAGGCCCGTTCGACTCGGTCCTAGGCCACTATGGCTGTAACACTTGTCTTTTTCTTCACTAAAATGGAGACAAGGAAGAGATATTTTATGCTCACCATCCCCACTTATGAAGTGGGAGTTGTAAGGGAGTGGAGTCTCAAACCTTCGGGATTGCTCGACACTGTTTTGTTAAATATTCCTCCCGCTCAAACTGAATGCATCCGCTCGGGCCATCATGCACAAAAGTGGCACCTTTTTCGTCTTTCACTTGCTACAGCTACAGATGTCCTCGAATTTGCACAGGCTACACATGAGCCCAGGGAACCTCAATTTGGGACACATGTCTCATTCGAGAAGCCCATGTATCTGTTTTGTCTGCCTCCACAATTTCACTCATGTATTTTACAGCTATTTGCGGAACATAAGGCGCGGATCATTTTTTTTTCTAAAAAAAGCACTTTTCACTAATGCCCCTCTAACTCGCTCAATTCTTCCCCAAATGTCTTCAAACCTGGACCAAACAACAGGAAATAACTTTCTGCAGTGCTTAGGGTATGTGTAATATTTATTTCACCCGACCAACATGTCCAAATGGGGCAACAGACAGTTTTCAGCTGTTGCCCCTCTATCTGTGAAGATAATGCCCAAGATCTCTTGACAATCTATGAATGGCTTCTCAATGAGATATTACATTGCTTAGGATGCATTTTACTGCTATATTTTGAGGTATAGGGTATGAAATATCACTCAAATTTAACATATATTTGAAATCCTCATAGATCACCATAGTAAAACAGATCTGCAGATTTTCTACCATCCTAAGCAATGTGTTATATATCTATAAGTTGTCCCAAGGTACAATTTCCAGAAACTGAAGGATAATGCTCATGATACAGGGGCAATAGCTGAAAATTGTCTGTTACCCCATTTGGACATGTCGGTTGGCTAAAAGAAATATACCACATACCCTAAGCACTGCAGAAAGTTATTTCCCGTTGTTTGGTCTAGGTTTGAAGACATTCGGGGAAGAATTGAGTGTGTTAGAGGGGCATTAGTGAAAAGTGCTTTTTTTAGAAAAAAAATGATCCGCGCCTTATGTTCCGCAAATAGCTGTAATACAGGGGTAAACAAGGCACAGAATGAGAAGAAAAGACCTAGTAGCACTTGGAGTGCATCTTCAGAGCAATGTTACCACAATATATGATCGGTGCGGACTAAACCCGTTCGACGCGGGCCTGGGCTATTATTAGTTGGAGACATATGTCTTTTTCATTGACTTCAACTTGTTGATATTTTACACCAGAATGAAAACAGAGAAAGAGATCTTTTCTGATCCCATCCCTTGTTCTAAAGTGCTGTAAGCGAGCGGAGTTCCAAGGCCGCGAGGTTGCTGGACCAATTGAGCTCCAGCAATACTACTTATCTTGCTGGAGTGTGCAAGCAGGAGGGCTCGGTGTACAACTTGAACATTGCTTCTATCGCCTTTGGTGTATCACAGAAGAAGCCCGTTCGACTTGGGCCCGGGCCATCCAATGTTCACGGATTTCCTTTTTTTGTTCCTCCCCAGCACATGCGACCGACGAAACTGTTTTCCATTCCGACCCCGTTTTTCGGGGTTTCCGGCCTTTGTGAAGCTAATTGAACATAAGCCGGAAAGGATCGGGTTTCGGACATTCTCGGAGGAGCGGGATCCTGCGGGCCGCACGCTTCCCTCTTCAGTACGCGCGTCAGATAACCTTTTCGACGAACCTCAGCGCAAAGAAAACGGTTGACTTTGGACGCCATTTCTACTTCTTGTACTCATGGAATCGGGGCACGAGCGGACCAAATCGGCAACATGCCAATCGTTGAACGGGGCGCGCACGTTCGACTTCGAACGCCTTCTATCTGCCAGTGATCTCTATCTTGGGCGTTCGTCTGCTGTTCCTTGTCTCTCGCAACGGCCATGAGCGCGCGCACCGATACTCAGGAATCTCAGGCAACGGCTTTCCGTGGGCTCGAGAAAGAAAAGGACGGCAACACTGCGTACTTTTGGCAGACAGAACGCGATTCGGAGCACGGTATGTGGCATGCTTTTGGTCACCGCGTTTGAGTGATGGATGAGCGACGTAGGGGCTGAACACGACGGGCAAGATAAGGAGCATGGACTCAGCGGCAGTTCGTCCTTTAGTATTCTATTGAGCTATCTAGTGCGACCCTCACCTCCGTCGGCGAGGTGATCAAGTTCCTCTCGCACAAGCACGAGGAGGATCCAGCCCTTTCGCCGCACATGCATGACCCCGCGCGCCTGCGGCGCTGCAACGCGCTCACGCCGGAAGAGCTCGGCTTCCTCGACGCGCGCGCCAAGCGGATCGCCGAGTCGGGCAGTCTCGTAGAGTTCTTAGGGCTGGAGGAAGGCGCGGAGATGGATCCGCGCGATGTGCCGATTGTCTGCTTGTTTCCCCGTTCCGTGGTTCTGCATACTGAGAAGTTGTCCTTCTAGATTGGCTTGGGTGGAAGCGGCGGCGGGATGCGCGCGAATCTGTAGGTATCCCGATTCCCAATAATTCCCTCGCTGAAGTATCTGGATAGCGGGTTTATCACCACCATCATCGCGTTCCAAGAGCTCGGACTGTGGCCGAACATCACCTACGCCGCGGGTGTGTCCGGCGCGTGCTGGGGCCTCGGTATGTGCCCCTCCCTCTTCCTCCCTCTTCCTCTCCTAACGCAAGCTAAATACGACTGAATGTGCAGCGAGCATGTACACCCTCCCACTCACCCCGCCCCTCACCGCGCCTCTCTCCGCGCGCCCCCTCCTAACGCACTTTAAGCACATCGCCGGCACCCACCCACTCAGCACGGGCGGCGTGAACAAGGTCGCCGCGGCCGAAGGCGGGCTGGCCGCGCTCCTCGGCCCGCTGCAGGAGAAACGCGCGAACGGGCAGGAGGTGTGTGTGATTGACGTGTATTCGACGCTCACGTCGGCGTATTTCTGGCTGCTCGGGAGCACCGCGGGGAAAGGGAGGGTCGACCCGGCGTCGCTGAAGTGGAGTCGGGCGTTTGAGAATGGGGGGTTGAGCGAGGGGCGGGAGCCGTGGCCGATGGTGGGTGCCGTCTTGTAAAGATGGCACCCGTCGTTGTGTTAAGATCAAATCTCTGATGCAGCTCACGGCGGTGCGCCACGAGCGCCCCTGGCACGACTGGAAGTCGCCGACGGAGCCGTTCGCCGACTATGATACAGCCAACTCGTGCGTTCTCGTCGCTTGCCTAATCCTTGATCGTGTTTTCTTCCCCTCCGTTCTTCCCGTTCAACTTCACCCTCACTTCAAATTCATCGAATCCCTGCCCCAACCCACCGCATCTCACTTTGTCTTCCTTGTCAACCTATTTAGCATCGATTTACTCTGATTTGACTGACGCAACGCTCTTCTCTCTCTTCTTATCTGTAAAAAAATCACCTTCAACTGAACTCGCGACCGCCTTGTGTACATCCCAGGCTGGAGCACACAAGCGAGAAGGACGCTTGGTGGCAGTGGTTCGAGATGAACCCCGTCGAGGTTGGGAGCGAGGAGCTCGAGGGGTGGGTGCCTACGTGGGGTGCGTTTCCGCCCCTTTTGCGAGTCTCTCTGAACCAATTTATCTATCGTAGCCTTCGGCCGGCAGTATGTCCTATCCTCCCTCCTCCATCCGTTCCTTCGTAATAATAAACAACCACAGCTTCGACAAGGGCGTCTCGACGCAGAACCTCCCCGAGTACTCCCTCGCGCTCCTCCTAGGGTTGGCGACCGCAGCGCCCGCGGGGCCGCTGAGCAGTATCTTGTGCGTTCTTCTCCTTACTTTCTTCCGATATTCCTGTCTGCGCTCATTCATTCAATTTTTTTTCGCTCTGGTTCTAACCTTATGTTGCTGGCAGGGGCACGATCTGGCGGAACCTCCCGCAGAACGTAGTTGGGAATGTGGTGCGCCGTATGTCAGAATTAAATTAACTTTTGAAAAAGACTGGCCTGACCGTTCATTGTATTGATTTACAGACGTGACGCAGACGGTGACCAAGGACGTGGGAGACAAGGAGATGGATAGGATCGATAATGTGAATCTGGTGCATGCGGGGTGCGTTCCGTTTCTGCGTTCTTTAAACTTTCAATTATTCATGTGCCGTAGGAATCAAGCAAACCCTTTCTTCGGTGCGCAACAGGCGCCGCACAGGGGCAACGGGTTTGAGAACGCGCCGCGACTGCATCTCGTGGATTCGGGCATGGCGAACAACTTGCCGACACATGTCTTTGTGCACGTTCGTTGTTTCTCATTCCGCCTTCAGGAATGTAGCTTATGCATTCGCCTTTGAAAGCCGGCGCGCGATGTGGATGTGGTTATCCTGTATCTCTACAACTCCTCTCGCGTGAGCGAATTTAAAAGCTAACATCTACCCAGATTCGACGCCTCCTCAGACGTACAGAAAGGCGCCGCCCTCGCGCGCATCAACGAGTACGGCGCGACCAAAGGCCTCACCTTCACCCCGCGCGTCAACTACCCCGCGCTCGCGCCGCTGGCGCAGATCCCTTCTACGGACCCGAAGGACAAGGGCAAGAAGGTGCCCGTGCAGCTAAGCGCGGAGGACATGACGGCGCGTTTCGCGGGGCGCTACGCGCAGATCCTCGACGGCCTGGCGACGCATGTGGAGGCAGGACATGAGGGCGTGGTGTACAATGATAAGCATCAGCCGCAGGCGTGGCGGGATGTGTTGCTGGTGTATCTGCCGCTGTTGCCGGTATGTCTTTTTCTTTTCTTTTCACTGCGACGAAGGATATATGATTGACTTGGTATTCGCAGAATGCTGTGAATGTAAGCGCGCCTTTCAGTCCGCCGCGAACCTTACGACGAAGCTAATCTGGTGAATCACAGCCGACGTACGACCCATCGACGGCGGCGTTCAGCTCGTCGTACAACCTCGTGTGGACGCCGGATGAGGTGGACTCGATATACACGACTGCGGCGGCGAATGTAAGTGTCTGGTCTGTGATTTCGACATACTGACCCAAGACATCCCGCAGGTACGCAACGGGATCGAGACGATCCGCGAGGCCGTGCGCGAGGCGTATGAGCGCCGCCGGGCGCTGCGCCTTGCAGGCACGCCGAACCCGGTTGAGATCGCGCGCGCGAATGTAGCTAGGTTGGATAGCGAGATGGACCGCTATGTGGGGGGTGTGCCGCCGGAGCCGGTGGATGCGTCGGGAGTGAGGCCGTGGATGGAGAGTTAAAGCAACGCGGGATGGCGGAGAAGGCGAAGTTGATTCAGTGATGTTGAGAATGCGAAGGGGCTACTTGGATGCGCTCGGTCTTGGCTGTCCTTGAACGCGACATTGAATTGTTAGTGAATTACCCAAATGCTTATTAGAAGCGAGTTGCGGCGCCAAATTTGCAAGGTGAGAAGAAACTGAAGATACAAACCTGCTCGGAGAATATCTCAAAGCTCGACTCGGCGGAGAATACTCAACGGCCATCATGCGTTACGATCACCTCATGGACCGCTCGATACCCACAAACACTGCAAAATCAGTCGGACACACG
Organism: Mycena galericulata; assembly: GCA_029289565.1. NCBI lineage: Eukaryota > Fungi > Basidiomycota > Agaricomycetes > Agaricales > Mycenaceae > Mycena > Mycena galericulata. The sequence goes on along the minus strand of JARKIA010000161.1, from coordinate 147,943 downwards.
ATCCCTTCCGCCCACTCCAAGCAAACCCTACATGCCTGAAGTGAAAGTTGCCCTTGTGACAGGATCCTCTGAGGGCGGAATCGGCTTTCACCTGTGCGTCCGGTTCTCCCTCTTCACGTCGCTCCTTCAACGCGTCGCATAGATGCCAGAAACTGGCCGAGAGAGGGTTCACCGTCTACGCGACGTCACGGACAATGTCCTCCACCCAGAACCTTGTCCATCCGAGCATCAAAAGGCTGGAACTGGACGTCACAGACGATTCGCAAGTTCAACCAGTGGTCACGAGAGTAATCGAAGAGTCAGGTCATATCGATCTACTCATTAATAATGCTGGGATTCTCGCTCCAGGTGCGTCTACAGAGTCCAGGATGCCAACGATGATTCAATAAATATTCACTGGTCGGTGGCGTAGGACCCACAATTGACTGGACAGCAGACCAAGTTAAAGCAATCTACGATACCAACGTCTTTTCAATCGTGCGCCTCTGTGGAGCGGTCGTGCCGCACATGGCGAAACGCAAGATGGGTACCATAATCAACCTGGGCTCAATTGTCGGAGAATAGTGAGGCGCCTCTCGCCGTTTATGTAAATAGCGTTCACTGATTGCATCTACAAGCCCGACGCCCTGGACGGGGATATACGATTCCTCCAAAGCGGCCGTCCGCGCTTTGAGCGAGGTACTGTCGATGGAATGCAGGCCGTTCAACATCCGGGTTATCCTCGTCGCCCCGGGTTCCGTTCAAAGCAGAATCATTGAGAAACAGGATAATTTCCAGCTCCCGCTGAACTCGATCTATAGCGCATTCTTCCACAATATCCGGCAGCGCTTGGAAGCCGCAAGGGACAACTCTGCGATGCCGGCAGATAAATTCGCGGAGGAAATAGTGTCGAAGGCGCTCCGGTCGAACCCACCCAGTTATATCTTGACTGGGGGAAATTCGACCGTGTTTCGCATCCTGGCGTACCTTCCACGGAGTTGGTATCTTTCACTTATTTGGAAGATGTTCTCGAAGAAGGCAGCTTTGAAGGAGAAACAGGATTAAGTGGGTGTGCTTACCGCTTTTCATCGGCTTCGTAGGGTGCTACTTACGCGGTTGAACCAGAAGTTCGATTGTAAACTCGAAGCTTTCCGAGGTAGCAATGAACAGTCGAGCCGAATAATGCCTGTGTTTGAATCTTAGGTACATGCCTAGTCGATGCCCGGTGTCGGGAAAATCCCATCAACCTCCTATCGCAAGTGAAAGAGGAAAGAGGTGTTACGTCACGTTGTGATTCCGCAATAGAGCATATTTGCAACTCCCAAAATCCATGGTCAGATTTCTGCGATCTATGGAAAGCCAGAGCACCACGCTCGTTTGATGGCCGGTGATTGCCCGATACGGCACTGATGACACCCGCCCGTTACCCAGCTGAGTAGCATCGCACTGAAAGTCCAACTGGATATAAGTGGTGTAAGTACTTGCTAGAACATCCAGGGGATAAAGGAAGACCTTTTTCGGAACCGCTTGGCCCGAAGCATGGAGCGGTATCACGTGATCGTGTATGCTTATTCGCGTGAGACGCGTCGTCATCAGCTTACTGACGCGTCTAAGACATTCCAATACGTGTCATGAATCTGTATAGTGACACTGGACTCTATTCAATTGTATCCGGGGGATATGGGCCCTGAAATGGCACAAAGTGTATTCCACTTATAACCCTCCTTTTCTTGGCGGCTTGTTGGCGGCACATTATGAGAGCACTTCTAGAAGTTAGCTTGAACCACATAGAAGGGCCTATCCCTTCTGAGCTCCTTTCCCCAAGAATGCCTGGACTTTGTATTACGTAATGCAATGGACACATGTCTGACATGCCCATCGCTCAGTCGACTGTAATGTCAGCATTTTTCTCACGCCAGAGGCACCATCGAGTGCATTCAAATTCGCACAATGCTCAGAGGGTCTGATGTGACTACCTGGCTTCTGAATAAAGCAGGTCACTACATACATCTTGTTATTATCCGAACACTACATATTCTGCTCGGGTTCATCCTCTTCATCGGAGAACCAAGCCATCAGTTGATCCCCCTCCTCTAAATCAGCTTCGCCCTCAGGCAAGGGCTCATCGTGGTTGGTCATTTCATCAAGCTTGGAGGCCTGTTCCTCATCTTGAATATGGACTGAGTACCAGCCCATTAAATGAGAGATTGAACTCACTCAATCCTAGTCCGTTATTCACGCCACCCATATACTTCAAACCTTGTAGCCCAACAACATCTGAGCCATTGTGGAGAGGCGACAAGTTGGGAATCAATGCAATATCATCCTGGTAATCATCTCGTGCCATTGTCAATGTATACCCCCAATGTTCATCTAGCTCTGCAGGAACTCGATGCATGTTGTCCAGGTGTTGGAATCGAGTTAAAAGGCCCATATATATATCCCATACATTTGTTCGAAGAACTGGTGGCTGACCCATTTGAGTGTAAAATTCAGCAGCCAGTTGAGCGAAATCCGGTGGGACCAGTTCAAAGACCTCATGGTCGGGAGGTGCATACAAGTTCCGAACGTAGACCACCGAATCCGGATCAACTTTGACCTGAGTTCCAAGCACTGAGCAATGGGACAACTGAAATAGGTCGGACAGACCTTGAAATCTAGGATTCCAAACTCCTCGGGAGCTTCACGCATGTGACTGGGGACACCATGAGGGAGCACTTTGTTTTTGTCAGCACGCTTGGCGGTATTGTTGACACGTTCTCTGTAGGCATCGAGTTCCTTCTGCAACCATGGGATAAATACCCATCGAAAGACAAGACTTCATGAACCGTGAATAAGCCAATGATTGGAATGGAGATTTATTTGGAACGTACGCCTGCAGAAGATTGCTCGGATCGTACCAGCCATTATTGACCCCAATGTCGAGGATGTCTTCAAATCCAGGTGTCCACCGGCGTCGTAGTTGAGACCAACCTATCTCTGGCATAACATTTTTCTTTTCATTCATCCAGCGATGTTGCAGTGTTCCTTTAAGGCTAGGATCATGCCAGTGCCGTAGAAGGGTGTGCCCGTTTGCCAGTCCGAAGTTTTCGACACCTGGATCGCTTTGAGAAACAAGCGGCATGTCTACCAACTTCAGATTGAATCAAGGTAGGTCAAGATTTGGACTCACATCCGGATTGCTCCACCTCATCGAGATAGTAGCTGAGGATGAGGCGAGGATTACTGTTTGTCCACCATATTTTCAACCAGTGAATATAGCCGTAGAACGGGTCGAGGCCGGAGTGAAGCGCCAGGCCATACTTGTACTTCCACTTGTCATGCTGATCTACGCACCACATATCATTACCACCGGCTGCCCAGAAGCGTTTGCGCTTCAGACGATTTGCTCGGCGTTGGCGGACTAACTCCGGCTCGTATATGGCAAAGTAAGATCTTATAACGCTCCTGTAAAATGTCAGATAATTCAAGTGTCCAAAATTGAAAAGAAGCTACTATGTACCGTGGCACACTCATATTTTCCTCGTGAAAGAGGAGGCCACTGATCTCTCGCTGGCCCGCTTTAGGATATTGCACCCGTAATCGAAGCATCGCCTCCCGTATTGTCTCTATATTATGGCCCTGCTTCCTAGACCTAAAAAGGCCCATCCCCTTCACGAATTTCGCGAAAGCGAGTAAGTCTTTCCCCCCATCAGCGATATAGTCTGCACGAAGATAGTCGACACAAACCCGATGCCATATCTAGTGCCGTTGAGATGCCTGGTCCTCAACAGTTCCAAGATCTGCTTGTCATTTTTCTGCATTTTCCAATATCGCATGATATGGGACCCAATAAGGCTCAAGGGTGCTACAGTGCGTTCATGATCAGCTGTTTTAAAGCCTCAATCAAAACAAAATTACTTACGAAGTGGCTTATGTTGATTGTTTCGCGCCATGGAAGATGAGAGACAAGAATTGAAACGGGAAACAGCCACCTGAGTCGCTGCTACCGGGTGGATACTGGAAGAGATAAATGAAGCCTCTCTTTATACCGCAAGTTTCTCAACATGACTATTGGATTACATATGCATTATCCGCAGAGAGTAAAATGCAGTGGAACAGCCTCTCACTGCGGATGCACAGGTTTAAGTATGCAAATTACGGGTTAGGATTGTCTCATCTAGTCTGTAGCGGCGCAGTCATTCGGGCCACTTGGTTCCGAACACAGCCCAGGCTGTTTAACTTGTATTGCTTCTCACAGCAGAGGCACGGGCGATATTTTTCCGTGTGGGAGAAATCCTTGGTTGTGGTTTCCTGTGCTGAAACCGACGCAGTCTGTTGATGAAAAACACAGCCATGGCAGGTGTAAGACTGGGTATTTAAATCTACTAATTTTTGCAATATACCATTGTCGTTCAATTCCTGCCTGCTTCCATCTCTCTTTCTCTCTGATACTCAATGGACCGTCGACTCGACAGTGGATTGGTTACTCAGTTTACTGAGGATGTACCATCTACTAAAGCGACGGTTTGCGAGCGGGAAAAATGCAAAGCACCGATTGCCGCTGGAGAACCACGCCATTACATTGGTGGCTACAATTCTCAGAACGGGAAACATGTCTGCACCAAGTGTATTGACTACTACCGTGCTCAGCCGGCTACAATGTCTCGTAAGTGGTTCATTTTATTAACCTGATTCTTTGCTGAGGAGCACCAGGGAAAGAATTCGAGCGTGGTGAGGTCCAGGATGTGAGGAGGAGCGTGAATGATGCACGCCGCAAAGGTATATGACATTAGTACTTAATCATGATGTTTGAACCGACTGTGTCTCCAGGTGCAAATCCCTCTGTGCGTCGAGTCACTGCAGTTTCTGGACTTGTAGACATTTCTGGGCCTTCCAATGGTACGACAACAGTCTTTATTAATGCTTCGTCGACGCAATTTCCCTAGGGCTGATGTTACCTCCACCTGTACCCGGTCTCCAACCTCGTGTTGAGGTTCCTAGTTCATGGAATGTCTACCCACCGGGTTATATTTACCCGCCAATTCCACCTGCTGGGCAGAATCCAAGCCAACTGCAGTATTCAAACACCCCGGCACCGAATGGCATGTACGGATATTCGGGTTCCCATGCACAATATGGTGTGACCCGGCGCGACTGGGCAGCAAGGGCATATCAGGGCAGCCTCGCTGATACGATAACTTTACGGTTCAAAGTGCTTCGTGAGATCAGCGGAAAGCCAAACGGCGTACAAGTTCACGTGAGCCCTCATCATTAATATTTGAACGTGGCACCAGTTCATTAACTCTGCCGCCCAGAATTTGTCAGAAAGCAAGCCAAATGTTCTAGCTACATCCACTCCGGCTGCACTGCGGACAATGGCAATTGACACAATGGATTCCAAGACTCGGGGGGCACTCAAGAATTATCCGATCAAATGAGAGTCTGTTGTACTGCGTGAGATCTCGAACTGGGTTGATCTTGCGCAGGAGAACCAGCATATGCCATATTTCTACGAGCGGTGCCTCACTGGGAAGCCCAAGGGGAAGGATGGGGTAAACACCTTCAAAAAACCGACCAAGGCATTTGAACTTGCTCTTGTCATCGATCCCGACTTGTGGGAGAAAATCACGGAGTTTGTGGCCCAAACAGAGGTATGATTTCTCTTTTGCGCTACATTTTGACTGATGTGTGTTCAGCTCAACGCGGAGATGGTAAAACTCTCGAGCCCTCCTTCACGATTTCTAACAATAACCATAGAGCTTGCATTCCTCTCGCCATGGAAAAAAGGCCGCTGCTACTCGCATTCGGCGCATTCGGTCCGCCTCGCCTTCGGGAAGCGACTCTCCTCCTGCTTCTCCGGGTCCTTCGGAGTATAGTCTGAGAACCGCTAGCTTCCACAGTTCTCAAAGTAACACCGGATACCTCAACCAGTCCATGTCCGACAATTCAGTCTCTAAGCGCCGACGCAGTGTATATTTAATTTTCAATGCAACAAAATTAATCTGATTGACACGCTTCACACTTTAGGATTCTGAGTCTGTCCCCCGTACCCCACCACAGTCAAAACGGCGTGCAGTCCCTGTTTACGAGTCTCCTAATCGTGAAAAATTGTGTGAGGCCTTGCTTGCAGGTGGATCCTCTTACTCACAGGTTTTGGAGCAAGGTAGTATTCAATTATTCGGAATTATATGATCTTGCTGATAATTTTCAGCACATATTGTGTCTGAACAGGTCGAGTTCTTCCAAATCCCGTATCCCCCACTGGGGGAGCTCCTGTCTGGCAAGTTCCAGGGTTTTACCTGCGATCCAGCTGAAGCTGCCCATGGTTCCCTCGGAGTTGAGGATGGTAAATACCTCGGAATTGGCACATTCAAAACTGCGCAGCCCGGTTTCCTCTCCCTCGTTCATCTTGCGACAGAAGGTCTCGGTCAGAAGCTCAATGAGGCCGTCGCTATTAAAAGAATGTATGTGCCCCGTGCTAAGCCGACCGGCGCCAACCCCGCCGGTTGGATGATCACCCGCCTCATGCCTGCCGATGAATTTCGGAAGACACTCATGGAGGCCAATGTTTTGCTTTGGGCCGGCTCCCTCATGGCTCTAACATATGCATTCATTGAAAATTACATCGAAAACTCCCCTCATACCCCCCCATTTGAAATCCCACAGGTCCGCTTCATCCATGCTGGTGTGGCGGCCGTCCATCAGGCTGCATCCGGACCTCCGGCCAACAACAAATCGAGCATTTGCCGTTCATATCTCATTGAAGAGTACATTGACGAGGAGAAAGACGGTTTCTACAAGTTCATCAACAACGCCAGTGCCGTCCCCATCAAACTCCCAACTGCCGACAGCTCGCTCTCCTTGTTGGCCACCTTTCTTTCATTTACACAACATGTCCAGTACTACAAAACGAAGGGTATGGTCTACCTCTCAGATCTTCAAGGTCAGTACTTCATTTTCCGGGGAATCATCACTGAAGTCACATTCGAGGTTCCTCCAAGCTTTTGACGGATCCTCAGATTATGACTACCCCGTGAGTCCTTTGGCCTTTGTGATCCGACCGTCTAACAACTGGTATCAAGTTCGATTGGAGATGGAGCTGAAATATTTGGTGAAGGCAATGTACCCGCCGCGTTTGAAGCATTCCCAAAGCAGCACATTTGCAACCAATTCTGTCGTTGGTTCAAACTTCCCGCATTCGAGGAGACAGAGTAGTTAAACGTGCTCAAATGTATGCTCTAAGCTCCATGATCTATGCTTTATGAAAAAATATGCTTCCTAACTCTCCTGCGAACTTATTCAGATTCTGAGGGGAAAAACCTGTTTTATTGCGGGAAAAGTAGCTTCATTTTATAGCGAGTGGTGGTGTGAGATGAAAATAATAATCGGACTCAGAAAAGCTGGTGGAATTTGAATCAAAGTTCGCCCGAAAGCCGGAAAGCCCGAGGCTAGGAGGACGAGGGAAAGGAAAATAGAATGAACAGAGTCTTGAGGCCGAAAAAATCCGCAGGAGCGTGGTTGGAAAGGAGACCGGGTGATAAAGGGGGTCGGATGCAGCGAGAGTCCAGTTCTGCCGTGTCGACTTGGATGGGCAAACGGGTGGCGGGCAGCAGGCAAGCTATCGGTGCGCGAGAAGTAAAGGCAGGCGGCCGGAGTGATGCGCGATCAGCAATCACCGGATCATTTCCGTGCTCATCAGCAGTTACTTATATAACGAGGCTTATACTTAACGAGAGGTATCTAGCAACAGCTCGGTGTCATCAGTCCGACTGCCGTATCGGGCAATCACCGGCCATCAAACGAGCGTGGTGCTCTGGCTTTCCATAGCGATCCCCCATCACTTTTAGCCGGCGGATGTGATGATGTGACCCCCACCTATGTTTCCAGGGCTCGATCTCTCGAAAATTCGATTGTGAGGCCATGAAAAGTGGAGGAATACGCCGGAACTTTATCTATGTGTCGGTGTTGGAAAAAAAACGGGCCTTCCGGGACGTATATTGCGAGTTTTGGGCAACGTCCAGGTCAGTGCTTCTATTTTGGGTGTCACCACTTTTGAGCAATCACTCATCACTTTTGGGATCAAAAGGCCCGCTTAGAAGATTTGGGCGTTGCAAATATAGGATAAATCTATTTGGCAACCCCAATGCCGGCATCACCCCGGGTGCCAAATAGACAAGTCCTATTTAGCACCCCCTCCAAAGATCATAAGATAAGATAATACTATATTGATAAGAGATTATCAACGCTTTGACCGTTGTTTTTTATTCGTTTCCGAAGGATTTTGACGGAAGAAAAATACTCAAATTGATCTAACCAGAGCCCATTGTCTCCCATTCACATTCACATGTCCTTTCAATTTTTTCCGACCATTTTGTGACCTTTACTTCAGAGTTTCTAGGATTTCGGAGGGGAAAACCGCAAAAATTCATCCAATTTCTGACGGATAAACGGGAAAATATTCAGATGGTAGGTCCTTACGTCCCCCTGATGGTGATATTTTTTTCAGAATTATCGAGGCCATATTAGCCTGTCAGGAGCATTCCGAACCTTTCCCGCTCCATCCCGCCCCGCCCCGCCATCAGCGCCATCAGATGTATATAAGCAGGCTTTGATGTAATCAAGGGGTGCTAAATAGCAGCACCCGGGGTACTTTTGGCACCCCGGGGTGCCAAATAGATTTATCCGCAAATATGCTCTAATGTCGCAGTACTGGATAATTCTATTTGGCAACCCCCATTCTTTGGCGTTGCCACTATTTAGCAACCCCATGATTTCTAAGCCATCAGTTGATGGCGCGTGATGGCGCTGATGGCGGGGAGAGGCGGGAGAGATTCAGGACGTTCCTGTGCCTTTAAATGCCTTGGTTAATCCCGAAAAAAAAATGACTACATTCAGAAGTACTTACCGCTTGTCTCACAATTTTTTGGGGAGCAATGTCTTGCTCAATTCATCAAACTATCGCGGTTTAGGCCACTTTGCTCATAAAACCTGAGAAAAATCATGGAAACGGACCGAAAAAAATGCCGAAAAAACTCAGACATATGGAAGTATAATCAGGGGAGCTCCCGACACTCGAATTAGTGGTCTGAACTCTCCAGAAGGGCGAAAATGTAAAAGAAACGGCGGTCAAAGCGGATTTTCGTGATTATCTTGCTTATCTTATCGTCCACGTGGGGGTTGCCAAATAGAACAATGCTATATGGCAACCCCCGTACATCTGGCACGGGGGTTGCCAAATAGAATTATCCCGCAGTACTAAGCCCCTATGTCAACACGATGATCAACAAGATTTTTGTCAAATTGCTGATGCACCGGGTCCGCTGTGTCAGGAGCGGAGATGAAACTTATGGGGTGTGAACGGAGCCCTAATAGTAATTTTACAACGACCGGTTACCATGGAGCGCCGATGATGTCGGGAGCGGTCCGTTAGCCGCTTTCGGATATATAAAAGACACTCCGTGTACCTTCTGCCATCAATCCGTTCCAGAATGCCTCCTTCAAATCACTTGGATCGCATCCTCGATTATACAACTACCGCCGCCACAATTTTAAATGGCATAGCAAATGCAGCAAGCTTACCAATCCTCAGTGTGCCTACTGTGCATGCTCTTACTATCTCAAAGATGGTTAAAGTGAGGACAAATTGTCACCATCTTACATCCCTCTGAGTGAGTGCATCCTAGGGAATGAGGTCAAACAAGGATGAAGGCATCCAGATGATGGAAGATATTCACAGAGTTTTGTGCGCTATCATTAGCCTGTACACAACAACTCAAAACGATGGGATTCTTCCTCCTACAATCATGTATGATATTGCCAAATTTGCAGAGTACGGTTCAACATTCATTGTTACTTTTGCTTATGGGCTCATTGCTGTTACAGTACACTTCAAAAAATAGGAGGTATTTTAGAAGCACAACAAAGCATGGGATGGTTCAAGCAGTTCTTAAAACAGTCTGAAAATATGTCGCGACTTCAAGCATACCGAAATGAACTCGTGAATTTGGTGAAGTCTTTTGGAGTACGTCTGAGCTGTTGTGTATGATCATACCATCCTCAGTAATGTGGCAGGATCAGTGCAGGCAGTCAAATCTTACTAGCCTGGCTCAAATGAATATAGAATCAGAAGAAATGCATGAAGAGCTGCTTACTTTACTTGGCAACAATCTGGATCTTACGACTTTCCGACACTTCCTCGTTGGTGGGGCTCATGTTTATCACACGGAGTGTCAATAGTTCATGTATTTCTGCAGGTTACTAATGACCAATCGAGCCTCGGAGATAGGTGAACCATTTCCATTTTTCTTGACCATAGTCCTAATACATTTGAAGTGTCCTGTCCCTCAACTTGCTCCCAGCACACCCACAGATATTCCATGGTCGGGAATCTGAACTTGAACATATAGTCAGTATCCTCGGACAAGATCAACCTCGAATTGCTATTCTTGGGACAGGTGGAATGGGTAAAACCACTTTGGCAACAGCAGTGATCCATCACCGTGCCATTGAAACCAAGTATTCACAACGATACTTCATCTCATGTCATGCAATGACTAGTAGTGTCGACATTATCTCAGCTATTGCCTCCCACATTGGACTGGACTCAGGCAGCAGTCTCAAAAAGGTTCTACAGCTCCTGGAATCCGACTCTATGTTGCTCTTGGTGCTAGACAATTTCGAGACACCCTGGGAGCCGATGGACTCTCGCAAAAAAGTCGAGGATTTACTCGCACATCTGGCGGCTATCTCTAATCTTGCAATTATGGTGAGTTTTTTCTCAAAGAGAAACCAAAGCAAAGTATCCCATTCACAAGTATTCAGATAACAATGAGAGGTGCAGAGAGACCAGGCAATATTCAATGGAGTCATCCCTTCCTTCCACCCTTAGGTCCCATCACAGACAGTGCCACCCTCAGGACATTCCTTGACATTACAGATTACCATCCCAACTCGGATGAAGCCAGCATAACAGTTCTCCTGGGATTAACAGGAAATCTACCTCTTGCTATAACTCTGATCTCCAGTGCTGTTGCTTATGAGGGCTGTGATGCAATATTGGCAAGATGGAAGGTTGAGAAAACCCATGTAGTTTCTGATGGATATGACAAGAGGTCTAACCTGGAAATCTCTATCATGCTGTCTCTATCAAGTCCTCGAATGACACCAGATGCTGCGCAATTACTGAGCCTTTTGTCAGTTCTACCGGATGGACTCTCTAATACTGAACTGATACAATGCAACCTTCCGATTTCAAATATTTTGGGTTGCAAAGCAACCTTACTTCGCCTAACGCTGGCAATGCTTGATTGTGATGGGCGGCTAAAACTGCTTGTTCCAATCCGAGAATATGTCTCTAGCATCCATCCACCCCCGAAGATGTTGAAGAGGCCAGTGAGACATTATCTGCACAAAACACTTGAAATGTGGAGAGACTTTGAGAATTTGCAGCTGTCACCAACTGTGGTCACCCAAATTGGTCTCAACATTGGGAACCTGAACAGTCTGCTAATGGATGCCTTGCAGGCTGAGCCTTCTGATATCACTGTGCTACAAAGTATAATCTATCTACATGAGTTTACACAACAAACATCTCGGCCCCTTCCTGCTTCAATGCTCTTTGGAATGAAGCAGATGACAGTGTGGCAAAATCATCCAGCTTATGGTGATTTTCTCAATACTATTCTTGGCCAATCCGCAAGTTTCCCAATGCTTGATGTAACTGCCCATATTTCCGAGGGTAACAAATACTTTCAGAATGCAAGTCCACGAGATAAAGGTAAGGAGTTATCGTCGTTGAGAAAATCTTCGAACTTACCTTGATATATCATATAGCTCGATGGTATGCAGCACTAGGTTCACACTACCAGGTACATGAAAACAATGTCTCGGAGGCTTGTAGGCTCCGCATGCAAGCAATGGCACTTGTGGATGGTACAAATGATCCAGTGAACGACTATCTGAGATGGAGACTCTTGATTTCTATCTCGGGTGATTTAGTCATGGCAGAGGATCCTGTGAAGGGAAAGTTCTATGCAGAAAGGGGATATGCATGTGCTATGCAGCTTGGATACACAATGGGCCAGGCAATTTCTTTGTCGCAGCGAGGGCGATGTGCTATGGCCATAGGTGACTTCCAAAAAGCAACCAGATGTTTGCAAACTGCACTCAGTCTGTTCAATGGCAGCGAACGGCAAGGGACACTGAAACACGTCAAAGCACAGAGTTTCTTAGCAGAGCTCCATTTTCTTAAGACAGAGTATGTTGAATCTCGCGCTGTTCTGGAAATGACCCTAGCAAACATCAGTCCAAGAGCTCCACCCAGCCTTAATTCAATTTTCATGGGGCTCAATATAGCTGGGGTTGATATTGTGACGGGTGTTGACGTAAATCTGGTTCAACATACGTTGAACACTCTCGAGGGGCAACTATCTGGATTTGTGGCTCCAATAGCTCATGTTTTCCATGGCATGATACTTGCAGACTTGAAACTTCACCAAGGAGAGATTGTGGTCACCAAAAAACTGTTTCAAAAAACATACCATGAACTTCTGGGAAAAGCAAACGATGGGAGCAGCATATTTTGCTCAGGGCAACTAGCAGATTATGGCAATGGAATGCATGATACCTGGTGCTGTTTACAATGGTCTGCTGTATTGCTTGGGTTAGGCCGGAAAATAAGAGATAAGCTGGCGCAGGTCCAAGCCTTCCGATGCTTGGGAAAGATATTTCTAGTGGAAGGAGATCCTGACACAGCTTTAAAATTGTTCGGGATTGCGCTGGAGGAGCTCACATTTATGGACGTTCATCGTTGGCGAGCTGATTGCATGATGCATATTGCACAAATCCACCAGTCACGGGGGAACATCCCCCAGGCAGTGGAATTATGGATGGAAGCAAGACCTCTGTTCCAGAGGACGGCACAGACAAAGGATGTGACTCTAATCGATGCGAAACTCCAAATAACAGCCTCTCCTGGGGAAAGTGTGGGCTGAAATGTATTTTGAACTACGGGCTTTGGTTTCGGATGTGACAATTTGTTTGATGTTTTCTTGATTAATTACTGTCGGTCCCATGTCTTCAGATAGGTAGGGAGGTAGGTAGGTAGCATTAGACGGCATGGTGTACAAAGCAAGTAAAATTACACTATCGTTCCTGGCCCTCTTTCCGCCAACTAAGTTCCATGATGCAGATCCCATAGGTTCCCCCACGCCCCACAGTGGACCTTAGACAGGTAAGTCCTGGAATATTTAGTTTCATGTAATCATCAGCCATCTCTACCATTTGGACGACACACAGCGACCGCGTAGAATTCCTCATGCACAAATTTTCCAACCAAAACAATCGTAGAGTGCTCGTGGATGATGGCAAGATTTTGTGCAAGTTAAGAACTGCCACAGATGACTGGGTTTCCAACAAGGCATGTTCTGGGCTTTCCACCTCAGCTCGGCAGAAGCGCCCGTTGCGGGCAACCGGTTGGCGTGTATGATCAACATGCCGTAGTTTTTCCAAGGCGAGGAAATGGGTCGACAACATTATGAAGTTGAAGATTCCCAGTGTGTCTGATAGATAAAGTAGTGCCTTAGATTCAGCTTTTCCTGCATGGCAGGTTTATCATGTTGAGGTTCACGATGTCCATGTAATAGGTAGAGCTTGTCTGATGAATCAACCTCATGCTGTAACCAGTTAAGTGCTCGGTTTTCCGCGTCTTTTCGGTAGGCTTCGATACTTTCTTCGGTTACACTACTGAAGTCAAGAGGCGGGCACTCAAAAGGTAATTTCTTGGCTGCCATTAGCACATCCCTTGCCCAAGATTGTTTCCCAGCTGCTGCAAGGTCAGAACACACGAATAGCAATGGGGGATTTTCCTGATATCAAAAGTGTTAAAACGCGTGTTGAACGCGTTCGCGATGTTTTGGGTATGTCCTCAATGCCAAATACTTTATTAGCTCATCTTAAGTTCTAGGCGGCTCCACCGCTTTTCAGACTTAAGTTTTACGACATCTTGAGTTCTGCTATGGTAGGTGCTCTCAGGGTTACCTCGATCTTAAGTTCATATCGCGATCTTACGAACCTCAATCTTAAGTTTGCGCAAGATAAGTTCGGCTCAAGGTATTTCATCACGGCGAACACCACCCGCAGAGCAAGAAACGAGCACTGCTAGACGAGGGGACCGCGTCAGCGCGTGTCGTGGGCAGACAGTACACTGGACAAGCGCGGAACGATAGCCCCACAATCACCCAGTGTCATGACCTGGACGCGCGAGTTAAGCTCTCTCACCACACGCACCGCCTCCGCCTCCTCGTCGAACACCAGTGGAGCTATCAAGACGAGAAAGAGGAGGGGAAAAAAGATCGAGAACGACTCACCGAGCCCCGCCGCCGCCACCGCGCCCGCGCCCAACTCCGCCCCGAGCCACTGCAAAATTGGCTCCACAATTGCCTCTTTCTCCGAGTCCTTTGTATATGCAAGACGTTAATAGTGTCCAGGACGGAATGGGAGAATGGGAAACACACCGAAATGCCCCCAGCCCCACATGCACCTTGGCACAAGCGCGCCGGTGCACAATTTGCGTAGCACGAGTGCAGCCTGTAGTCGTGATCAATTAATCGTCAGTATGTGATTCTGTGCGACCCGAGAAATATATGAAGTGAAAAGATGATTCCACCGAGAGGAGGCGGGAGAAGAAATACCAAGTAAGCTAACGATCCGACCCCGAGTCGGACGGGGGTCTTCTGCAGCTGCATACAAGCGTTGGAAAGCAGACTCAGAAATAGCAGATGCGGTCCGTCCGCCATCGTGTCTGGTAGACGCTATCAGTTATCCTTAAATAAGAGCATTTAGCATTTGAGGAGGATGAAAAGGAAGACAACGCGCGTCTTGATTTATGCTGTGGGATGGCGTAATATGAAAGGATTTAACAAACAGACCTTCGGACCTCCCAGAACCCGAAAACAGTGATTGGGGGCTTCTAGGCCGGCGCGCAGCGGCTTTACGAGTAGCTCAAATGGGAGGTGACGCGCTGGATTACCTCTTCCAACCTGTGACAATCCGGCACTTCAGGCGGCCTGTGGGGAAGGGAATGCCGGGCGCGTCGTAGCTCTTGGTGGGGAGGTACCAACTCTCCCCGCGATACCTCGCCTGTTATGTTTTTGCTTGTTAGGACCACGGGACTAACATCGTGTCGATTGAGCGTCCACTACTCACACGTCGTTACTGCAATCTGGCCCCTCAGCACCTGAGAGCTAATCGGAACACGCTCAATAAGTAGCTCCGATTATATCTGCAGACACACCAGAAATCACGAAAACCGTTCAAATATCGTCATCGAAGTATCAGCTCTAAGACTTATATCAGCCGCATCCATACATCGTTGCCCCGTTCCTCTTCAGCGCATGCCCGACATCCCGGCAAGTGATTGTCGATCTGAATCTAAGTAAATATAACGTTTCCACTTCCCAATAATAATGCAGGAAGCCTTACCGATAATCGTGCCCGCTATACTCAATCGCTTCGTGCACGATGCTCTCGAGGTATAGCTTCAACGACGAGCGGATTTCATTGCCCAGTGCGCTCCGAGTCGAGGCCGTGATGCCCATGCGGTTGACGCCGCCGCGCCGAGCGAGGCGGCGGAATTGCTGGTGAGTCATGCCTGGAACGCAGGAGGTCAGCTTCAGAAAGGGCATAATGCGAAGTTTACCACGATCGATGGCATCACGTTGGCGGCGATACGAGTGGTGCGACTTGCCTCGCCCGAGGCGCCGCCAGGTTTCCGAGTCCTGGCACCGGTGCAAGTAAGTTAAGGATCGGGAGAGAATATCCATGGAGATTGTATAGTCACCCTGAATTGCGACATGGCAGAGAACTCGGTCCTTTCAAACTTCCAAGTTAGTGGATGATGGTTGGGAGCAAGAGGTGCTTGATCTCTGGATCTGCCAATTCGATTAAGTAAGCTTCCCACGACCCCCCCCCCCCCCCCAGAAAAAGGAAATTTCATCAGTTGGGATCAGTTCATCACATTCTGGGTTGAAAGCTTCCACCTGGTGAAGGCTCAGACTACTGAGTCTTTGTATATAGCATATACCTATGGCTAACCTACGAAAAAATAATACTTTCTAGCATCCCGAACAACAAACGCACAGGTGCTGCACGGTGCTCGGCGATCACCGAGTGATCATCAGCTTACCTAACCGAATTGGCAGATCCAGATCTCAAGCACCCCTTGGTTGGGAGGGAAAGGTTCGATGATCATGTGAGTCGAAGGTGTTCGGCAACAACGGATCAGCCCTCGGCATCGGAGGGTTGATATGGACTTCAATGTCAAGGCATGTAAAGGCGTGCAAGTTTTTGGATGAACACTACGTTGGCACGAGGGCGGGGATCAAGCTGCTTGACTTCCGCGTTCACTTCCAGAAACAAAAGCCATGAGCCAAAAAAATTGAGATTTTCCCCTGAACCGTCTCGTTTAATTCACAATTACATTATCTACATATACATAAAGAATTCGCCGTGGGCTAACCCAAAAAATATAGGTTCATTCACATACAATTGAACATGATGAGAATTGGATTACCAGAGCAGAGTGAGCGCGACGAAGAATCGACGAGCAAAGTTGTTGAAGGAGTGAAGCCGGTGATCCGGTATGTCCATCAATGATCTGGCGTCAGTGACGCACCTCTTGCTTTCTTCTCCCTCAGATTGGCCGGAGAAACGGCTGATACTGTTAGTAGTTGCCTGTCTTGTCCCTCTTTCCATATCCGCAGAGACAAGCTACGGCCGCTCCGAAGAAACGATTCACGCACACCCGCCACACCCGCTACGTATAGTACGCACCATGCGGTCCATGCCCGAATTCCCTAAGGAACTCATTGAACAGATCATAGACTGTAGCGTCCGACATTGCTGAAAATCTGTGGTCTTGCTTTCTGAAGAGGGCTACATCGCACGAACCAGATTTCACTTTTTTTCGACGTTGACCCTCACTTCAAGGAACCTCGCCTCATTCGTCAACATCATTGGCACATCATTCCTTAATATCTGCCACCTCCGCCTACACTTCGGCAAACCTTTCGATATGACGCTTCTGCGACCGATCTCACCAGTATGCAGATCGTTATTCTAGATAAAGGGGGCTGTCTAGAATCGTGGGCATACTGGCTTGGCTCTCCCAGCTCCATACTCACCAATATCTCTGAGAGCGACAAATGCGCCTCCGCTCCCCTCATCTTGCCCATTTATAATTATCCGCATCCGAACATACCGACATGTTTTTATCCTGGCTCATGTCTCTGCCCATACTTCCTATCCTCGAAACGCTTAAATTCGCATCAGACCTTCTGCATGATTCATTCTATGCCCTCGAGACATACATTCACCGCGCTGGCGGAGAGCTGGAATCTTTGAATTTGCAGATTTTCGGTGCATGGGAAGGTTGGCTTCTGTTACCGACGTTGCCTGCGTCAGTCTTTGGCGAACCTCCAGACGGCTTTCGGGAATATAAGCAAAGCACTGTACGACTAATACAAGTACATTTCTCGACAATTTCGGCACCCAACCTGACGACGGACAAGAACATGGTATCAAATCAACATACGACGCAGTAGTCTGCCACACTCGTCTTGTTCGGATCCTTGGCCGAAAAATCGATTTTGATAGGGCCCGGCTCGCCAGGATTCACCCGACCGGTGGATTTGGTGGGTTTGAGGTGCACCCGGCCAATGCCGTCTTTCAGGAACTCTTCCCTGTTGAACTGGACCAATCCAGTAACGGCGCGCGCTGTCGGAAAGCAATGTCATATAAGCATAACGAAGCGAAGCGTGCGGCGACGAACCTGGAACTTTCCTCTCCTCATCGCGTTCGGATCCGATCCTCATGTTGGCAGAATAAACAAGATAATCTATCCACGGGCCCTTTCTTGCAAATTCAGGAAGCTTGGAATTCTTCTGAACCATTTGCCACGTTTCAAGAATTCTTGCAGGGCCATGAGAGAGGATCCTCTTGGTGAAGATCCTCCCTCCGGGTTGAAAGATCAACGTGACGATGAGATCTCCGCATTCGAGACGTCGTTGACGATCGAAAGGATCCTCGAAGAATGGTTCGGGATGCCCGCGCCTCTTGATCTCCTCAACAAGGGACACAAGTGCCACGTTCGAGATAGTATAGGGCGGGATGCGACCGGCATCAACAGCGACCGACATCGACTCTTCGTTTACTGCCTGCTCAAGCGTGATCACCGCTGCCGTCCTCTCAAGTTCCTCGACAAGATCACAGTCTGGCTTCGCCTTTATCAGGGCGCCCACAAGGAATTGAACTGCAGAAGCGTCGTGAAACTGCATCAAGTGGTTGATAGCAACGTCCATCGGGGTGAGGGGGCCCGGGTGAGCCTTTGCATAGCACGTCGTTCGGTGGATTTTCCAATGCAGCTTTTGGTGTTCGGATCTGAAGTGACGCAACATTTAGAGATTCGAGAAGAGACTTGGAGACGTGTTGAATGTAATGCGCACCCGCAATAAAATGCCGCTCTGCAAGGGCACATTTTCAAGCCCTTGGCGTCCGATGTCTGGCGAAACGGAACAGTAGCGCTGCAGACTTCGCAGGCATGAACATGCATGTGGCCAACGCGCATCGTGGCTTGGAATTTGTCGGGGTCTTCAACTGAAGGCTCGTGGTGCGCTGGCAGAAGCTGAGGTGCTGCTAAGGTGCCGTTGAAGCTCTCGTGGTTTCCTCGTGGCAGCCAGAGAGTTACTTTGACACATCAAGGACCGCACAAGTGCCTCAAAATCCGATAACTGCGGCCGGACTCGGCAACATTAATGACCTGAAGACGGCCAGCACCTGGCGGCGCGGCACGACTCGGCAAACCTGGTTTGCCGGTTGCCGAATCGGCATTTAATCAAGGCCATATCGGCGCTATTCACCGACTTGTCCGGCGTCCCGGCATGTTGGTGTCTTTGAATGGGCCTCGTCTAGCCTCGTCTACTCTTCGTGACCAGCACTTCGGACTGCTTGAAAGTATGGGCGAATCACGTTGGTCGATATGATAAGTATCTCAATTCGCAAGAAACAAGGCCAAGAGTTTGGATGGGTTCGAGTCTCGTTTGAAATGTAATGGTACATATTCGCAGATATAACCGCATCAACATTCACACCATGCGTACTGAATTCCGGTCAAGGATAGGAAGATTCTTGAAATTACATGGCACAGTCATTGGAAAGAACGTGTACCATAGCCCTATTCTACGCGGCAACAATGGAGAATTCAGCACTGGTTGCCCCAAGTTATTGTGTGTTGATAATGAATTCGAGCATGTAGTCATGACTGTATTCCGGCAGCCTTGAATATGACCCAGAGCAGTAAACGCACCGAAGCGGAACATGGGGGAGCTTGACTTTGACGGCCAACCGACTGGTTTGAACGTCCCCGGCGAAGTCCCAAGCTCATAATACTGGCACACAAAGAAAGTTACATTTCGATTTTATCGGGCACAGAGGGGAGATTTGTTTCCAGTCAAGCGGCTTTCTCACAAAAGTTAACAATCTGTGACCGGAACTTTGCGTGAGTTGGGGAGAAAGCAAAAATCGACTTATACAAACGCCTAATTGACAAACGAGGCCTGCGCAACACGGTACACCATCGCAAGATGGACCTAGCGGTGTACAGGTGCTACAAAAGTTGGTATCCTTTGAAAATAATGAATAAAAGAGAGCATGGAGCGAGTACAATGGGTACAAACTTCATTGCAAAAGAGCCCAGAGCAGCACGGCACGCCTTCGCAGGGTGCACCGTCCGTGGCACAGGTGCTACAAAAGTTTGTATTCTTTGAAAACCATGAATAAAAGAGAGCATGGAAGGAGTGCGGATGGATGCCGACTTCATTGCAAAAGAGTCCCGCGCAACAGGCTGTCGTGAAGCATGGTGACCCTACATTTGAGCAAGACTGTCTTTCATTGATTTCCACAGCATTGCCTAGGCTGGCCACATCCGACGAGCCGACATGAGCAGAGGTGGTGAAGATGAAGACGGTGAACAACTGGAAGTTGAAGTACATAACGATCCCAAGGATTTGCAAAAGAGTGTCAGAAAGTGAAGGTGAGGGAACAAAGATTTATGTTTCCAGCTCGGAACTGAGAATATCGAAGGTTCGATAGCGCTCGCTGTCAGTTGTGCAGGTCGGGTTTGCCTGCGTATGAAGGGAAGCATGTTGATGGACATTATGCGACATAGGCGCCCAACCAATTTTCTTCTTTTTTTGTTTTGTTTTGTACAAGAAGGCAGTGATCTGCTAATTCTCGCTTTGGCCGGAAGTAATACACCCTCAGATTTTGCGAATTAATTGCGCACCATACAGTGGAAGAATTTCATGTCTAGAGTTGAAATTCGCAAGGGACAGGGACATCTTACTTACATTGAGGTACGTTCCATTCCATGGTGCGCCTAATGTTTCTTTCCGCGTTCCCCTGTTCCACGCGATATATTCTTAAAGCAGATGCCAAGCGGCGTTATCGGCGATAGGATGACGCCCCGTCTTTGGAACTTGGAAGGATGTCGAGACTCCGTGACCCGTGGCGTGAGATAGGGTGCCATTGTAGCTTGGTGGCTTTTTATTTGATGCCTATCAGTCAAGTGGGTGGTATATAAATAACCACTGAGTGCGTATGTACATAGAGTGCCGTCCCTAGATGGAAGTAGCTCGGAATAGTGCCCGACGTGGGTATACCGCTGAGGCGCTTTTCGCTCATATCCCATGTGGGAGAATTTCTCCCTTCTGCGAGGCACTCAGTTTGGCAGGGCAGATGCAAAGGTTAATAGTTACTAACGTCCTCGCTCTGGGAATGGTGATCTGGGAGGTGGTATTGGTCCTGGTCCGGGTCGCGGGTATCGAACGTTCCCGAGGTGTCCGTCTTTGGTGGCATAAACGCCAGCGGCATCGTTTTCTGTGCACCAGGACGAACCATTAGCCGGGTACTCCGTAGCAGGAGTGGATCTCGTACCGTCGAGTCTGTAGCTCCTCCAGTAGATCCCGAAAGGTTGGAGCGGTTAGACTTTTCGGGGTCGCCTTTGCCGAGGACAACCCTGCGGACATTGAGCGATGCCAGGATGGAGTTGACGTAGACTGAATGGTTCTTCAGATGCGGGTGCCAGACGATAACATTCGACGTACGTTTGCCAACGAGCTGATGGAAAGGCTGCCAGATGGTCCGGTCCGGGAGACCGACATTCTACAGGCAGATTAATATTCGCACACAGCACACGTGGGTGAGGAAGGGAAATACCAGCGCAAGGAACAGGATTTGGACGATGCTGGGTAGGGGTGGGGTCAAGCACAGATCGAGCTCATTGGACTCCACGTACGCTGTCATTATCCCTCGGCACATGGCATAGAGGATCAATGTGTCGATCATATCCTCCGTGCTGATAGATAGATGGGTTGTCAGGAAATAGAAGGTGCACGGAGCGGGACGCCTACGTGCGGATACCCGAACGACGGCGGGAGCGGAGGTAGTATATGAGGGCGAGCATGATCGCAATGTCGCAGGCGCCGGCGGTGCCTTGCACTGGGCCGCTGACGGACTGGACAGCGAAATTAAGGGCTATACATATGAACTTCGTAAAACGTACTTGGAACGAATGCGTAGATAGGGTGGCCACGGCGGGGAATCGGAACCTGCATGTATCCGTCTACGGTCAGATAAAAAAATTCCGACATGAAGGGAGTACGCACAGGTGAACCGTGACATCTAGAATTTCACGATGAGAATCGGAAAAAAAAGAAGACAAAAAAGAGGGAAGAAAGCTTACAGAGACCCAGTCCTAAGCATCGAACAGCATTCAGTTGAAAGTTTTTGGTTGATAGCAGTGTGCGTTACCGCAGGACGTCACGGCTAGCAGAAACTGCGCAGATGGATCAGAATTTGTGATGCGCCTCATCTAACAGGCACTTACGATGGAACCCGTCACAAAAACATTGCTGCTAACTGAGATGTGGTTAAATCGAGTCAGACATCCTTCATTGAACAGAACTACTTGACCAGATTTGCCACGAATAGAAACTAATGGGTCGGGGTCAACGATATTACACCACGATAGGGCTGAATTAAACCCACCATTGAGCTATAATTGTGACCATCGTCTAAACAACGGTTAAGTAACCATCGGCTCTTCACGACGCAACTCACCAGGAGGCCATTTTCAAGCTATGAGGAATCTTTGAGAGATCAATGCCGCTCGAAATGGGAAGTCACTCACAGCAAAACTCCTGCAAAAACAAGAGGTTTACATGATCGATGGCGGGATAACACAGACCAAAGCATACCAGGGAATAAAGGCGTCCGCAGCGAGGTTTCCGAAATTGAGGACGAAGTATGTGTACAGCGAATGCGCGACCATGATCGTAGAGAGGGTATCCAATGTCCTTGGTTACGTCAGTCAAGTGAAAACCAAAAAATGACCCACATACCACAAGCTCCCGACCTGCGGGCGCCAAGCAAAGTATCAGAGGATGATCAGCAGTCGAAGCTGAAGGAATTACCGTTATCTTGAGGAAAATACTGTCCTTTGGATAGTTTCGAAAGTAGAGGTAGCATTGAAGGACACAGATTCCGTACGCCCTGGATCGATAGATGCGGATCGTCAGCGAGAGCGGAAGCAGTCAGGGATTGCTTACGTTGTAGCGACCGCAAACCCGATGAACGAGGTCGCGAAGACCTCCTTGACTTCAGCTACTGCTGCTGCGAGGGCCGCTGCCTCGGCGGCTGGAATTGCACCCGGTGGAGAAGCCATAGTACTGGTGGTGGACGGGGAGAATCCAAGAGCCACCAGTATCCGTATTAAGTAGGCAATCCCAGTTCTAAAATATCCTGAATCAAAGAACTGGGGGGTCGAGATGGTGGTGATCCTGGTGTAAGCCACACGAGATGTCCACGGAGCTTATGCCAGGGTGCCTCCGCTTAAAAATAAACTTGACGGACGGCACTGCCCGGTAAAATGCGACATGCCAGCGGTCAATTG
Organism: Mycena galericulata; assembly: GCA_029289565.1. Taxonomy (NCBI): domain Eukaryota; kingdom Fungi; phylum Basidiomycota; class Agaricomycetes; order Agaricales; family Mycenaceae; genus Mycena; species Mycena galericulata. Next base: position 124,977 of record JARKIA010000161.1, on the reverse strand, counting down.
AGATCTACCCCATGGGCATGGAAGATTAAGCCAGTTCCGCCGCAGGACCCAGGTCGTATCGAAATCTACAGGATACATCTGGATGGACCCAAAGTCTCAGCTGGATTGGCAGTATTAGTACTATAGTAATATTCAGAAGGCTCGAGAGATTTGCGAGATATGTACTTCACTGATGGCTGTACCGTTCCACGGACATCTCCGGCCCGTTTGATATAGTGGAGCACTTTCGTGGAGGGTGTCGGTGCGCCGAAGTCATTTGAAGAAATTGTTACGGAAATTTCTAGCGCTTGGCGCCCATGGTGGAGATGAGATGTCACCTCGGTCACGCGCTGTCGCACGGACCTTTTTCGGCTTCTCACCTTCATCTCCAGGCCTCAAGTCTTGCTAAGTTCTTCCGTTTTCTGCTTCAGCCACTTGAACGCAGACTTGGATCAGTATCTTCACCATCTTTGTTCTGGAATCATGAACACCTACCATCGACCAGGGCCGCATCTATATCAGCATTTAGAAGCCACGACTGTGCCAGCATTCTGATCGGCATTATGACGGCGAGGCGTTTGGGCGCCTTTACCTCCCACGTAACATCTACTGAGCCCTGGCTTGTGCTCTGGTCGACAATGGGCATCTCCTCCTCCAAACTTCAGTCGAATCCCAACCACTTCGCGACCCCAGTCAGTGAAGCGGCGACTGGCTTCAAACCGGACCGGGAAGCCTGGAAAACGTACGACTATATCATCTGCGGTGGCGGTATGTCGTTTGGTTCCCAGAATACTCTTCTCCTGATGTCGCCAAAGGAACGGCGGGTTGTGTGCTCGCTTCACGCCTAAGTGAAAACCCTGAGATCAGCGTCCTCCTCATCGAGGCAGGCAAAAGGTCTCAGAATTTCGACTTAGCAGCTCACGTGTTTAACCCTTTTTTGTCCTCCAGCAACAAGGGAAACCTTTTGGCACGCATTCCACTCGCTTTCACGCAGCTTTTCCCGACTGCGGTGAACTGGAAATACGAAACAGTGTAAGGCCACTGATTTATGTGCTTTATTACAATCTTGATATGCCTTTCTAGCCCTCAAGCTGGCCTGGACGATAAGAAGGTGTCCTGGGACCGAGGAAAGATTCTTGGTGGATCAAGGCAAGCTTTCTGTTGACTTCAGATATACCGGCGTCTCATTGCGAATCACAGCTCCATCAATGCCTCCGTGTACCAGAGATGCTCCCCCGAGAGTAGGCCAGCCAGTTATCCTCCAGACCTCGCGCTGATCCGTCTCAGACTTCACTGAATGGGAGAAGGCCGGTGCTACGGGTTGGGGTGCTTCCGAAATGGCGAGGTAGTATGTGATTAACCCTTCCGGCGAGTTCTGACGACGAGACAGATATTTCACCAAGGCGGAGAAATACAGCCCGAACCCGGACTTCCCTCATATTGATACTGCGTTGCATGGCAGTTCGGGACCCGCGTCCACGCGTTATGGGCCCTTCGCAGTGCGTGTCCTTCCCTGTTTCCGACGCATCTAACCTGGCCACCAGCCAATCTGCGACGCAGTGATAGAGGCAGCTGTGAACGTAGGCATACCGCGAATTCCGTACGACCTATTTCTTTGTCTCCAATGTCCGGTGTCTGAACGCGTGCAGCGACATGAACGCGGACAAGGGCCCCGCCGGGGTTTCTAACTTTGCCGGTTCGGTGGATCCCCACGGAGAACGTACGTTACCAGCCACAAAATTAACGTACCGCGTAACAGTTTTACTCCAGGAAGTTCCGCTGCGACCGCATACCTCACCCCTGACGTCCTGAACCGCGCCAACCTCACAGTCGCCGTCGACACACGCATCACGCGCCTCATCGTTGAGGAGGCAAAGGGTGACGAGCCCCCGCGCGCGACTGGCGTTCTGACGGCGCTGAAGAATGGGCGCCTCTTTGCGGTCGCCGCACGCAGGGAAGTCGTCGTCAGCACCGGTACGGTCGTCACGCCGCAGCTCCTCATGGTCTCGGGCCTCGGCCCTGCGGAGGAATTGCAAAAACACAAAATCCGCGTGGTGCGCGACCTACCGTTTGTCGGGAAGAATCTACTCGATGTAAGCACCTTCCTTCTTCCGCTGTCTTGAGGTGTTGATCGTAGGGTGCGGCTAGCATTTCTCGGCGGGCTCGTTGGTTGTGCGCGCCAAGTCAGGCAAGACATGGGACTACGTTCTCTCGCCTCTTGGCGGCGTCATGGCGCTCAGCAAATGGCTCATATCTGGCACGGGGCCGATGACTTCGATCGCTGCGCCTGTCGGGGTATTCGTCCACTCGGACACCGTCGTGTACGTGCAGAAGTATCCACCAGCGCTTTGGACCCCTCACTCACACGCTACTCAGCGCTTCACCAGGCCAGGACAACAAGGTCCTCGACCTCTCTGCTGCACCTACCTCCGCGCCGGACATCGAGATATTTGTGGCCCCGCTCATAGTTGTGAACAATGGGTTCACTAAAACGCCCGGGTTGAGTGGGTTGACCATTGTGCGTCTCTCTCCTTTGCGTGCTTCGGTCTCGTGAACGGTCCACGTAGGGCTGCATTGCTATCAATCCCGTAAGCGAAGGCACGATCACCCTGTCCAGCGCCAGCATCCTGGATCCGCCACTCATCGACCCCAAGTACGTACGCTTCTGGACACCGTCTCTTTCCCCTCCACTAACTTTTTGTTGTTGAGATACTTCTCAAACGAGCACGACCTTCGGGTCCTCATCAAGGCGGCGCGCCTCGCGCTCCGGATCGCGCGCACGGAGCCGTTATCCGCCGCGCTCGATCTGCCCGTCGACTCGAAAGACCAGTCGACTTTCTTCTGGCCCGGCGACGCTGACCCCGATACGGTCAGTCGATCCACACTCACATTTGTATATACATTGCTGATGTCTGAGCCCAGGTTTCCGATGAAGCGCTGACGGCATGGATTAAGCGCAACGGCCAGACGGCTTGGCATCCCGTACGTCCCCGCCTTCTTCATCCTCCACGGAATTTTTGAACAGTAGTTGATTTGATTATCTGCTTGTGAAACAGACCTCATCCGCGAAAATGGGCGCCTCCTCCGCGAGCAGCGTCGTCGATGCGGAGCTGCGCGTGCACGGCGTCGCGGGCCTGCGAGTAGTCGACGCGTCCGTGTTCCCCACATCGGTCTCGGGCCACCCGTGCGCCGTCGTTATCGCCGTGGCGGAGAAGGCGGCGGATTTGATCAAGGCGGCGCAGTGACTATGCATAATTTCGTGAAATTTTGGACGTTCTTCTTACTTTTATCCTGGTGCGAGCGAGTAGTCTGTGTGCATGCCGAATATACCCTATCGTAATCTCACTTGGGTCACGCAGTTGGCATGACTTGAAATGTTTTGTGGACTGTTGTCTGACTCGGGAGAGGATTATTCAGAATCTCAATATCAAAATCCTTCCGGATCGTTCTCCGGAACCGGGAGAAGGGAGAATACATGCAAGAATCATGTTACGAGTTGCAGACGGGCAGCCAGCGCTAATAGGCCGTCTCGGCCCCTTCCCTATTTGTTTAATTATTAGCCGTAAGATCAGCAGAAACCGTCGGCGCTTCCTTGCCTGTCATCGAATCCTCGAGAAAAGGTGGGCAGTCCTGCTCACGTAAAGGCAACCAGTTCAATCGTTCCGAAGCGGTTCAACATCGCATTTGAACCGACAAGAAAAATAAAGACTCGCATTTGGATGCTGACGTCAAGTGTGGCAAATTAAATCTAATTTCTTCCATTCAATGCAGTCTTCAGTGATTGTCTCAAATGCAGATAAAACAAACTTGCGTCTCTCCGTGATGCATAACTATGGCACATATATATTACGGGAGGCGGGATGACCGAGGTTGATATTTGACATTACGACATTCCGGTTCTGGTGATATAGTCTTCTTGACGGCCAAGTAGGGTAATAATAAGAGCTTCCGCAGGAAGTGGCATGCAATATCAACAGTGAATCGATCGGTACAGGTGGTCTATAGCGATGAGGCCGCAAGTCGTAGTGCGACACATGTTCGGGGACCTGATAGTCTCCGTCAATATCGTATACTTGTGTCTGTGGTTGACAATATCCCGCCTCTGAATTGGTGTGGCAGGACTCAGAGTGCATCTGGAGACATTTCATATGTTAGCGGCGCTGTGGTTGACGATATCCCGCTTCCTCGCTCACATTGAATTTAAATGCATAGATAGCACATATGTATCAAACAGTGGTTGGTTTGTGAAGAGACGACTATGGTGCCGGGGCCCGAACACGCGTAAGTAACAAATCCACTCACTTACAAGTTACAATGCATACTGAGTCCCTGTGTTGATATTACCCGTAAAGGGCTTTTATTATTACCCGCGAAAACTCTTATACTTGAGAAATTAAAATTCGAGGAGAGTTACCCACACTCCTTGAGCTCGAGTATGAATCATGGAACCCCTAAAGCGACGGGCAAAGTCCTTGGTTTGTGAAGGCAAATTGCAGCCATTCTGGTCTTTTTTTTAAATCACTATAAACTAGAACTGCGAGGTGGCCGACTGAGTTTTACTTGAACCCGGCCCGCTGATCGTAATTTGCGGGGAACAGTTCGGCAATCAGTCCGAATCTGCCGAGGTGTGAACCGTTTACAAAATTATTTGAAGAAATTGCATCAATATCGACGTAAGCTTGTTTGCAAGTTGCCACCCAATCCACCATCCAGATGTAAATTGTAAGCAAAAACTCTGTAAATGATGGCTAATTTTCACACAGAACATTACCATCTCCCGTACATCGATGCAAATGTTGTTTGGATGACATCTCCGTAGAAACAGGGGTTTTTGGGTTACATCTTCGAAATGGAAACATGTGTTTTGAGATGCATCTGTTCACAATGGAGATATTACAAAGTGGTGAGTTGTTTGTCAACTGCCAAATGCCAGTTTGCGCCAGATTTTCTGGAAACCGATGAGACTCGAAGGCACGGCAAAGGAACTCGGATTTTACGCACGTTGGGGCGAATTGAAATCCGGGGAAAGGAACCCTGGGAAGCCCTGAGTCAACCCTGAGACGTGTGTCAACGCGACGTTGGGTATCTCGGCATCCGCCGGCACTGCCGCCGTACCTGATCCTCTGGAAAGCCCGGCGACTTACTCGGCCGCGGCGTACGCGTGCTGAAGGCAATCAACGGATGTTTGCTAAATCCAACATTCCACTTTTCACACGTCCACATCTTTTTCTTCCTCTTCCTCCATGATACACATTTCTCTACTAACGGGTCTCCTCGTCTTCATCTCGTCTGCGCACGGAACCACCTTCCAAATCCCCCCCGCGATTCAGAACGGGAGCAGCACCGCGCAATTCACCTCTTCCGCGTTCGGGATCGACGCACCAAAAGTCTCGCCCATAAATGCCTCGTCCTTCGACTGGTGGTACTTCGATGTCGTCTCCAACGAACCCACCAGCAACCTCGCTTCCGTGGTCATAACCTTCTTCACTAGCTCACAACCCGCGTTTCCCCTCCTCTCGCCGTCGGACTCCGTCTTAAGCGCATACATCTGGGTGACGTTTCCCAACGGCACACTCTGGTCCGGCATCGCCAACGGGGAGGAGAACGCCACGGTCACCTCCCACGGGGACAACACGACGGGCGTTTGGCACGGAACGGGGTTCAGCTGGGTCGGGAGCAAGGCGGGGTATGTGGTTACCATCGACGCGCCGGAGGTAGGCGTAACGGGGACCATTACCTTCCCTGCGGTGCGTCTTCGCTAAATCTGTCTTTAATTTAATTTGATTCTCGCGGCACACCAGGTTGCCCCTGCGCACTACCCCTGCGGCCCCGCCGTCGCCGGCCAAAACATGGAAGTGGGCCCGCAAATCGGGTGGGCGAACGCCGTCCCCGACGCTGCATCCGTCGTCAACCTCTCCATTTACGGAGTAGAGCTTGCATTCGAGGGGGTTGGTTACCACGACAAGGTGTGTGTGGCGTGCGTGGAATTAATTCATACGACTAATTAATTAACCTCTTACTCCACTTCTCCCTCTCTCCGATCTCCATGTAGAACTGGTCCCCCGTCCCCTTCCTCACCTCCCTTGCCTCCTGGTATTGGGGCCACGGCCGCGTCGGTCCCTACTCCGTCGTCTGGTTCGACTTCCTCGACACCTCCGGCATCGAGCACGTCTCTGCCTTCCTCTCCGAGAACGGGAAAATCGTTTCCGCTAGCTGTACTCCGGGGAGCATCAGTGTAAGGCCCACAGGCGCAGGAGGGGCGAATGCAACCTACCCACCGGTGATTAGTACCCCGGATCCGGAAGGGTATCGCATTGTCCTGGCGCTGCCACCTGCTGAGGGGATCTCCGGAGGAGGGGAAGGGCAGGGGACGCTCGAAATAGACGTCGCCATCAGCCTCCAAACCATCCGCGCGAACCCCGAGTACGCGAGATTCATCGGGAACCTGAGCACGAGCACGGGGCTGACGGGCGTGGCGCTTTTTGAGCAGTTCAAGGTCACTGCGTGAGTGTGTAGGTGGGGAGGAGTCTAATCTTGTTTTAAAACGTGTTGGGGTATCTAATCTCATTCTATGATGGATGGATCGATGATGGAGTACAGTGCCCAATCGTAATCGCAACTTGCTGTCCGTAATGATATAAACGTTTATAAATTAAACTACCTCCCTGTTCTCCGAAGGATAACTCGAGGGATGCACTGATGGTGCACACACGCAGCTTGGCAATTGGACCTAACGATAGGTAAGATAGGAGTACCTCCCCATCCATCCATCCTGTCCGTTCCTCGATGATACCGTCGTCTTCGACGGCTGTTGACATCCACGGAACACGAGTGATTGATTTCGGCCATCTGCCAAGACACCCCGTACGGGACAAGATTAATGCGCTGCGAAGTGAAGCGATGTCCTGGGTTGCGGTAAAGTTGCGGGGATTCACCGAGATCGCAGTTAATGCGCCTCTCAGTCTGCGCATGGGATACATTCCCTATAAGCCCTATCTTCGTATGATCGTTTCTTTGGTCTCGCCTCGGCCCGGCGCATGATATGTGGTTCAAATTTAACAATACAAGTTACAGCCCTGTATTGATGTATCCTTATTCGGGATGGTGCCCGAGTTCTTCATTCGGGTGATGGATATCTGCAGAAGAAGCCCGTTCGACACGGGGTCGGGCTTCAAGATTGTTGACCCGGAAAGGTCCTGGAGCAACGCTTCCCTGGTTCCGAACTGAAGTAAGAAATTTTAGACCCCAAAGCAGATCTGACCTAGGAGTGACTTATAATCATGCAGGCCAGGATAGATGTTGAAAGTGGAACAAGGCCTCAGGCCTGGTAGTGTTCGTCTACACCACATTAATATCCTCAATGGCAGTCGGTGCTCATAAAATTGATTCGCGTCATCAAATTACAGGACCCTTGACAGGACTCACAACTCGAGACTCGATCCAGATGTCATCGCTGTACTACCCATTCATTATTATTTCTACGCCACGTTCCCGTACAGGAATTCGGGAAGGGGTCCGTGTGCCATGAGGGACGGAATATGCAACACTCTACGATTTCAGCCACCGCTCGTAAGTGGGAGATATAGAGATGTTTAATTGATAAAGAACATTCTTCGTTTCCGATGGTAAAAACACGGGGAAGCGGGCGGATTGGGACCTAACATCAAGAATCAAATATCGAAACGCGTTACAGGTAAGTAGTAATGACTGTAGGGGACGGTTTTACGATAAGATATCACCCCTCTCCTCACACAGTAACCTTGAACTGCTCAAACAGCGCCACGCCGGTCAGCCCCGAGCTCGTGCTGAGGTTCCCGATCAACCGCGCGTACTCGGGGTTCGCGCGGACGATGTGGAAGGTGACGGAGACGTCGATGTCCAATGTTGCTTCATGGCCCCCGTCTACACGAGGCAGCGACAGCACAATCCGATACCCCTCCGGATCCGGGGTACTTAGCACGGGCGGGTAGGTTGCATTCACCCGGCCAGGCCCTGTCGGTCTCACGCTGATGCTCCCTGGCGCGCAGCTTGCGAAGATGATCCTCCCGTTCTCCGACAGGAAGGCTGAGACGTGCTCGGTTCCTGAGGTGTCGAGGAGGTCGAACCAGACGAGGGAGTAAGGGCCAATGTGGCCGTGGCCCCAGTACCAGGGGGCGAGGGAGGTGATGAAGGGGCGAGGGGACCAGTTCTACGCCGTTGAAATTAAATAAGTTCATTTCAATGAATGGCATGAAGCTGCACCTTGTCATGGTAGCCGACACCCTCGAACACGAGCTTCACGCCGTTGGTGGAGAGGTCGACGACAGAGGCGGCGTCTGGGACGGCGTTTGCCCCCCCCCATTTGCGGGCCAACTTCCATGTTTTGGCCGGCGATGGCGGGGCCGCAGGGGTAGTGCGCCGGTGCGACCTGTTGTGCAAGAATTAAAATAAATTAACTTGATATCCGGAGAGGAACAAGACGCACCGCCGGGAAGGAAATAGTCCCCGTCACGCCAACCTCCGGCGCGTCGATGGTAACCACGTACCCCGCCTTGCTCCCGACCCAGCTGAACCCCGTCCCGTGCCAAACTCCCGTGGTGTAATCACTGTCCGAGGTGACCGTCGCGTTCTCCTCCCCGTTGGCAATGCCAGACCAGAGTGTCCCGTTAGGGAAGGTAACCCAGATGTAAGCGCTCAAAGTAGAGTCTGACTTTGGCGAGACGGAGGAGAGGAGGGGGAACGCGGCTGCTGAGCTGGTGAAGAAGGTTACGACGACGGAGGCGAGGGCGCTGGTGGGTTCTTTGGAAACGACGTCGAAATACCACCAGTCGAAAGAAGATGCGTTGATGGGCGAGACTTTGGGCGCGTCGATCCCGAAGGCGGAGGAGGTGAATTGCGCGGTGCTGCTCTCATTTTGGATGCTAGGTGGAATTTGGTAGATGGTTCCGTGCGCAGACGAGAAGAGTGCAAGGAGAGCAGCGAGTAAAAAAAAATGGGTTTCATGGAGGACGCGGGATGTGGACGTGTCTGCGACAGGTTGGGTTTTAACAGCATCGGGTAAGCGCGTCGCATCCTTCAACACACGGAACAAGCCACGGAATCACGCAACGGCTGGGTACATTTTCGTCATCTCTTTTTGCCGAAACTGAACTTTGGTCATACCAGTTGTGTCGCCTAACCGGGTTTCCGGACTCTTCATGGCAGGTAGGCAGGTAGGTTGAAATCGTCTCTTTTTGCGTAAGGGGCCGAAAGTTAACTTTGGTCATACCAGTTGTGTCGCCTAACCGGTTTTCCGGATTCGTCAGGGTAGGCAGGTATATGGAAATGGTATGTTGTAAAAATTTTGCAGACAAGGGGTATTCAGTGGAAGATGCCAAGACACTGTAATTGTGACTCGCGAGTTCATGTTCTGTCCGCGCTACGCTGGTACTTGAAACGTATCACACTGGCGCGTCGCAGGACTGCCAGTTGGCTACCCGGCAGTACTTGACTGGTAAGTACCTGTGCCACACTCATGAATTTTATGTGCTCCGGTTCCCTTTGGCCTCAATACTACATACTGATTCACGAAGCAGGAGGTAGGACGAAAAGTTCTTGTGTCAGTGAGCCTCGGAGTGCTTTTACAAAAAGTTTGAACTATGTTCGACTGGGCCAGTACGTAGACGTGGTCATCCATTTTGAGTGCTGATCTTATTAGCCGCCCCTTCGGATTCCTGCTTCAGAAAAAAAACATCAAAAACGAGCAAGTTTAGTGTTACAACCCAGGCATACTGGATCAATATTCAGCGGTGCGTTCCACAGGCTACCCGGCTCAATTTTATGGAATCATCCTAACCAATGAAGGTCATGATGTCGCTACTCCTTCTGGACGGTTAATCGCTTACCTGGGGTTCTTCGACAATCCCGCGAGCAGTGGCGAGAGGCAGTCGGGTTGAAGATGATAATGAGTAATCTCTACGGGGTCCGATGCAGAGTTGACGCAAATTACGGAATTGAGCACCGGCCAAGGCGTCGTCGATTTGGTTCCAGATCTCTTCATAGTGCTCGTATTCGAATAGATTTATGGTGAGCGAATTCAGGGTAGATACAGGTAGAAGGGGGAGTATGTCGAGAATATCCGTGGTATTTTCGCATATGAACGACAGGTGTCGAAGATGGATCGTAGATTCCAGGAAAGTTCGGACCCAAATGGTACTCTGCGCTAGAACGGACGAGATCAAACAAAAAGCTGTGTACGGGGTAAAAGAACATACATTCCTCTGGATTCGGTAACATGTTCAGGGTCAGGGAGTCCAGCTTTCCCCCGGAACGCTGAACAAAACTTGAAGCCGCGAGCGATAGATTTGTTTGATCAAACTCCACGAATCCTCCGAAGCATTGAAAAGATTTCAGGGGGGCCGCGGGAAGAGAGAGCAGCCAATCGAAAAAGCATTGGGCCCCCCTGAAAAACACATCCAAACGTGCAAGGCGCGATGGGAATGGAATGTCAGAGGGATACAGGTTTGCGACCCCGGAACTGCCTGAGATGCCAGATACAACCTGGATGGATAGCGCCTCCACAAAAGGGATACACGAAATGAGTTTGATGATGGAGCGTAGCGGAACGCTGGCGGTGTTGCGGGCTTTTAGTTCGAACTGCGAAAGAGTGACGGTATTCGCGCTCCAGGATCGAATATATGCGTGTAGGAATTCGTCCGAGTCGAGCCAGGAGAGTGCAGAGGAATCAACACTTCCCTTCCCCACGATATAAATTCCAATCCGGGTGAGATTCGGGCAACACTGGAGGCATTCTAAATACACCGCGTCTGGAGGTTGACCATCGTAGGTTAGCTTCAGATGTCGTATGTATGTGAGGAGTGGAAGGGAAGAGGCGTCGACCAGGTCGACGAACGCGGAGATGTTCTCGGCTGTCAGATCCACAGTCGAAAAGAGGTGGTATCGGCTGCGGGGGAGCCATCCCTTGCAAACTAGACCATATATTCCAATGTCGGTTCCGTCTGTTGGTAACTGGTCGAGAACTTTATCGATGAGTTCCTGAGGAAACTCGCGCATGGTCACGGTGTAGCCTAGCACCCCGGTCGCTGGCGGGCACGGGGGACAGAATGGATGAGTGATTTATCGTTTGCGGTGAGGTGGGAAGAGTCTAGGTGTCGAGAAAGCGGTAGAGCTCCTATTAAGAGTCAGACCCCCTATTAGTAAGTATAATTAGTCACCATCAGATCCACGTGCCAGCAGCGCGCTTGATGGGGGATGTAAATACATGTCAACAATAAACTGGAGGTTGAAAACTAAGTTTCAAATTCGAACTGCAGTTGAATTATAATGTCGTGTGAGTACATATTAATGTTTTGGAAATTCTCTTAACATGATGGTCACCACAATTTCTCGAGACAAGTATACTGTACGGCAAAGGTCCAATCTTCCGCAAACACTGTGCGAGTCAACTGAACGCATTTTTTGTGAGCTCGGTGGATCACTCCCATATGGTAACTGATATATTTCCATCCGAGTCGCGTTAGATCAAGTTCTTACATGCGGGGAATTTCTTTTTGCATCCTAGGACTGTTGGATTACTTATAAGTATGGTGGCAGCTATCACTTCATGACAACCCGGAGTTTCGACAGCAGCAGGCCAAGATTTTGGATCTGGACTCAGAATAGGGTGGTTACTCGATAAAATTTTCATTTCAGAAAAATCGGAGGGGGTCGGCTAGCGTGGGAAAAAGCGCGAAATCTGGGTCCGAGAACCAAAAAAATTCCGCCTGGGATATTAATTTCCCTGGCCGACAATGTCCATTTCGTCTTTTGGATGACTTCCAGAGCTGTTCGCGGTTGTTTTGCGGACCCTGGCATGCTGGACATGGCATAACCTGCTTGCCAGCTGTCCCAAAAAGGCAATTAGCGGTGCTACACAGCCACCGGTCCGGGTGATCCGCAATCAAAAGCGCGAAATCCGAGTGGGAAAAACGGAAATCAACATTTTCCAAGTTTTGCTCCGGCAGATGTGGAGAGCTGCCTCTTCTAATGCCATCCACACTATTTACATGACTTTCTGACAAAAACTGGGGTGTCAGTAACAATTACCAAATTGGGACTTGGACTTGTCACGAAGTGATAGCCGCCACCATACTAGCAGTCTTACATATACCACTGCGCGCCATGTTCGACTGACTCTTTCGTCCCTCTTTGCATTTATGTTCATCCTGACGGTTTCTGGATCTCGGTCACTGTCACATTACCATTGCCTTTTCCAGTCCTAACTCGTCTCCGGTTCCTTCTCCGTACTCGCATACTCCGTATTCCCCCATTCGGCCGTACCACACTAATATCTCCCCTGCGCGTCTGAATACACTGGGGATAGTCTTAGGTTGCGATATATTTGTGATAGAGAAAGAAAACGGTAATTTAATCAATCCCAGTCGGTGAGTGTACAAAGCACCTCGTGGGTAGACTTATATTCGAGGAGCTGGCTTATAGCTATAAGCCACTGCTCAAGACCGGTGTTAATTTTCTGTCCTCCCGTTGAAAGACGACCTGCAGGCAAACTGAGCTCCCCTCCAGAACTCTTAACACTCAACTTGAGGCTATTAGCCCCAATTCAATTCGAGGCCGGGTCCTACATATATCGGGAGCTAAACCCTCAACTTTTTGTCGTTCCCGCGTGAACCCGCACACGCGATGCCGTTGAGTGCCCTTCAAGCCGAAATATGTTGCAAAGCAGTGATCTGTATGTTCGGTTCTCCTTGAATTGGATTAGGAGCGGAACTGGAGGCAAACAGGCCAGAGTCTTCTCCGAGTCAAACACACACCGCTGATTTGAGGAGTTGAACCCGTTCGATTCGGGCTCAGATCTTTTAAAAAAATAGGGCTACATACATCTTTTTTTTTTGACAATTCGCACCTCAGACTTAAATATTGGAACCAGTGAAAGCTATTCGCCTCCATGCCATGATTCAATCGAACTCGCATTGACAAGGTAGCTACAGGTTGATTTAGCAGCAGGAACATATTTGATCTGCGGCTTTCCGCTCCGGGCGAAGAACGTCTGGACTAGAAGGACAAAGGAAATTAGCCGCACTTCCAAAAGAATGGCGTTGCCAGCGACGAGCGTGACAGTGCAGTAATACATGCAGATAGACCTGGATAGATTTTGAGGTTCATGAACCAGATAGATTGAAACAAGGACGACATTTGACTTGCAGCTGAAAAACACTTTCTGGAGCCTACATTACCCTTAATCATCGCTGCAGCCTCGGAGAAAGTCGACCTGGAAACAAATTGGGCTTCACTCCGAACTCTCTATCAGATTCAACTTGAACCTAGTACATAGCCTCCATCGATTCGGGGCCGGGTCTCATGTCGGAATTCGCTAAACCTTTTTTGTTCCTGAAACACGCCGGATCAATTCGGCAGAACATGCCACCCAGCGAAACCTTCGGCAGCCTTCCCGTGACTCTCCCCACGAGACTTGCAACCATCTGCTTTATGCTTTTTCTTTTTCTTTGTATCTACAACGTGCCTTCTGTTGGAATATGCTGGCCGAGGGGGCCAGTGCGAGCAGCACGAAGCTCGCGATCCAAGCCTAGATCGACTTACCTAATCATTCCATTGTCTTTGTTGATCCCCGTCTACTTATTGCCTCCGCATGACCACTGGGACAAACATTTTCCACCTTTGTTGCTGGCTTCTCTTTCTTGTGCTTGTCGAGCCTTTGCCTCGCTGGGAGTATTTCTACGCCTTCTGCACCTCTCACTCGCAGTCATGACTTCGATTCCTGCTGACCTAGACGACTCGGACGAGCTAGCTTTCCTCGAGACTGCGACGCCGGCTGAGCAAGACAACGATTCGAATATTCTTCGCCACCAATTCGTCACTTCCCCGTTGCTTACCTACTCTGCAGTCAAAGGCCGTGCGGCAGACTTCCCGTCTCGTGGACTCCTCGGGATAAGCGCAGGTGAACGGGTCTATGTCAACACCAACGCACCCAGCAGCGCTGTGATCTGTGGCGTTCAGGTTGGTCTCCTTTGCGTCAGCGTCGCTATGCTCTGGTTTGAGCCCCCAGCCTGTTTGTAGGGTTCAGGCAAAAGCCATACCGTCTCTTGTCTCCTCGAGTCTACGCTCATCGCCGATCCACGTATCGGCCAGCTCCCGGAGCCTTTGAGCGCTCTTGTGTACGCGCAATCGATTGCTCCGTGGTCAAGTTGGGCTTACCACATGTAGTTTTCACTTTGATACACAAGACACTGGTCGACCTTGCGAGGCAGCCTTCCTCTCGTCACCGGCCGCTCATGGTCTAAACCATGCCACCCTGCCCCAAGCCACGGTCCTTTGTTCGTGCGTACGGTTTTCTTGCTGCGTGCTGCACCGTCACTCAACCGACTTCGCACTTTGAAGCCCCAGCAACGTCAACCGTCGACGACGCGCTTACTCCTCGCTGGCCCACGTCCGCGTTGAGCCGCTGTACCTTTCGGAAAGAGACCTCACAGTCGACCGGATGCTCGCAATCATGGGCTGCGACAATCTCGATGTACGTATCGCCGCCTCACTGACACGGCTCTTGACCAATCCTTCTTTGGCCAGGCTATGCCGCTCTATATGCACACCGCGTTGCTCATCATCCGCAACATGGGCGTCGATGCGTTTAGCTATCTGGGTCAGCGGACAGGCGGATAGTATTACGAGTTCAGGCACTGATTCACTTAGCCCAGAATTCAAGCGCAGGATTGGCCTTGAACGTCTCGATGCAACGCAGAAGGCGATGATCAAGCTTCGATTAGACCTATTGGATGCTTTTATTCGCCCAAGCGCACGCGAGATCGAATCATATTTCGCTGCTGGACGACTGGTCCTCATCGACCTCACAGACCCATTCCTCGACGGTGAGTGACTCCACGGCGTCCCGCCAACGTCAGTGATACACCCATGCTGGAACCTGCCCCTAGGCCTCACGGCTGCCGTGCTCTTCGATAGCGTTCTCGGATCATTCATTCAGTGGCAAACGGCGTGCGGAAAGCTCGTTGGTGCGTCCGGAGCGTCTTGTCTCATGATCACTGGTCTCACGGCCCTCGTCGTCGCTCGCAGTGTTAGACGAGGCGCACAAATATCTCGTCAACAGTGACTCCGCCCGCCTCACCCAGTCCGTCAGCAACATAATCCGCCTCCAGCGGCATCTGGCCACCCGTGTGATCATCGCGACGCAAGAACCCACCGTCATCCCGCCGACGATCCTCGACCTCGCGTCGATCATCATCTGCCACCGATTCTCCTCGCCCGCGTGGTGCACCCATCTCGAACGCCACGTCTCCGCGGGCAGCGAATCCAGTGCATCCTGGTACCAGCAGGTAATGCTGCTCGCTACCGGCGACGCGCTGGTCTTCTCCCCTGCGGCCGTACTCACGGCCGACGATCGTGGAGGCGTTGTCCTCTTGGGTAGAGATCATCTCAAACTGCGGGTGCGCCCGCGCCTGACGCTGGATGGCGGCGCATCCCTCCTGGCCGTGGGACGCACTTTACCTGCGCTCCCTGTCGGTTCAGCCGCCTCGCCGCTGTCACTGCCGGAGCCTTCGGCATCCGAATCCTACCCTAGCGGCCTCGAAGAGACTACCTCAGCCCCGTCGGTACTTGCTCCCAACCCAACTTCGACTCCCTGGGACACGCCATTTGCGGCTTTCAACGCACCGGCAACTTCGGCGGCGGTCAGTCCTGCTGCTGCACCGACATTATCTGCACCGCCCGCCGCAGAGTCGACCGTCCCACGGACGGCTCCCCACAGGGTTCCGGCTCACCTCAAGCCTCTCATGGGCTGGCTGTCGCGCAACGGCGCGGCAGAAGCACCCGCGAAGCTCTATGACGCGCACGCCGCGCTCTTTTGGGTGGGGAAGAAGGATGTGTACGCCGGTTTGAAGGGTAAGCAGTGGTGGACGCAGATGCTGCAGGAGGCGGTTGAAGAAGGGCTCATCGAGCTGATCAACATGGACGTCGCGAAGAAGGAGCTCCGGGCGCGCGGGGAGGAGAAGATGATACGTTTACTCAAGCGTGGGCCGTTGGTATACGTCTAAGCTTTACTCGTTTTTCTTGCTCTCGATGTTGCGGTAAAATCTTTGCTCTCTTGGTTTATCTACTATGAATCTCGGCACTTCACGGCTTTTGTTGTGAATTTTGAGCCAACCTGAAAAAAATCCACCTTAATGCTCAAGTTAGTTCACAGAGATCCTTACCTCATTAAATGCACGTTGTACCCTGGTTTGTGATACCACCATCCGAATTGTCGGCTCCATTCCCATTTCTTGGAATATACTTATCCAGGATTCACGCAAGATACAGGTTAACTGTAGTGGACGGAGTAGGAGATGAAAGACTCCAATAAGCATGTTCAGGAGTTTCCACAGTGAAGTTCAAACACAAACAACATGGGCATCACACTCTAACTCGAGAAAATGACGATCCGGAGGCAAATCGAGCTTCCCTCCAGAACTCTCCAAACTCAACTGGAACCTACTAGCCGTCCGTTCAGTTCGGGTCGTATGATGTCGGTCTTGACTTTTTTTTATCGTTTGGTTGTAATATATTATATTTGGCTGAGCCAGGTCATGGCCACTCACTCTGGATCTCAGAACGGAGTCATGCACGCCACCGTTCCCGAACCCTACGAAATTTCCCCCATGCAGTAGTACAACTCAAACAAGACAAGTTACAGCTGGACTACATGCGAACCCTAAATTCGAAATGTGAAACGAGAAAGACATCATCAGCGCGCTGTCTACGGCAGTGATCAGCAAGATGCCCGAATAAAACTCAAGGAATGCGCGCGGGATGGGTACCTATTTCGACTGCGTCTCCTGAGCCGCGGAGGAGCTCTGAGCCTAGAGCGCGCAAGTCGTTTAGCGGCCCGGGTTGTGAGGTCAGATAAGTAGCGTACCTGAGTGGCCTTGGAGGCCATAGAGCTGGAGCTGGAGCTGCTATTGGAGTCATTCTTCATGCGATCAGGGTTAACCTCTCAACCAGCGGAAGTGGGAGCGAGCGTGCTTACATTGTTGCTGCTGTTTTCCGAGTCGGCATTGATCCCCACGCAGGCACCGTTGGCAACCTGCCCGGCCGTGTTCACCCCATCCATGGTAGCCTGACGTACAGCGTCAGCCGTGCACCCCCCGCCGTACGTGGCCCGACTTACCTTGAGGACGTCCACTTGGTTCGCCACGTTCGGGTCGTTGCTGTAATATAAATAGAACCCAGGAGATACAGATAATGGACCAGCATGACATACGTCTCGATCTGGCCAAGCAGGGATATGGTCGTGCCCGTCAAAGTCCCGGCGATATTGATAGCAGAGCACTGTACCGGAAGTGAGCATAATTGGGTGAGGATATAACGAGCATCGTACCGCTGTTACGAACTGGGTCGCAAGATTGTTGGGATCGGGCGCCTCGCAGACGGGGCGGGCAGTCTCCCCGGAGTCAAACGCTTGTGTCAAGGTAGCCTAACCACCGTCAGCCGTGCGTGCACCCCGGCCGTACGTGGACCGGCTTACATTGATGGCTTTCAGCTGGCCCACCACGTCCTGGTCATTTCTGTACGAGGATGAGAACACAGGAGATACAGGTAGTGGCACAGGACGATGACATACGTCTGGATTTTGTTAAGCAGACCTATGGCCTGGAACGTCAAATTCCCGGCGACCCCCACAGTAGAGCACTGCCGGAAGTGAGCATAGTTGGACGAGAATATGACGGAGCCTCGTACCGCCACAGCGAACTGGGCAAGATCGTTGTTGTTGGCGCGCGCCCAGTGCAGCGGGGCTGCCGTCGTCAAGACGGACGTCACCAGGACCGCGAGGAGGGCTGAAAAGCAGTGCATTGTATGATGTCGAAAGGAACAATAAAAGTGCGCCAGCAAGCTGGATTGAAGGAAAGAAGGTGCGGGAAGAAGTGAACGATGAAGACCAAGCCTAAAGAATCAGGGACCAGTACTTTTAAGTCGCGCGAACGATGAATCTGTGTCAGGCTCCTGGAAACCTAGCGGCATGATTGATGCTGTCCCGTCGTAAATCGAATGTATGTATATACAGGGCATCTGGAATATAATCAGAGATCTGCGATGGGGATATGGAAAGCCGAAGCATCACGCTTTAAGCGAGTGATGCCATCAGGTTGCGTGTTCCAAAAGGCTTATTGAACGGTAAATAATTCGGACCAGAAATTGAACACTTTCATGGGTGCTATACATCAGAAAGCCATAGAATGAACCACAAAAATGTTATTTTTTCGAAATCAAAAAAATTCGGAGCCATGGTATCAGGCAAGTAACGATAGGATGGATGGGAAACCGTCGGACGCAGGCTCGCGAATCCACTGGGTGAATAATTTCAAATTAAACATCATGGCCAAGTACGTGCAACAGTTCTCGGGATTTTCCATATCTATGCCCGAAGATTTAGTGGAAAAATTGTGTTCGATATTTCCGATGGTTCAATGGAGCCTGAAATGCTAGGTAGGTTCAATTATTGTCAAAGACCTGTGATGTACACAGTGTCCTCCGGGACAATCGCGGAAAGAACTGTAAAAGCCAGTCTATCAAATATCATTGCGTCCTTTCGAATTCCGAATTGTGTGTTTGGGCGACTCCCCACGGGAATACGGAATATCGAGCGTAAATTCGGGATCCAGCCCGGCCGTCACTCGGCATTTGATGGGAACACTCGCTAAGTCGCTTAAAAGGGGTGGTGCTCCGGTTTTCCGTACTGACCCAGAAAAGTGGCCCATCGCAAATAGACTACGCAACGGTACTCGGAAGCACCGTTGGCCTCTCCTACATCCCGGAAAACCGAGTCGACAACCAGTATCTGGGAGATGCGTGGGGCGACAAGCGCGTACGCAGAGGAGCACGAGAACCAGAAAGACTGCAAAAAAGATGTGCAGCTCTCTTTCGTTCGAGCTATCGGCTGCCTGAATGAGTCCCTCGCGCGGAAGACTAAAGAGACTGAGGGCTACAAAAGCGCACGGGTGCTGATTGTGCACCGTGATTTGAGAATGAATTGAATTGAATTGATACACGTGGTCCGTGGGGTTGCCCTAAGAAACGGTCAATTATATGGCGGGACTGGCCGTGTAATTCTACCCACCTACTTACTTACTGCACCGGATGCGATTTGGGACACAGCCAACCTCGGCGCACGAGCCAAAGAATTAAATGTGATTGAAAGACCCAGATCTTGCCCAGATCGACGAAAGATAAATCCCTTGGCGTCACCAAATCGGGAAAAAATGTTTAGCTCGGATGAGGATCATGATTCTGGCACAGCTAAGCTTATACTGTGGGGGATTATGTACAGTACTGTAGTCAATTATCCATTGGTTAACTCAGCATACAGCGCCCAATGGTTGAAACTTGGAATCATAATCACGCCCCTCGTCACCTTCGTTTGGTTGGCCTCATTGACAATGAGGTAGAGAACTCAGCCAGCTGCAGATAGTCCTCAAATTATATGAGTACTGTACGTGTAGGTTGCTGAATGCACATGTGGGTGCATTGCCGGAGGCTCGGAACGGCAACGGAAGCTGCAACGGAGCGGTGCCAAGGTGAAGTTGCGGAACAAAGTCGATGAAAACCAACGGATCATTGTGGCCGTGCTCCGGCGGACACTTCTTTTCTTAAGTACTCAGATACCTGTTGGGTTCACAACCGTTTACGACCGCTCGCAATCACTCCGCAAATCTTTTTGACCGATCGTCTGCAGGAATTATCCGAGGGAATGGCCGGGTGCACGGGTGCAAGGAGGGGAGACAAAAAACGGAGGTATATCCACGGCGATCAACGACCTACGATGGGTACGGAGTACTGAGTCCCCATGGGCATCGCTATTGGATTTGATGGCGGATTTGGATTTTGTGACGTGACGAGATCGTGACGAGACTAGTGACTCGGGCTCGGAGCTCACTAAACTCAACTTGAACCTAGGAGTGCATTTGGGCTATGGAAAGTCCGGGAATTTAGAGGTCCGGCGGAAGTGATCGCCAGACCTCTGACGTCAGTTAAGACATCGGACTTTGAATTGGCTGGTGTGCGGACTGTACGGCATAACAACTGTCAACAAATCTGACATGCTCTGCGGCCTCTGCCATGGCATTCTTCGTGGCATTGCGACGCGCCTCGAGCAGGAACGACTTCGAGGATGTCCCTACCCCAGATACTAATTTTTACATACTCAATGTTTGTACAAGGAAGCCTATAAACTTTTTTAAAAAGAGTAGTGTGTGTTTGTGCACTGGACATAACCCGGACCGGTTTCAGCCTGAGCGAGCAGCAGGGAAAGGATCAGGATAACGTAGACGGATGTACGATGACCCTGGAATTTCCCCGCTGGCAGCAATCTTGATTTTGAGGGTATTGTTGCAAAGTGGGCAGCGCATCTGGCCGCCCTGAGCCATGGTGGAAAAGGGAAAGAGGAGATGTGGAGGGGAGAGAGAAGGGGAGGACAGAAAGAGGAAAGACGAAGGGATGCCGTGCTGGAAACTTCAAGAAGCTTGAGATGGAAGTGTCATAACATGTGATTTCCATATTCAGACCCCGACAAGTCTGGCCGACTTGCCGCCGGACCTGATCGCGGACTTATTTGCCGGACTTTCCAAAGGCCGAATTTCCTGGAACCTAGTACATAGCTCCGTTCGATTCGGGGCCGGGTCCTACGGACTTGATACTTGATATGTCCTTTTGTTGAGGACTGACACTGTTATTGCCTTCTATGGCGAGCAGCGTTAGTATCATTTTATTTATTTGTAAATTGATCGTCTCCATCACTATAAAGTGTGCGGAGCCGATCCTCGTCCCTCAGTCTTGACCACCTTGTGTGCGACTGAGGGTACGTTCCATATACATACTTTATTCATCCATTATACTTACATACATGGTAGACTACGACTTATTGTACGTCGTCTACAGGTAATAGAGTCTTGACCACCTTGTGTGCGACTGAGGACTACGACTTATTGTACGTCGTCTACAGATTCGCAGTCAGAGCGTACAGTGCCTTTGTCCAAAATCAGTTCGCAAACACCAAGAAGTGCAGAAGACTCACCCCCGAATTCCGTAGTACAAATATGTCGTCAACGACCTCCATCCCCGTTCTTCCTGCCGACAAACAGCTCATCGATACTATATGGGGCGGCTGGAGGGACGACGTTATCAGTCTTCTCCGGGGAAAAGGGCTCGCTGGATACCCTCATGGAACGATCCTCCGCACCACCGCTGCCACCTTCCCCGGCTTGTACGGAACTCATCCCTCCGCCGTCAACTCCCTCACTCCGACGGCGGAAGAATGGGACTTACGTGACGCAACTGCTGGCGCAATCATCTACCAGAACATCGTCGATCCCCAGGCCCATGGGATTAGCCCAACCGATACTAGCCGTCAAATGTGGATTGCTTTGAACGCGAAGTTCAACCGCACCTCGGAAGTTTTGAAAGGACTCGCACAGGACAACCTACGGGCCTTGAAGTTGGCTCACGGGCGCGACTTGCCTGCACACCTCGACGCTCTCGCGAAGCTTCGTGCCGAGGCGAACCGCGTTGGGTGCCGCATCCAGGACAGCGACATGATCCCGATCATCCTGCAGTCGCTCCCTCCCGCCGAGTTTGGCCAGTCCATCATTGCGCTCCAAACCCTGACATTGGTGTTCGAGGTCAACGCAAGCCTCATGCAGTATTGGGACATCGTGTACAAGAAGGATGTCGAGGCAAGCGGCAGTGCGGTCACGAATGCGCTCGCTGCGGACATCTCGGGCGGCGGCACCACCTGCAGCAATTGTGTTCGTCGCGGGCATACGAAGGATGCGTGTTGGGCACGTGGCGGCGGCAAAGAAGGGCAGGGGCCAAAGTGGTGGAAGGCGCCGAAGGGACTAGAGCCGCGCCAGGCGTTTATTGATGCGGCAAACGCCGCTAGGGCCGCAAAGACCACAGCCGCTGCAGCAACAGTTACGCAAACCCAAACAACAGCCCCGTCGAACCCCACTCCTACTGCGGCATTCACTTCTCCCATGGCGGTTTACGCGCTCAGCACCTTCGTCACCGAGGACACTTCCGATGATGGTGTGTTCACCTCCTACTCATCGGTTGCGGGCGATAACATAGTTCCTAGAATCGGATTGGCAGCTGCTTCCATTCTGAATGAACGTGTTATTCGTCCCGTAGCCGATGTAGTAGTTAGTCCGCAAATATACGCCACCATTCCGTCCGATAAATCTCGCATCTTGACGTTCCTGGACAGTGGCGCGTCAGATCACTGTGTGGTTAGCCGCACACGATTTGTGACGTACCAGGCGATCGACATCGAGGGCTCGACAGCTATCAAAGACGGCGGCGAATTCAAGGTCGCAGGCAAGGGTTTGGCGGAGTACATTGTACGCATAGCCGACGGATCCCAGCACAAGATCCTCCTCGAATCATTTCATACCCCGGGATTTGCAATGAACCTAATCTCACTTACAACACTTGACACGCGAGGATTCTGTGGAAGTTGGGGAAATGGGCGGCTATCCGTTGTTGGCCGAGACGGAAAAGTAGTCGTCGATGGGCAGATCGTGCCCGGAGCGGGCAAACGAAAGCTCTATCAGGTGGATGTGGTTGACAACAAGGATGGTGGTGACATTGTGGCTGCGATAGCAGGACGCGACCGAAACCAGCCCACCGACCTCGAAACTTGGCATCCGAGATTTGGCCATGCGGATGTGCGCGTAATAAAGCGCATGGCAGACAAAGGGCTCGTTGATGGGCTTAAGATTGTCGACAGGAGATTGCGGGGGATGTGCGAAGATTGCATCCTGGGGAAACAGGATAAAATGCCCTTCGATGATGAGGTTGTACACGAGACAAAGCCGCTCGAACGTGTCCACCTGGATTTGTGGGGAAGATCACGAACACGAAGCTGGTCGGGTGCGATGTACATGATGCTGGTGTCCGATGGTGGAACATCCATGAAATTCCCGCTGTTTCTCAACAACAAGACCGCAGTGACAACTCTGGCTGCGTTCGAAGTATGGGTCACGGAAGCGGAGGTCCAGACCGGCGAGAGGGTGAAGTGTGTTCGCATTGACTTGGGGAAAGAGTTTGACAATGATCTCTTCTTGGCGTACTGCGCGAAACGAGGAATTCGCGTAGAGAAGACGCCTAAAGACTCCTCGTCAGCGAACGGACACGTTGAGCGCGGGAATCGTACCGTCGTTGAAGGCACACGCACTCAACTCATCGATAGCAGAATGGACCATCGCTTCTGGGCGGAGTCTGCAACGGCTCATTGCTACGTGCGTGGCTTTATCCCCTCCTCGCGGCACCCCGACGTTGTTCCCTGGGTTGCGTGGTTTCGTAAGAAGGACGAACACGGTAACTTGCTTAAGCTGAACGTTTCGCACCTGCGTGTTTGGGGCAGTACATGCTGGGTAAAAGACTTGGACAGGCGGGCAGGGAAACTCGGGGTGCAAGGGTGGAAAGGGAAGATGGTGGGGTACATGGGGCGTCGCGGATATCGAGTATTCGACCCCGAGAGAGTGCGGGTATTTGAAGTGCGGAACGTCATCTTTGAAGAAGCAATGCCCCATCGCACACGGATTGGCATTGCGGACGAGGACGAAGTGTTGCAGCAGGACCACACAATCTTCGATGACGCACGAGTTCCGCCGGCGCCGCAGACTGCCAACAACGTGCCCCGGAATGCTCCAGCACCGACGAATGCTGCTCCTGCACCACCTCCACCACCACCTCCTCCACCTCCAGCACCACCTGCCCAAGCCATCCAGGTTCCACCTCCACCTCCGCGTCGAACTGCGCGGGCGCCAAAGCCATCTCAAGGCCTGTTGCGCTCGATGGCAGCGCAGGAGGAAGAAGAACAGGCACGACTCGCTGGCGAGGAGTGGGCGAATGACGGGCCACGCCCTACGGTCAACGCCGTCGACGTTGATTGGGCTGGGTTCGACGATGGGCTGCTCGCGTCGCCGTGGGCCTTTGCGAGCACGATCAAGGGGGGGAAGCTGCGTGCGATTCCCCGGTCATATAGGGAAGCTATGCGTGACGCGGAGACATGGATGCCTGCAATGCAGAAGGAGATCAGTCAGTTGGAAAATCGTGGTGTGTGGAAACTGGTCGACCTACCAGCGGGGGAGCGCGCGATTGACGGAATGTGGGTGTATGACTTGAAGGTTGATGGCAGCGGTGCTGTTATTGGGCACAAAGGTCGATACGTGGCGCGTGGGGATGAAATGGTGGAGGGCAAAGATTTTGAGGTCAAATGGGCGATGGTGGCGAGGATGGAGTCAGTGCGGATGGTGTTTTCTGTGGCGGCGGTTCAGCGGTTGCGCGTGAGGCAATGGGACTTCTCGGGTGCATACCTGAATGGCAAGATGGATCGGCCTGTCTACATGAAGCAACCGACGGGTTTCGCAAAGCAGGGGGAGGAGGGAAAAGTGTGCTTGCTTTTGCGCCCGATTTACGGCTTGGTCCAGGCCGGCCATATCTGGTACAAACTCCTTGCCCAGGGTTACGGCGACCTTGGTTACAAGGAGAGCCTGGCCGACCCATGCGTCAGGACGAGACAACGAGACAGCGAATACACCATCACAACGACTCACACGGACGACGTTCTCGGGGCTTCTTCCTCGGATGCCGAGAGCAAGAGGGTTGTGGACGAGTTTGCTAAGAAATGGGACCTGAAGGAGGTGGATGTTGCGTTGTTGCTGGGGTTGACCGTCGAGAAGTTAAATGACGGAGGTATTGCGCTCAACCAAACGCAGTATTTCCAAAAGGTGTTGGATCATTTCGGCTACGCTGATCTCCCTCCGCTGTCAACACCACTCCCACCCGGCTACCAGATCCGCGCAGCTCAATCTCCGCTTTCCCCAGATGACGCCGCGTTCATGCGGGACAAACCATTCCGGCCCATCCTCGGTACAATCGTCTGGGGGAGCAGTGGGACTCGACCTGACTTGTCTTACGCGTGCTGCACTCTCGGCCACGTCCAGTCAAATCCAGCTCCCGAACACTGGCATCTTCTCCTCGGTGTTCTTCGATACATCAAGGGAACACTGGATTACGGAATAAGATATGCGCCAGCCCCGGATGCGGACATCGCTCATGGTCTAGGGCTGAAACCTGAGGGGTTTGTTGACTCCGACTGGGCTGGATGTGTGGACACGCGTCGGTCAACATCTGGCTACGTGTTCTTCATGGGTGGAGCTCCGGTGTGTTGGTCGTCGAAACGCCAGGCAGTGGTCGCGTTATCGTCGACCGAGGCCGAGTATATCTCGCTCGCGCGGGGAGCTCAGCAGTCGATGTGGATGAAAAATTGGCTCTCGGAAGTCTTCCTCCCACAAGAGCTCCCTTTCCAACTTCGCGGCGACAACCTCGGGTCAATCAGCCTCACTGAGACAACAAAAGCCCACGGCCTATCAAAGCATCTCGATATCCGGTGGCATTATATCCGCGAACGCGTCAAGGACGGCGAAATTGCTGTGTCTTCAGTACCTGGGAAGGACAATGTCGCCGACATCTTCACAAAGGCACTGCCGCGCATCACCCACGAGAAAATTGTCAGGCAGCTTGGCTTAGATTGGAAGCGGAAGCATGCTGCTCGCCAGGGGGAGTGTTGAGGACTGACACTGTTATTGCCTTCTATGGCGAGCAGCGTTAGTATCATTTTATTTATTTGTAAATTGATCGTCTCCATCACTATAAAGTGTGCGGAGCCGATCCTCGTCCCTCAGTCTTGACCACCTTGTGTGCGACTGAGGGTACGTTCCATATACATACTTTATTCATCCATTATACTTACATACATGGTAGACTACGACTTATTGTACGTCGTCTACAGGTAATAGAGTCTTGACCACCTTGTGTGCGACTGAGGACTACGACTTATTGTACGTCGTCTACACCTTTTTTATTGTTCATTGGGATTGGAATAGGAGGACGAGCTTAGACGGCGAGGGCAATATGTACTTTACCATTTCGACCGAGTCTTCAGGTGACGCGTGACGCGGCCCTCTGAACTGAAGACTTTTGGTCGTGGTGACGGTGACATTGAAAAATTTCGGCCCAAATAGGCTTAAAAATGCCCAAAAAGTCTTGCCGGCATCTGCCGGCCTTCCATTTAAGGCAATTTTTGATCGTATTAGTTAGAATGAAGACCTGATAAAGTGAAGACCTTAGGTGACGCGTGACATGGGCTGAAGACTTGGTCGAAATGGTACAGTAGATGATCTATGCACTGCAACTCGAGAAAACGACGACCCGGAGGCAAATTGGGCTTCCTCCCGAACTCGCTAGACTCAACTTGAATCAAGTACATGGCTCCGTTCGATCCGGGGCTGGGTCCTGTCCTCGAATCTCGCCACCTTTTTTTGTTCCTGCGTGGGATCGGTGTGGAATTACGATACATACGTAATCAGAAGAGGAGGACTAGAAATATCAATGAGGGAGTCTGGATAGACTCGGATCAAGTTTGGCTTCTTCGTGCCGCAACGGCGCGAAAACACTAGTGTTCAAGTTGCTGGAATAATATTTACCTACAGGCATATAGTACCCATTGCAGCCTCAGAAAGACGACCCGGAGGGAAATCGAGCTTCCCTCCGACCTCTCGAAACTCAACTTGTACCTAATACATAGCCTGCGTTCGATCCGGGGTCAGGTCCTGCTACAGTCGCATGTGTACTTTTTTTTCAAATTCTCCTTACATAAGTCCCGACTGAGGCCCGAGGCACGGTTTGGATCCTTGGACGGAGGGTTAGGGACGACGAGCGTTACATGTGGGAGATATGAATAAGATGGATCGATAGAGGTTCAAGTTCATGGTGCATGACAAGAAGCAAGTGAGGCGTTTCGGCTTACTGGACTTCCTCTTCGCATCGGCGTGAAACCACCACCGTGTTCAAGCTACATATTACTTAGCACCTACTGCAGCCTAAGAGAAAGACGACCCGCAGGCAAATCGAGCATCCCTCCGAGCCCTCGAACTCAACTTGAGCCTAAACATAACCTCCGTTCGATTCGGGGCTGGGTCCTATGTATGCCGTCGGAAATTCACCATCTTTTTTTGTTCCTGCGTGGGATCGGTGGGGGTTTATTAGGACGAGAAATCTAAGCGAGGGTATGGATCGAACCGAATAAAGTTTGGCTTCTTCGCGCCGCAGCGGCGCAAAAACGCCACCGTGGTCAAGTTACTGGAATATTACTTACCTGCATGTAGTACTAGTACCCACTGCATCTTCAGAGAAAGATGGCCCGGAGTCAGATTGGGCTGCTCTCATGACCTCTCGAAACTCAACTTGAACTTGAGCCCATAGCCTCCGTTCGATTCGGGGCCGGGTCCTATGATGTCGGGAACAACCTTTTTTCTCCCCTTCTTTACCCGAATCACGATGGAGATACAGTTTGGAGGCCTTACTCGAAGGAGGGTTAGGGAGGACTGGCGTTAGGAGATGAAGTATGAATAGGATGGATCGATAGAGGTCCAACTCCTTCACGACCATGAAGTGGCCAAGTTTCGGCTTGGCTTCCCTTTCTTTACTGCAGAGTAGGAGAAACACGTACTGCATCCTCAGAAAAAGACGACCCAGAGGCAGATCGAGCTTTCCTCCGACCTCTCGAAAGTCAACTTGAACCTACTACGTCCCCGTTCGATTCGGGGCCGGGTCCTATGTAAGTAACTTCGAATGCACGAACCTTTGTTTGTTCCTGCATGGAATCAGTATGGATTATTCGGAAAAAAAAGAGGACGAGAACAGGAAGTAAGGGCAATAGACGATCTACGCACTGCAGCCTCAGAGAAAGACGACCCGGAGGCAAATCGACCTTCCCTCCGACCTCTCGATACTCAACTTGAACCTGATACACAGCCTCCGTTCGATCCGGAGCCAGGTCCTACTTGCTCTAGAATCCAACTTTTTTTTCTTCCTTCTTCCTTCTTCCCCAATCCCGACTGAGGCCTGAGACGCGGTTTGGATTACCGATTTATTTACTCGGAGGCGGGGTAGGGAGGACGAGTGTTCGCGCTTTCGCATAGTCACGTATCTCGCTCGCGGAAAGGCACATGCAGATCGAATATCCATCCCTCCATCCCTCCATCCTCCCGTAGATCCTGCTATTTCGCTTCGAATTTGGCGCTGCGCGTACGCCCCAGAACACCTAGGCTAGCCTAGATCCCCGCCCCACCCGTCACCTCGAGCGTGTGCCCGCTCACGTAGGACGCCAGCGGGGATGCGAGGCTGTGTCGTCCACATATCAATCAGTATCGGTTCTAGATGAAACAAAAGAGACGACGAAAGCAAGAGCACGCCTCGCAACCCGAGAAACTCGGCCGAGGAGGACGAAGAAGAGTGAAAGGAGGAGAGAACACAAAAAAACAACAAAAAAAACTCACAACAACACCCCCCCCGCCGCCTCCTCCGCGCTCCCGCCCCTTCTCAGCGGGATGTTAGGCGAGTTGGCGGGGGCGTCGGGCGTGGCGCCCGGTACGCCGAGCGCGACCTGCTTGCCGGCGATGGAGATGGTGGCGCCGGATTCTTTGGCGGCTGTTAGGCTTTGAGGGCGTCAGCGTCGTCACGATGATAGGTAATTGGGAGAAATAGGTAGGGGAGGAGGGAAGGCAAGGAAAAGCGGAAGCGCACCGCGTATGAATGAGCCCAAACGCGATCGTGTTGGCGCGCACGCCGAACGGGCCCCACTCCTTCGCAATCGTCTTGGTGAGCCCGATGACGGCGGCCTTGGCGGCGGCGTAGTTCGCCTGGCCGACGTTCCCGTGGAGGCCCGAGGTGGAGGAGACGTTGATGATGGAGCGGTTTTCGCGGGCTTCGGGCTGGGGCGGGTGTTAGCGTTAGTACTTCGTTCGATGCAGGAGTATTGTAGAGCGCGCACCTTGAGACGGAAGTACGGCGCGGCCTGGCGGATGAGGCGGAAGGGCGCGCGGACGTGAATCTTGATGATGATGTCGAAGGTGTCGTCCGGGGTCGTGTGCAGCATTTTGTCGAACGTGAAGCCCGCTGCATGTCCATTCCTCCGTCAGCTCTGCCCTGCAGCCCTATTACACGACGAAGATAGCCGAATGGAACGCACCGTTATTCACAATGTGATTGATTTTCCCGTATTTCCTAGGCGAGAAAGAAACCGTCATCGAACCCAGTTCCAGAGGTGCAGAGGAGAGAAGCATCACGCACTGGACCGTCGCATCCACAATTTTCTTGGGAAAGTCGTCCGCGCCGACGTCACCCGCGACACCCAGCACATCGCCCCCAGCGGCTTTGATCTCGTCCACTACGGCGGAGAGCCTTTTTTCGTCGATGCTGCAGCGGCGGGTGCGTTGATTGATTTAGCGGTCGTATGCGGAAAGCGGAGACACGTACTCGCTGATGACGACCTTGGCGCCCTCGCGGGCGAAGAGGAGCGCGGTGCTCCGTCCGATACCCTACAACCACGTATGTATGTTAGAGCGGAACGTTCCGGGAGCGCAGCGGCGACGTACCTGGCCCGCGCCTGCACGCCCAATCCCAATCCGATCAGCTTTCCTCTCGGCGCGTGGCAATGCAAGGGATGGACGCACCTGTGATGATGGCGACCTCGCCGGCGAGGAGGCCCCGGCCGTGGGTGTTGGAAAGGTGCTGAGAGATTTGAGAGAGACGCTCGGACATTTAGGGTCGAAGGCAAGTGGTAGACTGGGTGGCGGGGAAAGATGAAATATCGACCGGCTCGGGGCGAGTAGTTGCCGGGATCAATGTTGCGTGATGCCAACACCGGTGCTTTCCGGCTCGTCCAGGTCGTCTTCAACCACTCGGCGATAGGCCTTGCAATTGCCTCGCAAAAATGCGGGAATCGGCTGAATTTCAAATTAAACCTCTAGGTGATTCAAGCGGGAAAAAAGTCACATGTTATCCTGGTAAGAACCTGCCCCGAATCGAACGGGAGGCTGCACTGCGGCAGTATCCTACGTCATAGACTCACAATGCACGTCTAAGCCTATCCAATATGCCTCCAGGTCATGGTTTCCCCTCCAGTGGGCCCCCTTAGGTTCTAGGTTACATACTCGAATTTGAACATCCACACACGCTGACTACAGTATTCATCCTGAATAGGGCTGCACGCCGTCCCGTCGACGGGCACGGCCGTCGTTTTGACGGGTCCTGAACGGGAACGGTCCGTCACGCGACGGCCGTCATTTTACTTGTGGGAACTACCGAGTACGTTCAAAACCTGTGGCCTACTGTGTGTGTTAGGCTTACATTTGCGTGAAGTATGCCTTTCCAAAGGCCATCACATCGTATTTGACATTTTATGACGTGTTTTTAGGACCCGTCGACCCGTTGACAGCCGTTTTCGACGGGCCCGGCCGTCAAAAACGCAGTCGAAGAGCCTGACGGAACGGGTCGGCTACCCGTCGCACGGAACCCGTAGAACCGGCATGACGGGCACGGCGTACAGCCCTAATCCTGAAGATTCATGTGCCCAGATCCCAAATCCACACCCGGCAATTTTAAACCACGGGAACTTCTGTTGAACCCGAATCCCGGGCTTTCTTCTTATTGTTTCCCTCAGGCTGTCCCTCCTAGAATCATCTTGAGTCTCGGCTACAGGACTATCGTGGTTATACGGGACCAAAGGAGGACACAAGGGGCTTGGTAGCGCTCGGAGCGCATCTGCACATCATTTCTATAAGGCTAGCGCAATAGTTGAAGCAGAGGACCCGTTCGACTCGGGGCTGAGCCATGTCCACTTTGGTGTCACGTCATTTTTTCTTTCTTTTTTTCTTTTCGGGGGCATTTATTCTCAACTGCGGGTTCCTGCGCAGATTTTTGAAATCCACTATACCCCATGGTGAGTTCCAAGAGTGAAGCCTTCGTGCCTCTGCACCCGCAGGCTGATTTTTGAAGGTAGGCTCAGGCACCAGGAACATGGTATTCATCTTCTGAAATTTCAGTCAGCCAGCTATCTACATGCATTCTCCAAGCGAAAACACACCGCCATATGATTCCAGGGAAAAGCCTAGGATTTTGAGTTATCATTTCTCTCCTCTCCTTTGCATTGCTTCCTAGAGGCCTCGTGAGGTTATATTGGACAAAGGGAGCATGCAAGAGGCTTGGTAGCACTCAGCGCGCATCTGCATACCCTCTCAGTCAAGTAGAAGAATGCAATGCAGGAGGACCCCCCGTTTGACTCGGGGCTGAGCCATAGAGAAATTGGGAGCCAGCATTTTTTTTTTTGGCCATTTACTTCTCAACTGCGCAGATTTTATTTTGCTGATTAGTGCACTTCTTCTCCACATGGGATGGGTTCCAAGAAATGGTGTCTGCACCCTCGGGCTGATTTTCTCAAGGTAGGCTGCAGGAACTTGTTATCCATCTTCTGACATTCCAATCATCCAGCTATCTATGTATCCTCCAACCCAACAGATGCCTCCGGAGAATTCTGGGGGCAGAGCAGAGGATTCTCATTTCTCATTTTTCTCCTCTCTGAATCCTTTGCATTGCTTCCTAGAGTCCTCGTGAGTCTATATTACAGGAATATGGTGGTTATATTGGACAAAGGGAGCATGCAAGAAGCTTGGTAGCACTCGGAGTGCATCTGCACACACTCGCTCGGTTGTTCTGAATCATGATGTAATGCAGTAGGACCCCGTTCGACTCGGGGCTGAGCCATAGGTCGGCAGACAAAGAATTTGTTTTTTTAACCATTGACTTCTCAACAGTGCAGATTTTATTTTGCTGATCAGTGTACTTACTATACTTCCATGAGGCAGATTTTAAGGAGGCTTGTCAATGGTGTGTCCATACGCACGGCTTATTTTTCTCGAGGTAGGCTCAGGTTGTGGGAACCTGGCATCCATCTCACCTGACATTCCACTCAGCCAACTAGCTAGTATTCTTTTTCAAGCCAAAAGACACCTCCATAGAATCCCTGGGAAAAAGCTCCGGATTCTGATTTATTATTTCCCTCCTCTCTGAGTTCTCATTGCTTCCTAGACTCTTTGAGTCTCAACTACAGGAGTCTCATCCTTAGATCATACAAAAAGAGCACACAAGAGGCTTGGTGGCACTTGGAGTGCATCTGTACATAATGAAGGGGATAGTCATGATACAGGAGGACCTTGTTCGACTCGGGGCCAAGCCATAATTGGTTTTCCGCCACGTTTTTTTTCGACCATTGACTTCTCAAGTTTCGACCACCGAGAATTTCACTCCGTAGATGTACTCCCTATACAGTACTTCAATGGGGTAGGTTTCAAGAAATGGTGTCCATGCCCAAGGTTGATTTTCTCAAACTTGTGCTTGACATTCCACTCAGCCAGCTAGCTAGTATTCTTTTTCAAGCCAAAAGACACCTCCATAGAATCCCTGGGGAAAAGCTCCGGATTCTGATTTATTATTTCCTCTCCTTCTGATTGCTTCCTACAATGTTCTCGAGTCTCAACTACAGGAGTCTCATCCTTAGATCATACAAAAAGAGCACACAAGAGGCTTGGTGGCACTCGGAGCGCATCTGCACATACTAGTTGAAGGGGATAGTCATGATCCAGGAGGACCCTGTTCGACTCGGGGCCAAGCCATAGTTTGTTTTCACACATGGTTTTTTCTTTGGCCATTGGCTTCTCAACTGCGCAGATTTTATTTTGCTGATCGGTGTACTTCCTAAACAGTACCCCCATGGGGCAGATTTTAAGAATGGCATGTCTGCACTCCAAGGCTTTTTTTAAAAGGTAGTGCGGGAATGTGGTATCCACTTACATCCATTCAGCCAGCTATCAATTCTTCAACACTGTTCCTGTTTACATGTTCACATAAGTCCCAGGGTTATACAATGCACAAGAGGCTGAGTAGCACTCGGAGTGTGTCTGCACACTGTAATCAAGAGATCTTGTAATGCAGGAGGACCCTGTTCGACTCGGGGCTGAGCCATAGGGGGCATGTACTGCTTTTTTTTTTCCACCATTGGCTTCTCAACTGCACACATTTTCGCAATCCATTATACCCCCACAGGAAGGTTCCGAAAGATGGTGAGTCCGAGTCCACACTCCAAGGCTGATTTATCTTGTGATCAAGGTAAGCTCAGGCTTCAGGAACATGGTATCCATCTTGCCTGACATTTTATCCAGCCTGCCTTCTACATCATGATGCATTCTTGAAGCCACCTCCATAGAATCCCGGGGGAAAAGCCCAAGCTTCGAATTTATCATTTTTCTTCTCTCTGAATCCTTTGCATTGCTTCCTAAAGTCCTCGTGAGTCTATATTACAGGAATATGGTGGTTATATTGGACAAAGGGAGCATGCAAGAAGCTTGGTAGCACTCAGAGTGCATCTGCACACACTCACTCGGTTGTTCTGAATCATGATGTAATGCAGTAGGACCCCGTTCGACTCGGGGCTGAGCCATAGGTCGGCAGATAAAGAATTTGTTTTTTTAACCATTGGCTTCTCAACAGCGCAGATTTTATTTCCCTGATCGGTGGACTTCCTATACAGTACCCCATGGGGCAGATTTTAAGAATGGTGTATCTGTACCCAAGGCTAATATTTTTTGAGGTAGGTTGGCATCCATCTTCTGGCATTCCATTCAGCCTGTTATCAACATCATGATGCATTCCTGAAGCCGAAGGACATCTCCATAGAATCCCTGGTGAAAAGCACAAGATTTGAATTTATCATTTCCCTTGTCTCCAAATTCTCATTGCTTCCTAGAAACCAATCTACTCCAGAATTCTCAGATTTACATTGAAGGAAAGGAGCACACAAGAGGCTTGGTAGCGCTCGGAGCGCATCTGTGGATACTTAGGTGGTGTGAAGTTGTAATGCAGGAAGACCCTGTTCGAGTCGGGGCCAAGCCATAAGTCTCCCATGCGGGATAAACATTTTTTTAAGCCATTGGCTTCTCAACCGTTCCCCATCTCGCTCTTCCTTTCCCGGTTCCGGACATGTCCCCAAAGCCGTGTATTCACTATGGGTTGGGTTGCAAGGTTTGAGCCTTGGTATGTTGTCTACCATTTCTTGGTACTGATTCTTCCGAAGTGTCAAAGGTGCCTAGGCAGACTCTATTTGACCCTATTCACTACAGGAGTCTCTCAATCCACTAAGTACAATGAAAGGAGGCATGAGAAGCCTGGTAGCGCTCGGAGCGCATCTGCCTAACATCCGGGGTTAGTTGTAACCAAGTTGAAGCAGACAGAGCCTGTTCAACTCGGATCCAAGCTATCAGTTCCCTGAATGACAGTTCTTTATGTTCACTGGGTGAAATTTTCAAGGATGAGCCTGCTACAGGGTTGTTTCGCTGTCTACTAAGAGGCAAGGTGCATGCATTGTTGTTTGTATGTTTCGTTCTCTCTTTCTTGGCACCATGCTAACTCAGTTCAACAATCTTATCTTGTGGTCAGTTGGAAGTTTCTTTTGTGAGAGGAAGCCTGTTAGACTCAGGCCCAAGCCTTTACAAGCCAAATCCCCCCCACCACGAGTACTCATTAATTCACGCCTTGTCCATGGGAAACCTGAGAAAATCCCCTACAATATATCCCGGACACAATTTGGTCCAAATAATCACCAAACAAATCCATTCCTGCTTTAGCTATGCAGTTCACTCAGCTCTGTTTCCATCTGCTTTATATCAAGACAATGGATCTAGTCTTGCACTCATACAGGATGAATGGTGGCGCTCTGCACAAAATAGAGCAATTGGGTCAAGTTCACTGTAAGCAGGAAGAGCCCGTTGGACTCGGGACCAAGCCATGAGTCTCCCATGCCGGATCAACTTTTTTTTATCCCCCATTTGCTTTTCACCCGGCGTTCCCCGTTTCGCGTTTCTTTCCCGGTTCCGGACATGTTCCCAAGGCCGTCTACTTACTATCCCGTGGGTTGGATTTAGAGGTGGCTTTATATGTTATCCGTATCTTGGCACTGATTCTTCCCAAACCTCACAGGTGACTAGGCAAACTGGAGAAATTACTGACCATTGCCCCGGATTTACGTCAGAAATTGGCGGATCATGATTATGACCTGAAAGTGTTGCCATTCTCAAGGCCATGCTCTACCAGCGTAGTACGATCGTCCTAGTTGCAAATATACCATGATGTCCTGGAAATATTCTACTCTGCGCAGTTGTAACGTCCTCAGTTTCTCGGAATATGGCCCCTGTATGGGGTTTTAATTAAGAGCTTTTTTCACCAAATATTCCGTGGTTCGTGGACCCGTGTTTAAACACTGTGCTTTCGAGTTCTGTGCTCCGTACTGCTGGCTAGCCGAGATCGACCAACAATCTCACGGGTCAGAATCACGATTTGGACCCCAATTGGAAGGGACCGAAAGTACCGGAGAGTCATTTAAATAAATTAGAGTTTGTCATTGTGAGTTACACAACTATTGTAAAATAGATTTGAACACCATTCCAACGCAACCACAGGGCTATGTCAGCCCGAGATTGCGGCAGGCTGATCCAGCTCTCCGAAAATGCTCGGCGACATCCGGTTGCGTTTCGCGGGTAAAGAAATAAACCAAGGTACGCATCGAGGGTGGGGTAAACTTATAAACCACACCGATGGTGATAATACCTACATATCTAAAGACATCACACATTGATCACAACTCGATTATTCCTGGAGACATAACACTCGATGATGAGGATTTTTCTGCAGAAGACGATCGATCGACGTTGTTCGAAGGACGAGTCCGAAAATGTACTCGAATACTCCGACGAGAATAAGGTAAGTGAGATAAATTTATATTGTCTTTGAACTGGCGTCCGTAGCCCATAGTACTGGGGTACTAGACTACCAGGATGCCCCGACTACCGACACTCAAAAGTGATACGTACATAAATTATTTTTCCTGATGACCGCTGTCTTAAGTTTCAGACGCATCCAATGATTTCTACTCCTCAACCCCACTAATATGATCCCACAAATCCCTCACCGTCAATCCCGAACGCCAGATAAGCCACTCGTTCTTCCCATTCCCCTTTCCACTGAACAGACGGTCGCGTAGAAGCATAGATGTTATCGAGTCTACGCCGAGCGATTCGAGGGCGGAGGACATGGATATGGTGTACGCGGGGATGGCCATTTCTTGTGCGAGAGTGGCAAGAAGGGAGTCGGGTGTGAATCCGGAGGCGGCGGAGGAGGAGGAGGAGGAGGTAGATTCGTTCGAATGGGAAGGAAGAGTTGGGGGCAGAGGAGCGACGAGAAATGGTGCAGATTCATTGGGCGCTTCAAGAGTGAAGGAGCGAACTGTGCTCGATTCCTTCCCAATACTATGGGCTGGAGCGGGAGATTCCCCAAACACACTCAAGCCATCCTCCACCCACGAGCAATACCCCAAATCTCGTGTCCCCGAGTACAAATACAGCTCCACAGACCCGCTCGCATCATCAAAAACACTGTGTCCGCCGACCTCGTGCACGCCATCCCAGTCGCCGTAAATCTGGAAGCTGTCAATCTTCGACACGGATATAGGTTTGCCGGCGAGGAGAAGAAGGAGACGTGGGCTAAGAAAAAGGGCGCGGATATCAAACGATGTGAGGGGTGGCGGAGTGACACCATCAGCTTCGGGGACCACCAGCTGTTCGTTCAACTGAGATAATGGAAAGAGTGATATGGCCTCGTCGCATTTTGAAGCCACAACTGCGCGCGAAGCACATCCAGAAGACTCAGCTAGCAACCTGGCAATCGCGGTAGAGCTGAAAGACGAAGTCTGGGTGTCCTTCAGAAGACGTTCACGGGCACGAATGAGGTGTTTGGATGTCGGCGGCATGGGGGATCGGGTCGACGCACTAAAGGTGCCACGAGCGATGAGTGTGTTCGAGGCGGATAAGAATGATATCAAACCGCCCTCGGAAATAACGATTGAAAGACGAGTGTTTTGATCCACATTATCGAACATACGGAGGTCGGCGATATGTGCCGTTTGAGCACACGTCATGGCAAGCCAGAGATACTCGTGAATGCCCATATTCCCCGCCGACGGCTGGAGAGAATATCTCTTCCCCGCATCCTCGATGTCAAGAGCACCGAGAGGCGTGACAATTCGGATTACCAAACGCTGGGCGGACTCCTCTTTCCCCCGTGTCCCGCCGAGACGATTGACATACGGAATATAATACTCGTTCCGCGCGAACGGATACGAGGGAAGTCGGATGAGACGCACAGGATAGTCGGCATGGTATTTAGCCCAATATATCGGGACGTGTGCTTCGTACAGCCGACCGATGGCCTTCGTGACGGTGCTCCACGCATCAACCGCCCCATTGAGCGTCGGGAGGAATGTCCGGCCAGGCGAAGTCAATGATGATCGGAGGAGTGGAATAAGGATCGATTTAGGGCTTAATTCGACCCAGATATCGACGTCTTCACACAGAGGGTGTGCGACGCATCGATCCCATCGAACAGGGGACTTCATCTGCTCTCCAAGGTAGCTGGAGCGGAGGTATTGGCCGGGTAGGATGACAGAGCCATCAGTGTTGAGGATCTTCGGGGTCACCACCGCGCTCGGGGTGATTGCGCTGCCCGCCGTGGTGACGCAGGCCGCCTGGGTCGAAACATACGATGTGTGCCAGGCGAAGGAACCGGCCAGGATCTTCGCCGGCGGCGGGACTGGGGCTGCACGTACATACGTAAGCAGTTTCTCGAGTTCGGCTCGCGGGCCGGCGAAGACCGTCTGTGATGGGCCGTTGATACACGCAATTTCCAATCCTTCAACGTGGGCATCGCGTGAAAATAGAAGGGCGTCCTCGACATCGCATCCGATTGCAAGCATCCCATACGATGCACCAGTTTCAGGCTGCAGCTTTGCTTCGTGCATGGCGCTGCACTTGGCAACTGTGAGTTTCATGACATCCACCAGACCGAGGGCACCCGCGAGCACCAGCCCGGCATACTCGCCTAAGCTATGCCCGAGGATGACCGACGGGTGGATGCCCCACTCGGCCCAGAGCTTCCCCAGTGCATATTCAATGGCGACAACACCGCCGGATGCCGCCAGAGTCGACTGAAAGGTGTGCGCGAGCGGGTCAATTGCACCAGATATTGCACCCATGAGAACGTCTACGTCGCTATCTGCATCCATCAGACCGCCAGTCTCCGCGACGCTCACGGCAGACTTGAGCGCTTCCCGACATTCGTCGATGGAGCGACGGAAGGATGGGGAGGAATCGTATAGCGTCTTTCCCATCGCGCGGAACTGGGACCCGTTCCCGCCGAGCACGAACCCGATTTTGGGTGCATGTTTGGGTGGTTCGGAAGGGCGTGGTTTGGCCTTTAGCTGCACCTTTAGCTCGTCGATCGTAGACACGCTGAAAGCGACACGGGCAGTGTAATCTACGCGGCGCGCGGTAGTGGTATAGCTCAACGAGCCCAGGTCGATATTTGGATTCTGATCTAGATGAGCCAAGAGACGATCGACGAGGAGCTGGAACGGCGTGTGGGGTTTTCCGGAGAGCGTGACGGTATGGTACGACCGACAATCAACATCTTGACGATGACTTTGTTCTGATTCTAGGAGATGCTCCGAAACGAGAACGTTGGCATTAGAACCTAGGAAACGAGAGAAAGTCAAGTCAATTAAATTGCCTGCTCGTCTCATCCATCACGCACCCTGGGCCCCAAAACTGTTCACGGAGATGATAATACTCTTTTCGCCAGGTGCAGCCGCGAGCGAAGTGAGAATCTTGGGAATGACGATCCCAGACGCAGGGAGATCGCCAAGACGCGGATTCAACGCCGTCTTAATCCCGCTATGAGGTGTCGCCTGCCGATATTTGAGCATCAAGATCGCCTTGATAAGACTCGCGATGCCAGCTGTGCTTTCCGAATGTCCAACGTTCGGCTTGATCGAGCTTACAAACAGCTCGGTGTTGGTTTGACCATCCTTGACAGAAGGTCGACCATCAGTATAAGCTAGTTTGGCGGCCTCGATCTCAGCGTAATCCCCTGCCTGTGTGCCGGGCGCGTGCATCTCAACGGCACGCACAGAGAGCGGAGATATACCAGCGAATGTGCAATTCTGCGCGAACAAAGTCGCTAGGCTGGGGATGTGCGGCGTTGTGAGAGACTCTGCGCGGCCAGAGTGATTGACACCAGACGAAAGGATGATGCCTTCGATCTTGTCATTGTCTCGCAGCGCATCCTCGAGTCTCTGTAGAAGAAAAAAATATCCAACTGCTCAAAGATTGACATCACTGAGACACCCACCTTGAGAACAACAGCCGCAACCGACTCCCCACGACAATAACCATCGGCCGTCTGGTCAAACGTCTGACATCCATCCGTACCAGAAACAAAGAACCCTTTATTCAACCCGATGAAGAATTCCGGGGACGTGATTATATTCGTCCCAGACGCAACACTCACATCGGATTCACGAAGAATAAGCGACTGGCAGGCGGCATGCACCGCTACGAGACCCGAAGCACATGCAGCATCGTAGGTGATAGCTGGCCCTTGCCATTTGAAAAAATGGCTCGCGCGACCGCTGATGAAGCCGCGGCCAACCCCTGGGACGTAGAATGCGTCGATGTCTGTCGTCATGTTACTGTTCTTCCGAGTCGGTAACGGGAAGAGAAGGCAGAAAATGAAGAACGTACTGTTCGTAGGAAGTGACTGCACTCGCAGCAAACATCCCAATTCGGTCCCTGTTCCACCCAACCTCGCCTCCTTCGTCTGCGGGCCGATATCCGGCATTATCGAGTGCATCAACGACAGTTTCGAGTAACACGCGCTGTTGTGGCTGGGAATGGATGAATGTATTCATAAGATTTCGTACTACGGAAGGAACAGAAACCAACTCACGTCAGTATTGAGCGCTTGCCTAGGCGACATATTGAAGAACTGTTCGTCGAAGTACATCGCTTCGGTGAGAAAGTGGCCCTTGTCAGCGTTCATCTTATTTTTACGGTCACCATCGCCGGAGGCGACGTAGTCTGCGATTTTGAATCGGGAGGGAGGAACCTGCACGATCAAGTGAGTAATGGGAAGGGAAGGGGAAAGAATATGCGGAGAGACGTACAACTTGTATTGTAGATGCCCCATCCTTCAGCAGCTCCCAAAATGCCTCTGGGCTATGCGCACCGCCAGGCATGCGACACGCCATCCCGACAATAGCGATTCCATCGTGTCGACTCGTATTTACAGTAGAGCGCGGGGGGGACTCGGGGCGAGGGCTCATCGGTAGGTGAGCGTGAGCGGGGATGAGTGTGCGTGGATTGCTGGGGGGCGGTTTCACCATCCACCCACTTTTCTTGTGAATCGCATTCTGATGTGTCCACACATGCCTACGTAGGGCTTATTGTTCTGATTAGAATGCCTGGGGAGTAATTCGAGTGGATTGAGTGACAAAACGCCGTGGAGGGATGGAGGTCCTACCGCGAAGGAAACCCTAGTAACACCGCCCGCTGTCTGATGAACCTCATGCTAACCGCGGCTGGGGAGGAGAGG
This sequence comes from Mycena galericulata, assembly GCA_029289565.1. Taxonomy (NCBI): domain Eukaryota; kingdom Fungi; phylum Basidiomycota; class Agaricomycetes; order Agaricales; family Mycenaceae; genus Mycena; species Mycena galericulata. Next base: position 84,588 of record JARKIA010000161.1, on the reverse strand, counting down.
AGTACCCCAATAGGTCTCAGATCCCACTCAGATCGCTGAATTGCGCACACAGACCAACTCGTAACAGATCGCGGAACTCTGTTTCCATTGTCATTCCAAGTCGCCGCAGCGTTCATGGCGACATCGGGTGGGTCCAGAAGGTGTGGTGCGCCGGGTAAAGCGGTATTACAGCGGAAGGAATCGAAGAGAGCGCGCCATTTTGAGTGGCGCGACGCAAGTGATATGAGTTGTGCTATCCGCATTTGGAGTTGATCAAGGGGGACCTGAGAGAAAATGGTATCTTTTCCGCCGCAATCTGGGTTCAACCTACCGTGGGAAGTCACTTTATAATGGGTTCAAAACGGCCAAAGACGGCACTTTTTGGGACCAAGCACCCTTCAAGAATCTTTCTGTAGCAGTACTGTACTATTTCGAAAATGATCACACTATGTCATTGTCACCCGTCACCGAAGGTGTTCATTTCTCGGCCAAATTCCCATGAATGGACATCCGGCAGTTGCCGGACCGAACATTTTGCCGTTTTCGAGGCCTATTTGGGCCACAAAATCAGTTTGTCACCGTCACCTACACCAAATGACTCCTCCATCACCCCGTAGCCGGACTCACGGACGCTATCTTTCGACACGCAGCGGTAGAAGGATAAACAGAGAAGTAATGGATAAAGGACCGTCCCTGCAGTGAACTGCTTTGTGGAAATACATATACTCGGAGACTGGTCACTGATACGTCTACTTGGAAAGCTTGATTGGAACACAATCGACGACAAACTGCCCTGTACTGGCACGCATCGGATAAACAGCGCCGATATTGAAGCCCGTCTTGTTCAACAATGCCTGCCATTCTGGGAACAGGCGCCCCCGCCCGCCGTGCAACGCGGCCATGCTGAGATCATACATCGTTGGGATGGTTAGGTTCTGCGCACCTCCTTCCCGGTCCTTCTTGTGAATATCTTGCTCTGCCTCGACGGTCGAAGCCTGGGTTAGGAGCTGCGGAAAGATTACGCGATCAATAATGAGCAGTTGCGAAGGATTCGCGGCATGGATGTGGGTTAAGATTTCAGATGCTTGGGAGTCGGGATAATTGTGGCTGATGAAGACATCAGTCATTCAGAATACCAAGAAAAATGAAGAAGTTCGCACAGCATGGATTTGAGAATGAACACATTCCCTCCACACAAACCCTCCGGTTGTGGGGAGAAACAGTTTTGTACCGAAAACTCCACACGCCCCTTCTCAACCCACTCTCCACACGCTCCATCCTCCTTTGCCTGCTTTATGACCGCGCCCAAATCCTGTACCACGAACTTCAAATGTGGTGCAGCAGGTAACACGAGGTCTGGCAAACTTCCCAGCCCACCGCCCACATCAACGATTGTCGTTCCCTCTGGCAATTTCGCGAATGGGTAGTCTGCTGGGAGAAACGCTACGCCTTCTGTGTAGGACATGCCCTTCATGGCCGAGTTGAAGTTCGCACCCCTACCCAAGGCAGCCGGCGAGGAGGAATGGATCCAGTGGTAGAACGGTTCGTTGGATGTGTAGAGGGCGAATGGAGAAAGGGGGAGGGGGTCGGTGCCAGACGAATGAGCGTCAAGGAATTCGGTCCAATATGGAAGAGCCAAGGTCCCCTCATACATGCTTCCGGTCGTGAATCAGAACTTTAGTCAAGAATTAATTGGCAGTGTACTTACAGAAGATCGAGGTGCGCTCGGAATTCTGGGACATGAGCCATCGCTCGACTGTTTACCGTGTTCCCCCAAACCCCGGGAGAAACCTCTTGGAATATTCCTTTGGAGGAAAGGTGACGGAGTATTCTGGCTGTAACGAGAAAGGGTATTTTAGAGAAGGATCGAGAATGGCAAAAACTCGAAGGCTTCGACATACACATCAGATCCTTGTCCATACCAACTCTCTTCGCTAGATCGGCTGCAGGAACCCCGTCTGCATTCATGTCCTCAATCGCACTCGCGACATCTGCTTTAGCGAGGACCTTCAAACACATTGTAACGTAGAACTGTAACACCAAAGGCGAATTTCGTAAGTTCCATGGCGAAAGAAGGGAATAAATTTATTATACCCACCGATCCAGCAGCCTCGAACAGAACATGTCTTGGCGGCGTCACCAGCTGCGCTAAACGCTCACTCGCGACCCGGAGAAGCGCTGCTTGTCCAGCCATCTCTGAGTTTGCGTGGAAAGGGAGGCCCATCTCGGCAGCAATACGGGCCCCAATGTGATCGGAATCTGAACCAACGGTCGCGGATGATTGAGTCTCAACGGCAATAAGCAAAGCGCCGGCGGACTGTTCGATGGTCTTGAGTAGCTCGGTGAAGCGTGTCCCGAGCACAGTCGTTTTCTCGCGGGCAGGACACATTGGTTGGATGAGGAGGGAAGGAAGATGGTGGGTGCCAGACATGATGTTGGGCATCGTCCGATTGACCCGCGTGACGGATTGCGTTTATTTGTTCTAGTTCCGTGGGATCGTACACAGGACGTTTTCATTCAACCCGGTCCCATGAGGCAGAACTGAGGTTATATGATTATAGTAAGGTACCCTGATAATGTGTTCTCGAGTTAGAATTATTTCTGGTGCCTTGTTGGCGAAATATTGTGCAATCAATCGAAACACTGCAAATTTGAGTGGGATAAGACTCAGGATAGTAATATTACTCAACTAGGTCCCCTTTCGGAACGTGCACTGCACGTGATTTTCAGGTTTTTGGCTTCTACGGCGATACTGCGCGAAATCGTAAGCGACAGTCTAATTGATAACAGATATATCCGTGTTATCTCAAGACAGACCCTCTATATCTTTATTACTGATAAACGTCTCGATGGGACAGTATTTCGTACGCCATTTCGTCCTTCGCGCCGTTTTTAATTTTGTACGAAGACGAAACAACATGTGAAAAGCCTTAGGCAAATCTTCTCAAAATTATAAATACCGTGTTTAATCAGGACAGGATTATGATTGCTCTATTTCTCAGCGAGGTCAGAATCGTCTGGAACCAACGCGGAACGAGTGATAGGGGTGTTAACCCGATTGGGAATTACCTGAGAACAAACAAACACATACAACCCGAGATCTCTCCCTAACCATCTTACATATAAGTAACACTACAGTGATGCTCACAGCCTCAAGGAAGCACTCATGAAGAGCGGCGATCTCAAAAATAATGCTAGGCACATCTCCGGGGCGTCAATCAAAGCATGAATTCTCGGCCAACTTCGAGTTTCCTTTTCGGTGACGAATCGGTCCACTGCCTTTCACTCTTTCGCCCACAGCCGCCTCTTTCGCTATCCATGGCTGACGCAGAGCAGCAAAAGCAGCCGACAGACTCATCTGCCAGCAACGAGCGGGATTCACCTGCCATTGTCAATGGCAAGGAGGAGAAGGAGATTGTCAGTACAGAGTCGAAAGCCCCCGTGCCCCCGCCTTTTCCTGAAGGTGGGCGCGAGGCGTGGACGGTCGCTTTTGGAGCGTGGTTGGCCGTCCTCGTCTCTTTCGGCTTCTTGAATGCCTTCGGAGGTGTGTACTCCATCCCAAGTCCAAAGCTGTGCCACTCCATCAGCAAACCCTGGATTTGACCATAGTTGGCCATAGTTGGCTGTAGTTGCCATAGTTGCCATAGGACTCTGTAGTTCCAGTCAAAGCTACATAGTTGTACATAGTTTTGCAGCCAAGCTGCATAGTTGTACATAGTTTTGCCACCAAGCTGCATAGTTTCACATAGTTTTTCAATTCCTGTAGGCACCTGAGCCACAAGGCATTTCAGATACACAATTAGATTTCAAAAAGCCACAGTACTTCATTGAGATAGAGCAAAGAAGAGCTCTTTGTTAAACTATTTACATAACCAAGATTCTTCACAAAAATATACATAGTCCAGCTCATCTGTCTCTATGGTGTTCAGAATAGCTCTATGAATTTATTTTGTGTTTTACAGCTGAATAAAGCAAAGGCTTTAGAGGGAAATTGCTAGATGACTTTGTGGAGCTTTGTGAGTTTTGGTACTTTAGTTTGGAATTTATCACTATCTATATGATGATGTTACCGAAGTTGTATCAGGGAGCAGACAGTTGTTTTTGAGAGGGAGGTGACCCCTTATATTGAACAGCCTACCATGTGCTTTAATGGTTGTGTGGCTCAGTGGTTATGCTGCACTCTTACATTGCGTCCCGGTGGTCGCCGGTTCAACTCACGCAGGAGTCACTTTATTTGCAAACTTTTCTAATAGTTGTATGTACCTGCACCTTAGATGCCTTTCGTAGGATCCAAAATTAGGATAATAGTACTTAACATCATCAGTCAAACAAAATGGAAGTGGCTACAGTTTATTTGCTAGTCATATTTTGTTCAAAGCTTTGCAAACCACCAAACTACACAGAACTATGTAGTACTGCTGAAAACTATGGAGAACTATGTAGCACTCCCACCAAACTATGGAGAACTATGTAGAGGGTACCCTTCCTATGGTAAATACAGGAGCTATGGCAACTATAGGAACTATGTAGACCTAGGTAGCACACCCAGGGTTTGCTGATGTCACAACCACCTCAGTGTGCGTCCCTTGAGTTTGCGAGAGGAGAAGAACCCCCTGATTCCTGTTAAGATTTCAGCAATTCTATGCCGTGCATCAACTGGCAGGGACGTCCTCCTCCGCAATCTCATGGATCGGATCTTTCCAGACCTTCTGGTCCGTTCTTTTGTCCCTCGGAGTTTCGCCGACTGACGTCTGCTTTCCAGTATCTATTTCATGGGTACGCTATTCGGTGCGTTATTTGATCGATGGGGTGCCAAGGTGCCTCCCATTCCCAAATTCTCCAGCATCCTTTCACTGACGATTGAAATAGCCTCTAATCGTCATTGGCGGAGTCGGCTTTGCGCTCAGCTGCATGCTCCAATCCATCAGCACGCACTACTGGCACTTCCTCCTTTCGCAAGGTCTCCTGGGGGGGATTTCTCTCTCGTGTCTCTTCACCCCCGCATACACTGCTGCGCAGCACTGGTTTCTCAAACGCCGCGGCTTCGCACTGGGGATAGTGACGAGCGGGTCGTCCGTCGGGGGCGTCATCTGGCCCATACTCGCGAATAGGTTAATCCATGATGTGGGATTCGGGTGGGGATTGAGGATTATAGGCTTCATCTCGCTCGCTTTGTGCCTTGTGAGCGCGGCTCTTGTCAAGGGCCGATTGCCGCCGAGGAAGGGAAAACAGTTGTTCGCGTTTGATTTATTCATGAAGCCAGGATATACCATTTTCTGGTCAGTGGTTGGTTGTGTTCAGTGTGATAAATACTTGCTTATTTGACAATAGCGTCGGCATGTTCTTCGTTGTGTGGGGTCTTTTTTTCTTGATCTTCTTCTTACCAAGCTACGGAGCTCTTCATGGATTTGATGCGAATATGACGTTCTACTCTGTGTCTGTGCTCAATGCTGCTTCTTTGGTGAGTTTCTTAGTTTGTTCCTCATACGTTTCTGAACGATTCATGGTTTAGTTCGGTCGCATTGTACCGGGCTTTTTGGCCGATCGTTGGGGTTGCTTTAACATGATGGTGGCTACCGCACTGGCTTCTGCCATTCTGACATTCGCGTCAATTGCCGCTCGCAATGAAGCTAGTGTCCTGATCATTGGTGGTACGGCGGCCTCGTTCGGGAACAGGTTGGTGCTGATGTATCTATATAGTGTTATATGGCTTCACAAGTGGCAACGTCGTCTCCTTGCAAGGAGCTTGTGTTCCTCCGTTCATGGTACGCAGTGATATATGTTCACTATTCCGTCGAGTGATTGAACAAAATATAGGATGACCCGACAAAAATTGGTGTCGCAGTCGGACAACTCCTCACTGTAAGGTCGGCACCATTCTCTCCGAAATATCAATTACGTCTATGTTTACCAACTTCATTTCACTCTGTAGTGCCTTTGCCGGCCTGATGGGTCCCCCAATTGCAGGGGCATTGATTACGAACCACGGATTCTGGGCGGCACAATCCTTCGCGGGTGTGATGCTTCTGGCCGGTTCCATACTCATCTTTGTGGCTAGGCAGTCGCTTTCCGCGCCTGGGAAACAGTGGATCGTCTGAGACCAAGGAACTTATATCTACCATATCGTAGATACAACGGATGTTCTTGAAGAGTTCTTCAAATTCGATGTTACCTTATGTCCCTGTTCTGAGACCACGACTCAACGAGGAGGAGGAGGATGATGTATTACTGTGAAGGCAGAGGGAGAAAGTTGTTAACATCTCAGACACGTTGATCTTGTGAGAATATGGCCTTGCCATTTGCTTGCCATAGGTTCGGAACAAGCCGCTTTCTCATCACATGATATGCACGTGCTTCGCAGGCGAGAATCGCCGGCTTGCCGGCGCGGAGACAGGCTCCTATTGCCAGCTTGCGTTTTTTGTGCCTTGTTTGACCTTGCACAAACCCTCAAGTTATTTGTTAAAAATTCTGATGATGTCTCCGCTGGGAAGGATCAGAAATCTGCCACAGGGGGCAGCTTCTTGACATACACTCGAGTTATTGGTCGGGATGAAGTAAAGAACCAACGCAGATATGAGCGCAGCAATGACAGCCATAGTAAGTTTAAGACTAAGTAAGCATCATCTTCTTGATATCCCATGTCCACTGTAGTCGTTTGAGAATCAGCAGATTTTCCCAATCGTCTGGGGCTCCCGTGTCAGACTATCTGAGCCAGTTTCGAATGCTTCCTGGCGCAGGACGTAGTGAAAGCACGGAAAAGTAGGCAGAGATCTAATCCTTCGAAAGATTCCTGCGCTATGTGGAGGAGTCGGAGCGGCGAACAAGGGCGTTGCCCACAGAAATGGAACAAACGGAATTCAATTCTCGTGTGAATGGATACGAGGTACCCCATATCAGACCATCTGTTGGAACTTTCGTGCTGTTTACCAAAATCGACCACACGAGGAGGGGCCGGTTTTGATTGCCGTTTCTGGCTGGCGCAGTTCCCGTACGTATGCACGTAGTGACAGCACGGAAAAGCAGGCAGAGGTCTCATCCTTCGCAAGGCGCCTGAGCTGTATGGAGGAGTCGGGGCAGCGAACCAAGGCGGACCCATAGAGCGGACCCACAGAAATGAAACAAACGGAGGACTCAATTCTCCAGCGAACAATGGATACGGGGTACCCCGTATCAGACGATCTGTTGGAACTTTCGTGCTGTTTACCAAAACCGACTACACGAAGAGGGGCCGGTTTCGATTGCCGTTTCTGGCTGGCGCAGTTCTCGTACGTACGCACGTGGTGATAGAACGGAAGGTCTGATCCTTCGCAAGGCACCTGAGCTGTATGGAGGAGTCAGAGCGGCGAACCAGGGCGGACCCACAGAGTGGACCCACAGAAATGGAACAAACGGAGCATTCAATTCTCCTGCGAACAGTGGGTACGGGGTACACCGTGTCAAACTATCTGTTGGAACTTTCGTGCTGTTTAACGAAACCAACCACACGCAGAAGGGCCAGTTTCGGTTGCCGTTTCTGGCCGGCGCAGTTCCCATAAGTACGACGTAGGAACAGCATGGAAAAGTAGGCGGAGATCTGATCCTTCGCAAAGTGAAGGTGCTTGGGCTGTGTGGAGGAGTCAGAGCGGCGAACCAGGGCGGGACCCACAGAGATGGAACAAACGGAGAATTCAATTCTCCTGCGAATGGATACGGGGTACCCCGTGTCAGACGATCTGTTGGAACCTTCGTGCCGTCTACCTAAATCAACCACACCAAGAGGGGCCAGTTTCAATTGCCGTTTCTGGCTGGCGCAGTTCCCGTACGTACGCACTGCGTAGTGACAGCACGTAAAAGTAGCCAGAAATCTGATCTTTTGCAAGGGTCCCTGGCTGTGTGGAGGAGTCGGAGCGGCGAACTAGGGTGGACCCACAGAGCGGACCCACAGGAATGAAACAAACGGATAATTCAATTCTCGTGTGAATGCATACGGGACTATCTGTTGGAGCCTAGGCTCTTCAAATACCGAGACGAAGTCACCTTCTGTTCCTGTTGAGACTACGACCCAATCACAAGGAGGGAGAAACTCATCAAGTAACATCTATGACACATGTCTCCGCCGCTGCCAGTGCCCCTGTTTAGTCTTTTTTTTGGAAACGAGATCCATGAGATTGAACACATGTGAAGTCTGAAATTCTAGATCAGCCTTTCCGTGACTCTGGCCCACATAACATCATGTATTAGCCAATTCATTCTGCTCTACTGAATAATTTCTTTCAATTCGGCAGGGGGGTGACGCGTGACCCGAAGTTTAAGTTCGACACTTCCGAGTCGACACGGACCAAATTTGGCGTGATGGACTGGAAAAAAATTCGACACGCAAAGCAAAATTTGCCTTTCCGGATCCTTTTAAATTAGAGCGAGAGGCCTGTGACGCGGGACCAGCTGCCAAAATTGGCGCCGAGGGGGGCGGGTGACAAACCGTGACTGTATTATACAGTACATTTAGGACTCATGGCCTCTTCCTCCATCACTCTTCCTTCCTTCTCCATCCAAACCAAATGTATCCTGTCCCAGAGAAAACGACGGTGCTCGTCATTGGCGGTGGTCCCGCCGGCTCTTACTCCGCCTCGGTTCTCGCGCGTCACGGAATCGACGTTACCATCCTGGAAGGCACCAAGTTCCCCCGATACCACATTGGAGAGTCGCTCCTTGCATCTACCAACTACTTCCTCGAGTATATCGGAGCCCGTGAGAAGGTCATGGCACATGGGTTCGTGAAAAAGCCAGGTGCTTCATTCAAGTTGCGTAGGGACTTTCCGCGTACGTGTCATTTGATGAACTATACGATTGTCCGCTGAATCTCTGTCTTCCTTTCCTCTCATGTAGCGGTGTACACGAACTTTGTTCGTCCCTCTTTCTCTCTTTTGTCCAACGCTTGGCTGAAATTCGATCTAGATCGACCACAGCACCGGGAACCACGCGCTGAATGTGAGCCGTGCTGAATACGACGATATTCTCTTCCGCCACGCTGGCTCCCAAGGAGCTAAAGTACTCGACGAGCACAAAGTCACCAGTCTCCGGTTCTCCGCGGAGGACTCGGACCGCCCAATTGCTGCTGAATGGTCCAACAAGGCGGGAAACAAAGGGGTTATCAAGTTCGACTATCTCATTGATGCGTCTGGGAGATATGGTATCTTGTCAGATAAGTATCATAAGGATCGGAAGATGACGCAGAGTTTGAAGGTATCGTTATTTAATTCGTTCTCTCCCCGATTCCGGCACTGATAGCTTCTTAGAATTTTGCGATTTGGGGATACTGGAAAGGCAATTACAAATATGGCCAGGGTACGGACCGAGAGGGAGCTCCCTTCCTCGAGGGTCTCCACGGTTCGTCTGCATTTCTATTCCTGCAGCTCCAGTCGGCGCTGAGTATTCTGATTCATAAAAATCCACAGACCACACCGGCTGGGCATGGTTCATTCCAATCAACGACAACACGGTCTCCATCGGCGCGTGCATCCACGAGAAATACATGAAAGAGAAGAAGGCTGGCAAGACGCAGGAAGAAGTCTATCAAGACATCTTCTCCCAGCTCGACATGGTCAATGATGCTAAGGCCGATTCGGTTCTCGTTCCCAACAAGGAAGACGGGTCGAGCCCGGTTTATATGGCGAGTGACTTCAGCTACCTTGCGGAGAATGTCGGAGCAAAGAATTATCGCCTCGTTGGTGATGCAGCGGGTGTGTGGTTAATTCTTACGTCTCATGTCACATCTGATCCCTAGTTATTTTCGTCAGCATTCATTGATCCTTTCTTCTCCAACGGGGTCCACATCGCATTCGTGGGTAGTTTGTCTGCAGCGTTGTCCATCATTTCCGTCATCGAGGGGCGCGCGACGGAAGATGTCGCTGCCGATTTCCACAACCGCGAGCTCAAGTCGGTTTACACGCGTTTCTTTGTTGTGGTGGCCGCGGCGTACCGCCAAATGCGGGGAGGAAAACTGGACATCCTGAACGATGTGGATGAGACAACGTGTGTATCTCGCCGAATCGACTTCAAATGATACTCATGCCATTATTTCTTTCTTTCTCCTTCAGCTTCGACCGCGCCTTTGCAATCATCCGGCCGGTCATCCAAGGCACCGGCGACGTCGGTCAAGACTCCATGAGCTCGGGCGACAAAGAGCTCACCGAAGCTGAGTTGCAGGCTGCGATGCAGTTCGTGTTCAAATTGTTTGGCGGGGAGCACAGTCATGCGATGGACGACCTCGACGTCGATGCGCGGGACCGGTTGAAGGCGCTCGGAGACCAATTACCTTTCAATCTCCAGCATGACGGAGTTAAGATGGTTTTGGATGAGGCGATGGTGACGATGAAGACCAAGATGGGGAACTATACACCAATTCCGCCGGTTGCGGAGTAGATGGGCAGACAGTCTTTGGTTCTTTTTTGGTGAAATTGTGTATGTTGTTTAGGGATCGTACCTAGATTTCACGCGCGAACCGATACAGCCGTGGTCCCTGCTATTAAATCTACTTCGATACCACTCGAGGTCCTAGGAGCACTGTGTCATACCTGATGCGCTGCTTGGTGGTGTCCCGGGATCTGCTCCGAAATCAATTTACCCCCTCCTTTGCGGCTACCGTCCACGTTTGCAGAACCCTGTTCATAACCCCGCTCGTTCACCACCTTTCCGACAGCCAGAGCACATAAATCATGAAGAATGGCAATGCTCTTCTTGAGTACAAGTTCGGCCATGACTAGCCTGAGTTCTTCCTAGCAGGCAGTCATGAGGCTCCTACTTTTCTCACTACCTGCCAAGTACGTTCGGAGACTCCTAGAACGTTTACTCACTGCCTGTCAGCAATAGCGGCAATTTATTTCGCGTTACACTCCCTATACATTTGCTGACATGGGGGCTCGTTCAACTTCAAGACTTTCCCCTATTATGACTGGTGGGGGCGGGGTATATTATACTCGCGTCCCACAAGCTAAACAATGAGTTTGCGGGTGGGTATAACTTAGTGGCAATTGACTTAGAGTCTCGTGATTAAATGCCTTGTTAATAATCTCAATGAGTCGAGACGCACTTTTGACGAACTTGTTCCAAATTTGGAACTCCATAAAAGCAGCGGAATCCTCCACAGCGCCTCAAGAAAAGCAATACTCAAAGTCAGTCAAGAATCCGCTAGCATAAATTATGTACTGATGTATCTTTCATCCTTGGAAATGCAACATCTGAACTCACTGAGATACTCGGAGAAATCCGGGCTCAAGCCCAGGTCACTGGCTCGAAAAAATGAGCATGAACCCGAGCTCGGCTCCAGCCCACCTCGCCTGAGCCGGGCGTCGGCTTCAGTCGAACCCGAGACAACGCTAATTCTGACCTTATAAGGAAATCTCATGTCTTCCCATTTTTCTTTGTAACTGCCCCGCTAACTTTTTCCGCTCACCGGGGGATTTTGACGCGCCCGATTGTGCATGGATCAACATATAATTTCGGCAGGGGGGGCGACACATGACCGAAGTTCGACATTTCGGCGCGACCCAAATTTGGCGTGACCAGCGGAAAATTTTCCGACATCCATACGATTTTTTTACCTTGTCACGTTGCTGAGGCGGTTTTTGGGGTCACGCAGGTTATTTTCGACAAAGGCCTGCCTGACGCAGGACTGGCAGCCAAATTCGCCGTTGACAAGGGGGTGCGTGACGCGTTACTTTTCCGTGTATGCATCCTGAAAACGGCAATCGAAGAACGTATCCATTCGCACGAGAATTGAATCCTCCATCTCTGTGGCTCCGCCCTCAGGCTGTTTCGCCGCTCTGACTCCTCAACACAGCTCAGGCAAGGATCAGACCTCTGCCTACTTCTCCGCGCACTACGTGCGTACGTACTACGGGAACTGCGCCACCCAGAAACGGCAATCGAAACCGACCCCTCTTCATGTGGTTGATATCGGTAAACAACCCGAAAATTCCAACAGATAGTCTGAGACGGGGTACGCCGTATCCATTCAGAGAATTGAATTCCGTTGGTTCCATCTCTGTGGGTCCCGCCCTCAGGCTGGTTCGCCGCTCTGACTCCTCAACACAGCTCAGGCAAGGATCAGACCTCTGCCTACTTCTCCGCGCACTACGTGCGTACGTACTACGCGAACTGCGCCACCCAGAAACGGCAATCGAAACCGACCCCTCTTCGTGTGGTTAATTTCGGTAAACAACCCGAAAATTCCAACAGATAGTCTGAGACGGGGTACGCCGTATCCATTCAGAGAATTGAATTCCGTTGGTTCCATCTCTGTGGGTCCCGCCCTCAGGCTGGTTCGCCGCTCTGACTCCTCTACACAGCCCAGGCACCTTCACCTTGCAAAGGATCAGATCTCTGCCTTCCACTCCATGCTGTCACTACGTCGTACGTATGGGAACTGCGCCAGCTAGAAACGGCAATCGAAACTGGCCCCTCCTTGTGTGGTTGATTCTTTGGTAAACAGCATGAAAGTTCCAACACAAAGTCTGTCGCGGGATACCCCGTATCCATTCACATGAGAATTGAATTCTCCGTTTGTTCCATCTCTGTGGGTCCGCCCTGGTTCGCCGCTCTGACTCCTTCACACATCCCAGGCACATTGCGAAGGATCAGGTATCTGCCGCAGTCGGCAACCGTATATACCTTCTGACGAGGCGGAAACGGGATGCTTGGCTGGCAGACAGCAGATCACCGTACCTACCTACCTATCAAGAGCGTGATATATATTGCACTTCACAATCGTCCCTGGCGCCGCACTTATCCCCCGACAAGTACCATTTCAACCATGGCCAGTCCCCTTGCCTCGACGCTCGGAATATGGCTTGTGGTTCAACTTCTACAGGCCATGTAGGCTGACTTACGTTTTCCCACCCGAAATTTGATTTCTGAGATCTTCTAGATTATATGGAATGGGTCTTCTCCAAGTCTACCTGTGAGTTCATCGGAGCAAATTTCGACTCCAGTACTTACACGCGAATCGTGCCACAGTTATTTCTTCTGGTATCCGACCGACCGGTGGTTTACGAAGACAGCGGTAAGTTGGCACTAGCGTTCCATTTCCGCGATTTAATTGGAGTTGACACGAACCCCATCCACGCAGGTTATCTTAATCACGTATGTGCGCGGCTGAAAACGGATTGCCTCTTCAACTCAAGTTGATCGGTCATCGACAACAGAGTCTTGGAGACAGCCCAAACTTGTTTCTTCTTCGTAGCCTCCTACGAGTTGTTCATCAATGGATTTGGCCAATTTGGACCGAACGCCATTGTTCCTTGGTGAGTTGGACGGGCATTTTCACCCCGTCGGCGATCGTCATTTATTATTGTTGCTCAGGGGGGCAAAAGCTCAACTTCTCGCACTCGTACGACTCCTCATCAATCCACGCACCAAGAAATATCTCACCGTTGTTCCAGACTCTGTCAACCTTCGTCGCGCAAGAATATTTCGCTCACACTTTGTTTTTGAGTGAGTCCATTACCATCGGGCAAAGAATAGCCGACTCAGCGAGCGCTGTTTCCAGTCCAGAAGCGCAGAATCATCTACCCCATCCTCGTGGCTCTCTTGGGAGTCGCGAGTCTCGGTATGTGCATCCATGACTCATTCTCTATGAACGACACTGATAAATATCTGTCTCGGGTTTCCAGGTGCCGGAATCGGTGAGCCGTCCACAGGCATTTTGCATCTTACTAACCCTCTCACGCGGATAGCTCAAACGACGATCCTGTAAGCCACCACAATTGGTAAAGAAGCAAGTCTCATCATGATCTGATCCCAGGTTCACGGTCCAGAGATTTGCGGACCTCGGAAAGACCTCAGTAAAAACAACTTTCTCGAGCTATGACAAGTTGGATGTGGCTAACGTTACGATTCAACACTCCAGGCATCACTCAATGCCCAAGCTGGCACGGCCTTGGCTTGTGACTTCGGCATCACGGTCGGGCTGTGTTGGCAATTAAACATTAGCCGTACAGGCATTCAATCGTACGTCCCATTTCTCCTTCCCATGCTTTTTTCCAGCGAGAAGAAACAGAAAACTCACATGACCTGGCCATCACACTGCAGAACGAACAAACTCATCAATTTTCTGATCATGACTTTGATCAACCGAGGTGTATTTACGATGTTGTTCGCGATGCTGAATATCATTATGGTATGTTTGAATCTGGGATGTTATCGTATTGTAAATTTTTTGGATATACAGTGGTTGACCAAGCCAGAGGCGTTTTACTTCCTGATGATGAACATCATTTGCGGGAAATGTACGTGGCGCTCGCTCACGTCATATCTCACTCAGCTAGTTAATTCCTGAACAGTCTACATGAACAGCATGCTCGCTATGTGAGCACAGTTCAACTCAAGCTATCACTTCCAAATTTATTCACATTGTGACATAGCCTAAACACCCGGGAACACGCTCACTCGCTCGGAGAAGTCAAAACCCTCGCAAGCGCAAGCTTTGCGATGAACACGGTGCACGAGCCTCGGGCTAAGTTGGAGCGCATTGGTGTCAACGTTACCGTGGCGAAGGCGACTGTTCAGTAAGTGGAATAGAATCTCGTTTGAGTTGCTTACCGACTGGGTTATAGTGATCGAGTGGATGATACCAAGTACGTGAATAACCCGTGAGGGAGGCGCTTGTTTATAGACTTTGTATCCACTCCTTCGACATATTCGTATACTTATTTATCGCGTGTTGACCGCAAGTAAAACTATTATATATACGGCTGCTGGCGGACCGTCGCTATAATGTCCATCGTCGGCACCGTGCAGGTGTTCCGCAAGTACAGGTAAGGACATATACAGTGTGTGCGCTTCCTCATACAGTGTGTGCGCTTCCTCATACAGCGTGTGCGCTTCCTCCGGGTTCCGGAAGGCAATACGAGAGTTAATGGGCGGATGGTATGAGGGTTCATTTGTACAATCGTCATATAACAGGACGGCCTCCCGGTGCAACAAATCACAAGTTTATTGGCAAATCTTAGGTGGTAGCAGCCTTTGAACTACCCATGAATCTTCTCGTATACCTTGTAATAGACCCTACTTGATAATTTATGCTAAGGAAGAGGTGTCGATGGGGGGCGCCATACACGTGGTCGTTGAATTCGACACAATAAATTATGTGAACCACCCCGGCGGAATATGCTGGTCTCAATGATAGTCTTGATCCTAGGTAGTTATGCTGCGACAAAAAAATATGTCGTCTCGCGCATATTGACCCACAAAACCCATCAACGGCCGTCAACTATAGTACTTTTGACGGGCCGGACGGCAATTTGCCGTCCCGTACATTTCGCCAAAAAAGTCTCGACGGGACGGGACGGGACGGGACGGGCTGCCGTTGACGGCACCCGTCACATCCGTAAAGACGGAGACGGTGGGCGGCCCTACACGCCCAGAGGTCTAGAACTGGCATGCGCTGAACAACTGATATATAGCATTTAGCTAGTAGCTGATAAAATTAGAAAATAGCATCGCTAGACATGCTAGTAGCACTAACCGCATTGACTGATGCTTCAGTTGTCCCCGAATAACATCCAAGCTCTCACAGAGTAAATTTATCCTGGTTTCCGAGTGAACTTCAGCACAAACCGAGTCAGCGGACTCCCACCATGTGATCGAAACCAGTACTACCAATTTGAACATTATCAGACATTATCATATGGTCCTATGGATAAGATTCCGGATAGTAGATTGCTCAGCTAGGCGGTGGCCCCTCTGGCGATTCCATGGACAACCATGATATCAAATCTTCTCCCGTCGACGACAAGGTCGAGGTCGAGGTCGAGACCCGTACCCTTCACCAGAATCCACTCAATTCTGCCGAGGCGGTCACCGTAAACTCTGCTACAGACTACAGACTGTACAAGCGCCGGTTTAGCGGTATCACCGCCATAGCAAGTCCGCACTCCCTGTGCCAAGTCTGTCTCTTATTGTGTCTAGGTGATACTAGCCATTATCACCGACATGCCATGGCCCTGGTTTGGTCCAATCGCGAACAACAGTAAGTTTTTCGGTTCGGATGTTCATTCTTCCTGTGCTGAACTTCTTCGACTAGTGGTCACTGATTTGGGCATCACTTTGGACGAAGTAAACTGGCTAGGCATCCTCATGGCGGTCATCTATCTGCCAGTATCCCTTTCAATCCCCGAAATAATTCGTCGATGGGGGATCCGGAGATGTGTAAATCTCTTCATGTCTCTTTCCAACTTGAACCATACCTTATCCCTACTGCTTCTCTAGTGCGAGATGGGTGCCGCTGCATCACTCATTTCCGCTTGGATACGCTACGCAGGCACCGTCCGTTCACTTTCCAGCGGAGCAGCATATGCCCTTTTGTTTACAGGGCAGTTTTTCTCAGCCCTTGCGCACCCGGTTTTTCAAGTCATCGGTCCCAAATACATCGGGTTTTTGACACTTTGCTTGTGCATGCTTGTACAGTCCTGTATGAACCTGTACAGGCTCAAACAAGACTCCAGACTACTAATAGGTACCATCAGGTTTTTGACACTTTGCTTGTGCGTGCTTGTACGGTCTTGTACGAACCTGTACACGACGGTTTACCGACGGATCAGCTGGGTCCACTTAACGTGTTATGTCTCACAGCCACTGATGGCATGTAACACGCAGCGTTAGTTCACCCTCTTCTGCTGAAGCATTAAATCTCCAAATATTTGGATGCATATAGTACATGCCCACAATCATAACTGTGTCGGAAAATCTGCAGAGATACATCAGATTGGCAACCCCCGCCAAGTGTTATGTGTGATCGTCACGTCACACTTAACATAGGGGCGTCACACTTAACACTTTCTTTTCTGCCCTTGCCTGGTGTGAGCCTCACCGATGCTCTCTTCTTGTGGGGATTTTTTGGAAGGATCTTTCAGTGTATCAGGCCCTAACATAACACTGAAAATGCGAAAATCCAGGCTTTCCATGCTTGAATAAATTCATCTGTTCAATCTGTGTTCCCTGTATATTGGAGTTTATTTGCCTCTTGAAACTGTTGTGAAATGGACTTTTGTGAGCCAGGTAAGTGTCTCAACAGCTCAAAGGACCCAAAGCAACCATATCTCCTCCAGAATTCAGTAGTTTATGTTCTTGTCTCCTAAACAACACATCAGTGTAACAGATACAGCTTGTGGATTGGGGGTCAGAGTAACCTGTATGCAAACTAGAGCCTGGATGCAATAATTCTGGGACCCCACAGCCCAGGTGTTCTTATATGTTTCCGACTGAGATTTTTCTCGCTATTTAATACTGAAATGGATCTCTTTTTTTCAATGGTCATTCAACGAGACTGGGGGTTGAATTGATGGAAAAATACTGAGTGAATAGAACCTTGGTTAAGCTCCTTGACATTCCTCTGAGGTTCAATGAACTTCCTACGATCTTTCCTTCTTCTATTTCTTTTTCGGGAATTTCCCCTTCTGGCGACCCAGTACAATGGTCGGAAAACCCACGACGGTTTACCGACGGATCAGCTGGGTCCACTTAACGTGTTATGTCTCACAGCCACTGATGGCATGTAACACGCAGCGTTAGTTCACCCTCTTCTGCTGAAGCATTAAATCTCCAAATATTTGGATGCATATAGTACATGCCCACAATCATAACTGTGTCGGAAAATCTGCAGAGATACATCAGATTGGCAACCCCCGCCAAGTGTTATGTGTGATCGTCACGTCACACTTAACATAGGGGCGTCACACTTAACACTTTCTTTTCTGCCCTTGCCTGGTGTGAGCCTCACCGATGCTCTCTTCTTGTGGGGATTTTTTGGAAGGATCTTTCAGTGTATCAGGCCCTAACATAACACTGAAAATGCGAAAATCCAGGCTTTCCATGCTTGAATAAATTCATCTGTTCAATCTGTGTTCCCTGTATATTGGAGTTTATTTGCCTCTTGAAACTGTTGTGAAATGGACTTTTGTGAGCCAGGTAAGTGTCTCAACAGCTCAAAGGACCCAAAGCAACCATATCTCCTCCAGAATTCAGTAGTTTATGTTCTTGTCTCCTAAACAACACATCAGTGTAACAGATACAGCTTGTGGATTGGGGGTCAGAGTAACCTGTATGCAAACTAGAGCCTGGATGCAATAATTCTGGGACCCCACAGCCCAGGTGTTCTTATATGTTTCCGACTGAGATTTTTCTCGCTATTTAATACTGAAATGGATCTCTTTTTTTCAATGGTCATTCAACGAGACTGGGGGTTGAATTGATGGAAAAATACTGAGTGAATAGAACCTTGGTTAAGCTCCTTGACATTCCTCTGAGGTTCAATGAACTTCCTACGATCTTTCCTTCTTCTATTTCTTTTTCGGGAATTTCCCCTTCTGGCGACCCAGTACAATGGTCGGAAAACCTGTACACGCCGTAACACTGCCAGACCATAGGCTATGCCTGAAATTAAACCACAACTCGAAAAATATACCTGCGGGCATTAGGAAAATGACTGAAGTCTAGGGGTATTGTGACCAAGTTTGTGTGAAAAAATAAAAAATAAAAAATTCCAGAAATGATCCCCAAAATGCATTGGGATATGTCAGAGTAAACATGTTTTGAGGTCTGGTAGAGTTTCCGACAAGGATTAGTAGTCTGGAGTCTTGTTTGAGCCTGTACAGGTTCATACAGGACTGTACAAGCATGCACAAGCAAAGTGTCAAAAACCCGATGACTCCGAGACCTGGTTCAATCTCAAGGGCCGTACGACGGCCACCATGGTTGTCGCCATAGGTGTGAATGAGCGTTGGAACTTTTTTTTCGCGTGTGCTAAAAATCAGTAGCGAATCCGATCGGGGGCGCTCTGGGACAACTGCTCAGTCCAATTGTGGGGGACACCAGACAATCGGTAATGTGGATCCCGGATAAACCTTCGGCCGTATCAATTTACATCCATTCAGATCTTGATCCTTGGTATCCTGTCAACCGTAGTGGTGCCCTTTGCCTTTCTCATCAGTGCTGCGCCGCCGAAGCCTCCCAGTACTTTACTCGTCTCCTTCCCCATATTGTCAGATTTTGATGTATCATTGACAGCGTATTCGGCTTCGAAGAAATCGCCCGGTCTGCTTTCTTTACTTCGGGTGATGCTCGACAAGGGCAGGCCAACAGACCCCTCAATGAGTCTCCGGGAACGAATCGATTTCGTGCGTTGATTCTTTGTTATGATTCAACTCTCACTAATAAGACTTATAGACCATTATACTCTTTGTTTTCGGGATCCTGTCATCTGCGTCAGTGTCTTTATTAATACTGGCCACATTTACTAATTTACATCCAGAGGAAATGTTTTTGCTGTGTTAACCGCTGAAATTCTGGTCAATAAACTAGTTTGTTATCAATATTTGGTTGACGAATCCTCAGCAACCCGCCGGATACTCCGCAGATACGGCCGGATTCATGGGCGCTGTCGTGCTTTTCAGCGGAGTCATATCTGCGGTGGTTACCGCCCCCCTTTTCGATCGGGTCTTCACGTACCACCTTGCGATTACAACCAAATTCCTAGTTCCCGTTCTCTCTGGGGCTTGGCTATCTCTAATATGGGCTGGTATTTGTCACGGCCACTCAAGAAAGCTCTTTGTAATCTCACATTCTACAGTCAAGCCAAACAACACAGGCGGCCTGTACGCCATCTGTACGATCATCGGTGTTACTTCAGTCACCATGCTACCAGTGTCATTGGAGTTGGCCTGTGAGGTAACAAGAAACGCCGATGGCAGCTCACCCCTCCTGTGGTTTGCGTGTAATTTCTTTGGCGTTATATTCATCTTGGGTATAGCTGTTATGCGCAGTCTATTTTTGAGTCTAATTGAGTCCGAATCTAGCTGAGGGTGCTCTACGCGCCAGTCCGAACGCAAAACCACCGCTTAATATGCACCGCGCTCTCGTTCTCAACGGAAGCGTCGCGATGTCGACATATGCCATCATATTTTTCCTACGGGGCAAGCAGACACGGAAGCGGGTTGATCAAGATAAACAACAGCAGTCGATATCATTACAAACTGGCCCTCCGGAGCCTTGATATTCTTACATGTATGTATAAATCTGTATTCTGGCACGGCATTATCACCGGTCTCTTTCTTGAACCCTCGAAAGTATTGCTCTCTGAAATCCTTATGCGCTGGGTTAGGTTCGCAAGGATCACGCTCCTCTTCAAACGAATGAGGCGGAAAGGATTTCTGTGCTACTCTCGGGTGGTTACAAGCTAAGGATGATATAATCCATCACCGACCAGAATTCAGAAGGTTGTCGTACTCTTCTCCCACAAATCCAAAATCTTGCAGTAAATTTCTCACCTTCTATACACAACCTACCACCGCCATGACACGTCTTCGAAAAATACGGACTTCTCGAGATTCACATGAGAAAATGTAAGTCAATGCGTTATTTTTTTTTCCCTTAGCATGAAGACCATTCGATTCGGCAGCTTGAGAAATATTTGGGTTGAACGGCAGCGAGCGGCATCGCGTCGGAATTTGCCGAAATGAGCGTGCCGAGTGGGGATAGCCGCGCGGTGCTTGTGCGGTGTGTTCTCAACCACCACAAGCTAATGGGTTCTCTGCTATCCCGCGCTCGGCTCATCTATCAAACCCTCAAATCCATCTCAGATTCATTCTCCGCACTCTCGGAACGTATCTCACGCGATCCCGGTCTGCCTGTCCCGAATCCTTCTCGCTCGTACTGGTGTGCTCCACCCTCGTCTCTGGATAGTCTAAGCGGCGGCACGGAGAGAAAGCTACCTGAGCACGCTGATGTGGTGATAATAGGGAGTGGGATCGCTGGTACCGCTGTAGCGCGGACGCTGCTTGACTCCTACCACGTGAACTCGCAGAATAAGACCCCTCTGTGCGTCGTTATGCTGGACGCCCGAGATGTCTGCTCCGGGGCCACAGGTCGGTACGCCGTCTTCAACTGGTTCTTTTTGAAATCATCAACCGCATGCCACACGTAGAAATGGCGGCCACGTCTCGCCGAACACTTATCAGGACTATGCTCAGCTAGCGCGCACGTACGGCGCGCGTGCGGCGCGGGACATTATGCGCTTCCGTCTCGCTCATCTACCCGCGCTGCTCGCCGTTGCCAAAGAGGAGGGCCTTCTGCGCGACTCCCAGGCACGCACGGTCGAGCAGTTCGATGTCTTTCTCCAGGATGCGGCTTTCCGCCGCGCCCAGGACGCGCTTAAGGTTTACACTGATGCGCTCCCAGAGCGGCGTGAAAAGCACAGGATACAGGACGATAAACTGTTTCTCCAGGTAACTTCTGCATGTTTATGAAATTCTCTCATTCTTTATGATTTCTGTAGAACCTCCAACTCTCGAAGTATGCCACCGGCTGCATATCGCAGGCGGGCGGCGCCCTGCATCCTTACCGCCTCGTCACGGGAATCCTCTCCCGCCTCGTCTCCGCGTACCCAAGGCACGTCCTCTGAGGTTCCGCAACAAGTCAGCTAACTCGTACCCCTCCAACTCACGTAGCTTCCAGCTCCACACGCATACACCTTGTACGGGCATTTTTTCCCCGTCCGGCCCCGACGTCCCCTACTACGCTGTGTCAACGCCGAGAGGCACCCTGACGGCGTCACATGTGGTGCACGCCACGAACGCATGGACGGCGCACCTCCTCCATGGAATGCGGCGCATAATCGTACCAGTGCGCGCGCACATGACGGCGCAACGCCCCGGGCGGGCGCTCGGGCGTTCTAGTGCGAAGGCTTCCGCGTCGGAGACAGGATGGGCGGGCACTCGTGCCTTCGTGTTCCACCCCGGTTCCTCGCCGGTCGCGTTCGACTACCTCACGCAACAGCCTGTGCCCGTGTCCACGGAAGACGATGTCGACGTGCCGAGGAAAAGCGAGGGTGGAAAGAACGTCCACCCCGCGCCCGCGGGCGAGCTGATGTTCGGCGGCGGCGCGATGCTGGGTGGCCGCGGGGAGGCGGCGGCGATGGACAACATCGGCGTCGCGGACGATAGCGAGTGCGACTTTGAAGTGACCGCGTATCTCGGCGGTGCGCTGGAGCGGTATTTCGCGCGGGGGTGGGGCGCGGAGGGCAGCGGAGATGATGCTGCCGAAACCGGTGCGGATGCAGCTGAGGACGCAGGCTGGGGGAAGGGACGCGTGAAGGCAGCGTGGTCGGGGATTTTAGGAATATCGGCGGACGGGCAGCCGTGGGTGGGGCGCGTGCCGCGGGCTATTTCGCAGCGCGCCGAGCCCGCGCCCCCACCTGCACCCACTTCAATGTCCACGGACTCCGTAACGCGGATGGCGCGCCCCGGTGAGTGGATTGCCGCGGGCTTCACGGGCGAGGGGATGACGCATGCGTGGCTCTCCGGCGTAACGCTCGCGCGCATGATATTGGGCGACGCGACCTCGGCGCCGGGCGCGAAGAGGGAGGCCAGCGAACCGACCCCGGGGCTACCGCTTCCGTTCGTGATCACGGAGAAGCGGTGGCGGGCGGCGGACATCGAGGCGTTTTTGGGGGACATTGGGGATGCGTGAGTGTCTCTGCATACCTCTGCGATGTCCAAATACCACAAGCCGGGCAATACGATCTGCTTTCCGTCCCGGTGTGCACATGGGCGTCGAGGAGGCTCAAGACAAATCCCATTCTCAGACGCAGTTACTTCCCCTGGGTGAATCTGAGACTGGAGTGGGGTGGTTGCGCTTGGTCCGCATTGCAATTTATTGCTAGTGTCGGGATAGACAATGCCGCAAAGAAAGCCCGACTCGAGAGTCGGGCTCAAGCAATTGTGGTTGGCCCCACCTTCTATGCTATGTCCACTCACAACCAACCCTACTATAGTGAACGAACGACAAGGTCAAAAGGCTTGGTGGCGCTCGGAGCGCGATAAAAGTGACCACACTACCACGTACTACCACGTATTCTCGGAACGCCCGTTCGACTCGGGTCCAAGCCGTTTCAAACCGAATCTCTTGTATTTTTTTTTGCCTTCTCCGAACATCTATCTTCTCCAGTCAGCTTCTTTTACCATAGGCAACCAGGTGAGTTAAGAATTCGCAGCACGCATTCACGCTAAGCTACCTGATATCAAGTTGGAACATTATGTGCGAAACCGAAACGAGGGCAGTAAGGCTTGATGGTGCATCCGGGTGCCCGTTCCACCTCCTCCGAAACCCTGGAGCCCGTTCGACTCGGGTTAAAGCCATGGCATCAACGTTATCGATGAACTTCGTCCACATTTTTTGTTCTCGTATTACATTCGTTGCGTAGCTACTTGCAAGCTGTGGCTAGCAAGCAAGGGACATGGGAAAGGCTTGGTAGCGCCCGGAGCGCCTCTACCGCAAATAATGGCGTACATACGCGATGCACATTTGTAGCAGGAGTAGCATGTTCGACTCAGGCACAAGCCACGTGATATAACAGTTTTTTTCCCTTTCTTATCTCCCTCCCCCCGTGGATTACCTCAAACTTTGACGGGGGTGAATTGGAAAATCGGAACGTCGGAAGTGCAATCCCCGCCCCGAGAACTCCGCCAGCACCAAGTCGAAGGCCAATACAATATGAATCCACTGACATTTGAAAGTTGAAACAGTTGTTATGCGTCGAATTCGGCGCCGGTTCTGAACTTAACCTTGCCCATGAGGTCTGCCTGGCATGAAGGTTGAACACAAGGAAAGGTCTGCATCCAGCGGATATACATCGTTCGCAATTGATCGGTTCCGTGTTGGATTTTGAGCCTAGGGACGAAGCGGATGCTCAGTGACCCTCTGCAAACGCGCAGAGGTCTCGATAAAATAATGGTCGTACTTATACAAAAACGAGTAGCTAACACAAAAGGAGATAAGTACGAATGGAGAAATAACGGCAGGGCAAACGTCGGTACAGGGAAAACGTCGGTGCGGGGAGAATGTCGGGGGCGGGATGGATGAGTCGGGTGAATGCTGGCACGGAGATAAGAGTGGTCGATTGTCGGTGTGCGGGTGTTTCGGTTGATACTCCAACATTCCGGGTTTTGGGGTATGAAAGAAAGCTACGTCCGTTGCCGCCACTGCTACTGCGACTTGTTCGCGAGCTTGCCCGCAGCCGCGAAGAGGAGGTAAATCGGTAGCGCTGAAGATAGACTCTCAGTCAATGGGCGGTTGTAATTTTTCGATCCGAGATGCGTAACGTACCTGAGACGCTGAACCATGTCAACGTTCTCAACGAGCTGTGTAGTCGCGTCGACTGGTTGATGTAGATGAAGTTGTACAGGATGCGTCCGCAGACGCTGAGCTCAGTCAGCATTGTAAGTCAATAAAAACCGGGGCGTGCGCACTAGGCTATTGAAATGATGTTCAACGTGTAGTTATCCACACCGGCGAAATTCCCAGCGAGCTGATGATTTACAAGGCAAGGTTAACGTTGGTGTGCGGGATATTCGGCAACGTACCACAGCGGTGGCCCAGAGCGGGAAATTTTCGTAGCCGTTCTGCCAGTGCGGGTATTTCAGCACGAACAACACCGCGGAGAAGTTCATGTGGGAGGGTTACCAGATGGGCGCCCTCCATCCGCGCGATGCGTGCCGCAAGTTCGGGCGGAATTGCCTTGTCGCCGCTTATACGCTGTATGTTCCCGCGCGGAGCGACACTAGATGGCTTTGGTTTAATAATCGTATTCTCGCAACAGGGAGATTAGCACCACGCACTTGTTATACCCCTTAGTTCGCTGGATCGCCACAGTCTGTCGTTGAAGGTTTTGAGTTCAGCTAGGGGCAGTGAGGTCGAAGGAGCTGTACCTTGAGCACGACGGGGAAAAATGCAGTCAGCCATGCTGCGGGAAGAGAGTAAAACGAGAGTGCGTCGTGACGGAATCCAGAAGACATGGTGGGAGAGAGAGAAAGAGAAAATGTGGACGTCAAACAACTGACATGAGTGCGTGTATTGATATGATCACACCATCACCGGCGATCTGATGTCCGTGTCGGTTCCTTGGTTGGTGATGCGCGAAGTTGATGCGCCTCTCGGCGCTGGATTTGGTATCGTGAGAATATTGTCAACAATTCCTTTTGAGTGCCTCATGAACCACATACAGAGCGTCAAAAAGCCGCAGGGAACAATGGGAAAGGCCCACTTCCATGAACAGAATTTTGAAATGAAACCAGTCTGCTTTCTCCCAATGACCAGGTGAGTAGGAACGAACCGCATGTATCCAAAACTCCATGTTGATTCGGGATAAACTTGAAGTCTTTGGAAACCGTGAGCCCAGAGGACTGGTATACCGCCCCTGGGAGTATTCAACTTGGGAAACGCAGAACTTGTCAGTTTCGGGCCTTTCGGCCGATGGCCCGAGTTCAAACTTAATATTTTCGAATAGCTCGAGAGCTTCATATTCGCGGCCGATTGATAATATACGTATGTACATGTAAACGCCTCATAGCCATTGGCATGTAATTCTCGTCTCTCCTCTATGTAAACCAATTCGAATGATAAATTCGGATAGTAATTGATTAGAGTGCGAATGATCTCCTTGAACTGGAGCGGGCTCAACGAACGTGGATGGCGAGAAGAGCATAACCACTGAGGATGAGTGCAGACACAATTAGGTGTGCGCCGGCTCTTAGGCAATGACACAGCTTCCGCTGGCGCTCCAACCGCTCAGGCTGTGTTCGTTGACGGGCGAGAGGTTCATGTCCTCTCGGCAGACAACGCAGCTCCCACTTGAGCCCGAGCCGCTGTCGTTGTTGACGGGCTAGGACGATCTCCTCGGTCTTTGACGGGATTATAATTGCGGTGGGGGTGAAAGTGTCCATGCAAGTAAGGAGGATGACGGTAGGCCGCGAAGCTTGCTTTGAGCAAAGTGGGGCGGGGAACAAGCGAGCTTGAGCCGTTCTTTGACTTCCGATGGATCTAAGGTGACTCACTCCTGATCTCATGGCACAATTTCTCCAGTCACGGCTCCTCTATCGGCCGGACCCGTTGAGTTGGAGTAATTTGCTTTGATCAAGTGCAATATACAGAGTTAGGATGTGTGTGTGAGTGGGAAACTACACTAGTGCCGTGCGATGTACTATGATAATGATACTATGATAATGATACAGGTAAGCGTCCATCTCCGTGTGAGTTTATGGCCAAAGTAATCCAAGTTTTTTTGTGTCAAAATGTGATTCCAGAACCGTTGATCGTGAAATAGGGGCTAAAGTTACCAGAATCCCCGAAGACTGTTCGTTCCGTCAGCGCAGCCCGGATGTAGGTCGATAGTGGAACACTCACGGACGAGCTGATAGTCGTCGCCGTCGAGGACCCAAGGAACCTCAACCTCGATTCTGCCCTGTAAGATCGGGAAGTTGTTTTGTAGGATCACTACAGCGTATGGACGTCAGCGGGGGTTTTCTAGGGCGATAAACTGATACTTGCGTGGGGTGGTGAGGTTGTCCTTGCGCAGCCTGATCATACCGACTTTGTTCGTAATGTTGACCGGGGCCTCCGAGGTATCCCTGCACAGCTCAATACGTTAGCGGCTGCCGACGGAGCGCGAGATTTGCTCACCAGGTAACGTTCTGCGTCTGATTGACGAACCACACCGTTCCGGAGTTGGGGTAGGTGATGGGGGGTCGAATAAGTCACGAGGCGTAAGGGTCATGGCCTGTACGGCGGCGATAACCGCGGCGGAAAAGACGGAGAGGACGTTGAATTTAATAAGGTTGAATAGTGAGTTTAGCAACTTGAGTTTAGGCTCAGAGTGTTGAAAGCTGTAAGATGCAGCGAACGTTGAAGAAGTTTCCGCACGAAGCTGGCTTTATCCTTGTGCGGGCAAGGGCAGGGATCGCCATGCTGCATCAGTTTGTCTCAGTACTGATCTCAGGTAATTGTAGGTAATGTTCCGCCGCGCCACCGGACCAAGGATGTGTTGATTGGTTCATAAGGCATACAGAACTTGTGAAGCCGATGGTATAAATCGAGAATGCAACGTCCGAGGTGCGTGAATTTATTAGCGCAGTGACTATGTGAAGCTTACCTGACACGGGGTGAGCGTGTACGGCCGAACTTAAATCACACGAAGATGAGGGGAGGAAACAAGAATTAATTATTCATAGGTACGGAGTACAACTACTTAAATACTACGAGTCCGAGTCATCTGGAATCATACAGAAATGAGTCGCATATTCTACAAGGTTCCGTAGTGCTCCATAGAGCACAGGTTTACACTGGCGGCTTGCCCGATGCCCGAGGTCATGCCCGAGGGATGCCCGAGGCAATGCATTCACTTACTCCAATACTCCCCCTCAAGCCGGCAGTAGTCCCATGGCCGAACAAAACTGCTCGTGCTTTGCGCGGGATAATGCCTTGGTGAATATGTCTGCAACCATCTCATTAGTTGGACAATATTCAACAGTAATATCACCGAGTTCAACGCACTCCCGGATAAAATGATTCTCGATCCGAAAATGTTTCGATCTTGCGTGGTGTTGAGGATCGTTTGCAATGGCAATTGCTGATTGATTATCCGAGTAGATTAGCGTTGACTCCTGATGAGGAAAGTCAAATGGAAGAGCTTCAAATAAGTATCGAAGCCAAATTGCGTGTCTTGACGCAGCGGTAAGAGCAGAGTATTCAGCTTCGGCAGTGCTGAGTGCAACAGTTGGTTGCTTCTTGGAATGCCAAGCTATCGGGCCTCCAGCTAGAAGATAGATATATCCAGAGACTGATTTGCTGTCATCTGGATTGGATGCGAAGTCGGAATCGCTGTATGCGCCATAGTGGTTGAAAAGAGAGGAAGAATCGGTCCGAAATTCCGAACCTCCGAACGTGATCCGCTTGTCACGCGTCCCCTTTAGGTAACGAAATACTCTCTTCATCGCTGTCCAGTGCATCGCACTCGGGTTCCCTGTGTATGCTCCAACTCGTGCGACTGCGTAGGCGATATCCGGGCGACTAATGGTGGCTGGCCAAATCAACGAGCCTATATACTCCGCGAAACTGTGGCCTCGCGCGTCGGCTGTTTCCCCCTCGGTCTCGTTCTTCTGCAAGACGACATTGGGGTCCATTGGAGTCTTCACAGGCGACATCTGGTCGTACCCGAAACGCTGCAGGATACTGTCGATGTAGTGTTCCTGCGAGATCTGGATGGTGCGTGTTGCGCGATCACGGTAGATCTCAATACCAATGATCTTTTTGGGCTCGCCTAGGTCGTTAATTTCGACTTCGTTCTTCAGGGCGGCCTCGGTGGCGGATAGCATGGTGGTGCTGTTGCTAAATAGCAGTAAGTCGTCGACCCAGACCGTGATAATTACATATTGGTCCTGAATCTGACGCAGATATACACCGTGGTCGACTTCGAGTCGTTTGAAGCCATGCTTCGTGAGTATGGAATGCAACTTACGATTCCACTCCCTGCCTGACTGCTTCAGTCCATACAGGGTCTTCTTGAGACGACATTTGCGTCCGGATCCATCGTCGAAACCGGGAGGCTGTTCCATGAACACCTCTTCTTGCAGGTCTCCGTTGAGGTACGCTCCTTTTACATCTAACTGCTTCATCTCAAGATCTTTGACAGCAGCTATTGCAAGGAGGGCTCGGAGTGATTCGAGACGGACGACTGGGGAGAACGTGTCGAAGTAATCGATGCCGGGGACCTGTGAGTAACCTTTCGCTACTAGTCTCGCTTTATAGCGGACAATTTCCCCTTGCTGACCTGTCTTGAGGTCGAATACCCAACGACATCCAACGGGCTTTCGATCTGTGGGGCACTCCTCAAGCTCCCACGTACCCATCGTTGCCAAGTTCTCCAATTCGGCGTTAATAGCCTGCTCCCATTGCGGCCATTCGGGCGAGGCCTTCGCCTCTGCGATGCTCCGGGGGATATTCGGTTTCCCCGGGTCGAGCTCACCGGTTGCGGCCATGTACGCGAAGTTAGCCATTGCGTTGTCGTCGTCGCTGGCTTCTTCCGTCTCGGCCGGTTCTTGCTCGGTTGTGTTGTTCCGGTTGGAGCGGCCTGCCTTCGGCCTGCGTGCATTGGGATTTCCAAGTTGAAGGTAGTTGTGTTCCTTTACGGTGCGTGTAAGTTTCCGGAGTGGGATAGGGTTGAGCTGATTGGGTTTAGGATCGTGTTCCGTATTTGTACGCGGTGATGGTGCTGATGATGGTTTAGCGGGCGTGCTCGCCTGTTGCGGCGGTGGGGCTGGTCCGGGTGCTGGTGCTAGTGTTGGTGCAGGTACGTGTACCGCTTGTGCTGGTGTCGGTGCCGGCTGATTTGTTGATGTGCCAGACGTATTCCCGTTTTTCTCCCCCTCGGATGGCACATTAATTTCAAGTTCATTGAATTCAACGGCGGGGTCAGAGAATTTGTAGTTGCGGGAAATTTTGACGCGGTGGGTTTTCGTATCGTAGTATCGTACTGCCTTCGGACCGTCATAATAGCCACAGAATATATGTTTAATTGCCCGCTTATCGAGCTTTGATAGCTCTTCGACGTTCTCGCGAAAGATCCAAATGGGGGCTCCAAACTCCTGGAAGTGTGAAACATCTGGTTTCACCTTTGTGAACACCTCATGCGGCGTCTTGCCGTCTGGTAGGGCCTTCGTCGGTGACCGATTTCGAATATAGGCGGCGTGTGTTACGGCAAACTCCCACAAGCTATCGGGCAAGTTCTTCTCCGTCAACATTGCTCTCGCCAATTCGACTAGAGTGCGGTTCATCCGCTCGGAAACTCCATTTTGCGACTGGGAATAAGGTGCGGTTTGGTGAATTTCAATACCTTTTGCCGCAAGTGCTGATTTCAACTTCTCGTTGATGTATTCCTTTCCCTCGTCGACGCGAATCCACTTGGGTTTATACCCATACTGCCGTTCCAACCACTCAATGTGCTCCATTACCTTGGTCTTAGCCTGGTCTTTGGTTCGCATGAACAAAACTGTCATTCTGCGACTAGCATCATCGGTAAAGGATATGTAATAATAATTCCCTTCGGTTGACCGTGTACGTGCAGGACCCCATAGGTCACTGTGGATGCCTTCTCCCGGCTCCTTTGAGCGGTGAAGGGCTTTATGCGGAAATGGCCGCCGGTGCATTTTTGCTTGAATGCACGATTCACAGTCCTCGGCTTCGGATCTGCTCTCGGGATCAACGGTTAGTCCTTCAACCGATTGATTTTTGACGAGGAGTTCTAACGATGAGTTAGATATGTGGCCATATCGACGATGCCACGATGCCCAGCCATTTGGGTCGACTTCCTCGGCAATCCCGGCGTTCGCTCGGTTCCTGACAGCTACTGCGCAGACATTGTCCAGCCAGTACAGTCGGAATTTCTTCTTGCCTTGCAAGACGAGCCTTCCATCCTTGGTGCGGATATTGGCCTTGCCATGGTGGAACATTGCTGAACCTCCCGCATCATCTATGCGCGGAATTGACAACAAATTGTTCACGGCTGCAGGTGCGTACAATGTGTTATATAACAAAACTGTCTGCTTCTGACCATTAATTTTGGTCTCAAGGGTAACTGTCCCTCGTCCGTAAGCTCTGACAACATTGTCGCCCAGTCCGTTGATGGTCTCGCCTGCAATCGGTGTGTAATCGGTAAAGATTTCCCGTTTGTTCGCAATGTGAACTGTACACCCAGAATCGGCGAGCCATGCATC
This sequence comes from Mycena galericulata, assembly GCA_029289565.1. NCBI lineage: Eukaryota > Fungi > Basidiomycota > Agaricomycetes > Agaricales > Mycenaceae > Mycena > Mycena galericulata. The sequence continues at coordinate 54,034 of JARKIA010000161.1, read as the reverse complement.
CCTCGACATACGGGGATCAAAGCGGGGTTCGTGCGAATGGACAGCCATGAATGCTGACTGTGGACCAGCGTCCTCAGGTTCATTGTTACCTAGGTTAGCTGAATTTTTCTTTCTCTTGCCATTCCACTTCCCTTTCTTACTACCTTTGTAGTTCTTCGGGCGCTGGCCTTCTTTACCGCCACCCTTGCTCCAGCAATCTTTGGCCATGTGGCCAGGAGCTCCACAATTGAAGCATCCATCGTCATTTGACGAATTGCTGTGCTGATGAGTACTCTGACTCCTTCCGAACAGTGCTGATGATCCTGTTGCAGATTCTCCTGCTTTCTCCTTCCGGCGTCGATACTCCTCAAGTATGAGGGCTACCAACTCATGAGAGGTGATAGTGACTGGGCCTCCAGATGACGTAGTAGTTCCCGGTGCGGCACTGGTTAACTTACCATTATTTGCTGCCAGGTACGAACTCGTGAACTGGTCCCAAGATTCCGGAAGAGATGTGATCAACGCGATGAGGAATTCCTGGTCCGATACCAGGCTACTCATTGTGTTCAGTTGCTCTTGGATAGAGCGCAGCTCCGTGATGTGGGCCGCAATGTCGCTGCCTTCATCGGCAATCGTACGGTATAATTTCCGCCGATACGACATGATCCCCAGTTGACCTCTTGCTTCTTTCACAGTGGTTAACTGCGCCCACATCTGGGCTGCAGTGGTAGCTCCCGCAATATGAACCATTTGGGAATTTCCCAAGGCGAGCTCAATTTTGCTCCTTGCCTTTCCATCTCCCTTTTTCCATGCTGCAATTAACTTCTTCTCGTCTGCAGTTGGCTTTGCGGGGTCAGCGACCGTCGGGTAAGCCTCGGAGCCATCAACGTAACCCTCAAGTTCGTTGTCTCGGAGTATTGCCGTTATGCGACGCTTCCATGGCATCCAATTCTCCTCGTTGAGGAGCTCAATACGAGTTGAAGAGTGTTCGGACATGGGTAGGATTGGAAATGGTTAAATTACAGTTGTGTACTGAATTGTCGGGGCTGAGTGAAATGAATATAGAGTGTCGCGGGATCTTCTGTGTGATTATAAGCTATAGGGCTCGGGGCCCATAACCTATTAGCGCAGTGACTATGTGAAGCTTACCTGACACGGGGTGAGCGTGTACGGCCGAACTTAAATCACACGAAGATGAGGGGAGGAAACAAGAATTAATTATTCATAGGTACGGAGTACAACTACTTAAATACTACGAGTCCGAGTCATCTGGAATCATACAGAAATGAGTCGCATATTCTACAAGGTTCCGTAGTGCTCCATAGAGCACAGGTTTACACTGGCGGCTTGCCCGATGCCCGAGGTCATGCCCGAGGGATGCCCGAGGCAATGCATTCACTTACTCCAATAGAATTCTATCCCATTCTTACCATAACGCAACAGCGAAGGAAGCTCCCTACGATAGAAGCGCACGCCGAAATGGACAAATTACTCCATCGGAGCAAAGATCCCGCCTTCTTTTTTCAGGCTACTTATGTAAATGGAGAAAAGGGGAATCAACAAATACGCAAGGTCTGCGCATAGTTGAGCGGAAAAACAGTTGTCTTTCATAGTTTCTTTCGGCCTCGGAGGCTCGGACCGGATGGCGGAGCCGGACCGAACGACCAAACAAGCACATCTTCTCTCTTCCCCAAACCACCATCATCGGTTCTCGTTTCCGGCTCCTCTGAGGTCCCTGCGGAATTAGTTTTATCTGAACCACAGGTTATCCTCGAAATCGGAGTTTCGAGCACCTTTTTCTTTTGGTACGCGTTGTAGGCGGTCGGACAGTCTGGTCTGTAACCCGATGGAATGTACGTAGCAGCAAGGTACAAGGTGCGATGTCGTGTCTCTGCCTCGCGGCGGCGCCTACCTACTGATCTAATCTAATCTGTTCGATGTCCCAGCCAAACACAACCCCGATGCCGCCTGACGCCCCACTACAGCGTGCAGGCCATGGGCCCTGGCCCTTTTGGGCCCGAATCCTTGTGCGTATCTCTGTTCTTCCCTGTCGCATCGAGGCGAATCAAACGAGGTGCGTTACTGCTATCTCGTTAATACCATATTGCAGCAGCGAACGAACATCCAACTCCTGAAAGAAGCACGCTGCGAAATCAATAAACTACTTATTCCATCGGAGCGAAGATCCCGCCACGAGGTGGCTTAAGTTGTGCCTGCTCCCGAGGAGTTTCGGAGGCGTGCAAGACGAGCCAGCCTCACTCTCATTTCGATGCTTCGTAGCCTCTTCTCTCAATTCGAAAGCTCCACTTCGAGTTCCCTCCCGCTGGCCTCGCGTCCGCCGGTGGAGTGTCCCAGTGCCTGGTTTGGCTGACCGTCATCTTGCGCCTCCTTTTCGTTATCGTGCTATCAAGTCCACGTTGGATCGAGGGTGCGTTCGCACTGATATCAACGGTGCGTCCGCATCGATATCAATGCCGACGTCCGATGCACCCTCAATTTAAGGTTATAGTGGATTCAGAAGGCGCGGGGATTAGGGCCGCGTTCTCCCATCCGTGGAGACTACTTCCAACGATGTTTCCAGCTCGACTGAACCGGTGCTATCAGCCTCAAACCCGCTGATACGCAGCTTGCTGCATATCTAAACTCGAAACTTCAGCATGACGCAAGAATCGAAGTGCGCGAATCTCGCATAAGAGCTAGATTAACTTCGTTTCGTCCGGTCTTCATCGTCTCGCCGATGGCCTTCTTCGTCGATTCATCGCTGGAATAAATTTGCATCCGAACTTGAAACCGTGCCTTGGGTGATGATTTCCGGTCAATGCCCGCCAGTATTTTTTCTGCTTTTTCTCTCCAGCGGTTAGGCCTTCATTCTGAATCTGAACATCTAGGCGGCCCTTGAATACGAACAACGCATCAATCAACACCTCGCGTACTCGGGCCGTTCTGATGACGACTCGACGCGCGGAGTACACACGTGGATCTCGTCATCTCCAAAAAAAAATAAGTATAGATAACCGTTGGCTTAAAGCTGTCGTAAACGTTCCTGACGGACGCACAGCGGCTGCCATTACGGTTGTGTGAATCGCTCGGAAGCGAGCCTACGCCGCCCTATATACTTGAAGCATCGCACACCAGTCCCCCAGCTAGCTTCTGCTTCACACACCTCGGAAGCAATACTCTTCTCTGCCTTGCCTCTCGTCTGCACCACGGCCTTGCTTTTGCAGGCTGACCCTTCGTGGCCGCCTGTCTGTCCGCACACCGCCTCTTCACGCCCATACAGTCGTCTATGTCCACGGATAACACTGCTCAGCCTCAGCACGATAACGCAAACGGAGGGAGCGCGGGAAGGGGAGGAGGAGTGGGGAGTGGGAGGGCGAGTGTACCGCCGGCGGTGCTCAGCGCACAGCAGGCCCAGCTCGCAGCGCTGCTCAACTTCAAGCCGTCGTCGCGCGACGTTATCAGCGGCATTGCGCCACACGTCTTCGACGATCAGAGGTCGCCCTACCGACCACGCCACCGTCGCCGGTCGACGAGCCCAGACCTTCGGCCGCGCCGCTCGTCGTCGCCCAATCTGGGTCCGCGGAGGAGCCCCCTTCGCCTTTCCGCAGTGATCGTCGATGAAAACGGGGCCATCGTCCGTGCGTGTTTATGCCTTATCATTGATGTCTGCTCAGATTCCGATGATTCATTGCAGAACCCAAGTTTGAGGAGAGCATCGTCCTCGAGCTGTGCACTCCGCATACGTCTACGCTCTCGCTCTCGCAACCCAGGCCTGTTTCGCCTGCTTCACATCACTCACCGCCAGTTGCTCCGCCGATGTCCTCTTCCCTCCAGCCGGCGGATCAAAATAAAGAAGTCTCCAAGCGCCGCAGCTTCCGGATCGACCGCGTCCTGAAGTACGTTGTTTGCGTTCCGCACGCTTGCCCGCGCTGATATCGCTTAAACTTCAGAACGCTCGTTTTTCGTCTCAAATAGGCTGGTTCCCCGTCTTATCCGCACCGCATCGCACCTGCAGCACTGCAGGTTTTATTTATCAATCATAGACTCATCCTGGCAGACGTCTCGATCACAGTGCCTTCCAGTTTCCTTGGTACCCTACTATCTTATCTCACCCTTGGGCTCACCGTGTACGCATACAACTCATCATCACACTCATCCTCCCCCATGTACTATATTTCCCTCTTCGTAGGGCATGATTCCGTTCTCATTGCTTCCTTCCCTCCGTGTAAATTCCACCTGTACTACCACAGCATCGATATCACAGCTACCCGCCCGTTCTTCATCCGCCGGCAACCATCCTTCCATCCATCCATCTATCCTCGGGCAACTCTTCTCCTGATCATCGTCCGACCCCCGACACTTCCTCATGCACATATACGTATAGACTTTACGGTACATTGGACTTATTACGATACCCAAATAGACAGGGAACAAGAGCGGCACTGAAGGCTCTAGAGTCTACTGATATGGATACATGGCGTTCCAGACACCATCTGCTTCTGACTCGGAATCACTGGGAATTGGCTTCGGAGGAGGTAGGTTTCATCTGAACATACTCGGCGGGAGCCTTTATCCAAGCTAATCGTTTAATGAACATTAATGGATGGTGGCTAGACTGGCCGCAGGCGCAGCATCTGCCGGGAAGGTGTTCTGTGAGATATTGTGAGTATGGCCTCGCAATGGACGAACGAAGCAGTCTATCAGAACGCTCGAGCTGTTAGTGGATTGATACCCGGGGTGAGAGCGATGCGTTCAAATCTATCTTTCCAGAATACCTCGATTAACGCCAACCAATGGCCGGATGAAATAAACTGAGTGCGATGCGTGGTGGTTCGTAGTCTCCTACACAGACACTACCAACAGTTCTCAGCGTCTCGCCTGCGCATGTATGATGGCTCTTATACGTGCTGCCGGCAGTATTCTCAGGAATAAATCTTGAACGAAAAGAAAACTGCGACATCGATTTGGAGACTGTTGTACATCGTCGCCAAAAACGGAGAGAGAAGAACGACTCGGAACTAGCACTTACACCCGAATAGCCAGCTGACTCACTGCCACCCTAAAGAGGAACCTCTCCACGAGCGTCATCTCAGGAAACGTCGCGGCATCGAACTCGTCGACCTTGAGCTTCGGGATGCCTGCAGTGCGACGCAAAGTCTCCTCGGTAAAGCCAGCGCTCTTGAGCGCCAGATACCATCTGCCGTTGAGGGGGATGTTCTCCACAAAGGTACGAAGGAACAGCTCATCCGGAGTGAGCGTCGGTGGGGGAGGTGCTATCAGAGGTTCGGAAATTTTGGCCGCGGGGACGTCGTGGCTGCCGCTTGCGCGTTCTGGGGCGCTGGGCGGGGAAGCGGGCGCCTTGCGTTGTTGGCGTTTAGAGCGGGATTTCGGAGGTCCATACATGTACCGCCGAGTTTTCTGAAGGCATGCATGTTAGATTAGGTCGAGTCGGTAAAGCACACGGAGAAGGCACCTTGGTCTTCTTGGTAGCAAGGTGTTTGCCATCCCCTACATCTCCGGCTCCGTCCTTGTTATTCTCGTCGATCAACTACGGAAATCTCATCGGTTCAAATTTATCAGTTTTTTAAAGAAAATCCCACTTACCGCTTCCAAGATCGCAGGGAAGTCTTCCGGTAGGTACATGAAGTCTTCTTCAACATCTTGGTCCTCCGGAGAGTAGTGGTTCTCCGCCGCTCGATTGATAATACAAGTTGACCAGCCAAATCGGCGCTGAATCAGAAGCGGCGGAATATCGTGGAGCTTTACGAGCACCCTACACAACGCTCTCTGGGCTCGATCAATAGCTCGGCTACGCGTTCTCGCATTATGCGCCGTACTTGAAGTTGAGAAAGTGAAAACCTACCGACGCCCGAACTCATACGACGGCTGAGTGGGGACGATATCGACCTCGGATTTATTGTTGGAATTCGTGGCGGGTGCTGCAGTCGATCGGGTGCCTGTGGTAGAGCCAGCAGAGAGGAGATCGGGTTCGAATCGGGGATAATACAGGCCTCCTGAGCCAATTTCGAGGTAACGCGGTAGATTGGACATTTTTTTCGGAGGTGAATGGACGAGGGAGGGTGGATCCCAGTATGACCTTTTTTCACTGGGGTTGATATGCCATCGGGATTATAATGGATTCATCGATCCAGTGCTATGGGTGGCAATTGTGATAACGGAAAAGCCCCAGAGGCACGCGGCCGCCCCGAGTCGGAGGCATTGTAAATGTCTGTGAACTTTGCCGCTACAGATCGGTGCATCGAAGGGAGGATAAGGTTCAAAATAGTCAGCAGGTATGAAATGAACCGGGTTTCCCACAGTTCGTCGTAGAATTATGTCAACACTGGACTCAAGGGTTAAAAGTAGCTCCGTGGAGGATATACCACTGCAGCGGTCCCATTGACAAACAGGACTGGGGGGAGGCTCAACATGATATCAATTTTTCGAGCCTGGGTGCCGGTCTCTTCAGGGAATGACTTGACATGTTCTCGCACGTCAAAGTGATTTGGAAGTCTCCTGAGAGTTGAAAGAAGCCCCGTCGAGAAACCCTCGCTCCGGCCTAGAGGCTAGATGTCATCCTTGCAGATTCTGGAGCAGATAACGGGTCCCAAAAGGTGGCGCGTTATGGATGATCATGGCTCGTGCCAACATGAGACTTCTCCCGCGAGCTTTCAAGCATCAGTTCTTGTTCGATAGCCAAGGAGCTTGCGTTCGCCTAGAAAACCCTGCAGTGGTACATGGCGTCTCGGCCGAAGACCGACATCGATAGAGCTCCGGAGACTTTTCTATAAGACCATTCACTTGGAATACAGCAGAGTCTTAAGATTAAGAGAGGTGGGTCAGGCGAAAGGAAAAACCCCGCCTGCGTGTGCCGCTTCAAGTTGCTATGATTCAATGAATGTTGGTATCCGTGGAGTCGCACGAAAAGCAGCGGACGACGCGAGAGATAAGCGAGTTCCTAGAGGAAGCAGCGAACAGGATAGAGAGGTGCAACATACGAGTCTCGCACTCAAGCGGTCGTTCAGTGGTGGCGGCACCACTGGCGGGAGAGGAAAAATGATACGCGACGTAAGACGCCCATCAATTTCCGGTCCGACTCGCCGAGGCGGAAATTTGAACCTCAGCATTGTAGATCGTCTATTCTCGGGAGCGAGAAACGGTCGATGTAAGATACTGGTCAAATGACGCCAATCAAAAGGTGAGCAAAGGATTCAATTTTTCTCCACCTTTGTTTCTTATCCTTTCACCTCCGTAAGTACTCGAACGTTTGAACCCGGAGAGGAATGTGCTTTCCATCGTTCGTAAATATTCACAACCGATGAGTTTGACTGCGGAGGAGTCCGCTCGCGCAATCATGATTTGCATCATATCTTCTGCCCCAATCTGATCGCCTCTCGAATTTCCCCACAATTGAATCAAGTAACATTGAGATACATGTAGACCGTCAATTACAAGTCCGGCTGGCGTCGATGCGCAAGGAAACCCAGGGCCGTGACCTACCCTTTACGTTGGCTAAAGTAAGGGACTCCACTGGATGCCGTGGCTACGCGACTGCTAGTGGGAGACGCGGTGCCTTGCCCGATCGCTTCGTATCGTGGTGGGTCCAGCTCTGGATCAGTGCTGATCGAGGTCTGCAAAATCCAACCAGATGAGTTAGGTACTATGAAGGGGGTGGTTACTCACATTTCGTCCTTGCGTCCACTGAGAGGGCGGGGGTGCTAACTGTGGAGAAGGGGAAAAATGAAAAGAGACAGGGCGAGGTGTCGTGTCCATCTGTGCTTCGAGCTGTGCGTCCTTCCCCGAATCATAGCTGCGTCGTCGGCGCAGATATAGTATATACGCCAAGAGAATGAGGCAGATCCCGAGAACGGCGACACCAGCGGCAATACCGCCAATTGCAGCAGATGAAAGTGTCTGCCTGGAGTTGTGTTAAAGCGGTCGTTTGCTCCAAATTAAAACGAAGATACTTGTGTCCTGGGGATGGTCTGGAAGAAAGAATGAGCTTGGAGGTGGTTACAGACAAACAAGGAAGACTCACGAGTTATTCGGCCGAGAAGGGCTTGTTGTGTTCGAGTTCAATGTCCCATCGACAATCGCATAATCAATGCTGATGTCCTGCGTCGGGGAGGTGGGGTTGGCAGTGACCGTGATTGTGTGGTTACCTAAAGAGAGGCTATCGGCGTAGAAGAGCATCTGGCCCGGGAGATAGTTCGGGACAGGAGTGGTTGCGTCCGAGACCAATCTCTGAGCAGTGAGACTTGACGGGGTTCCGTTGTCGATTGCGACAGAATATGGGCCACCCTGGCTTCCGATTGCCCCATACAACGCGACTCGGTCACCCTGGGGATTTAAGAGTGAGAATTAGATACCAAGGTATTGAGCGCGACGATACCATGAAGGAAAAAGTCGCTGTGGCTCCGCCTTGAACTGTTGAACTATGATGGATTAATGAATGTCGAAACGCCGTAAATTCGCCTGAAATATGGACTTACTGCCCGGTTCCATCAAAACCAGGAAAGCTGGTGCTTGGCGAGGTGAATGAGCTCCAGGCGGCGGGAGGCTCATAAACGAACGCAGATGTATCATCCTGAATACGCAGGTCGGTCAAGGAATTGACTTCGTTGGTCCACGTGAACTACGTGAGAAACGTTCAGAGTTTTCGAGGAAATCCAAGGGGATGGTTACGCACATAGTCCAGATTCATATTTACTTGTTGCGCGTTCGGCGCTTGCACATTCGAGATCGTTAACGTGTGAAGACCAGCCCTCATCTCCGTTTTGTTGAATAAGTCGATCTGAAATTGCTCCGTCACCGTCGCCGTAGTTCCAAACGGCCCGAATGTTTGACCATCGAGGACAACCCTTCGTAGAATAGTTGGGCAGATCAATAATGCGGTTGACAACGCGGGCTCACTGGAATGGACCGGAGTTGGTGCGATAAGCTCCGACGACGTGAATCTCTGTGCCATTGAAAGAAATCGTGGCAGAACATGGAGTGCCAGCACAGTATACGAATGTGTCTTGGTTATATCTGGTGGCATGGATAAAGCCTATACCGCCATGAGTAGGGAAGTACTTACTTGACCACTTCGGGGTCACCATCGGCACCCCCCAGCTGCCAAGCCCCAGCGTACTGTACGAGTGGGCTGTTGACGTCGATGTCCTGCACGAATGAAGAAGGCATATCTGCGGAGTCCGCTTCAAGTAGACGAGACGAGAAAGCGGGGAAACCACCTGGCAGAAGTAGAAAAGAGGCTCATCGTTGCGGCTGCCCCTTGCCTACCATCGTGCGATTCCCGAAGCAAGAGCGGGACTGGATCATGATGAGAAGGCATACAATCTTGTCAGATCATGTCACGATGACGATCCAAAAACTCACTACATGTATGCCCACGCAATCGCTGCTTTCAGCGTCAGACTGGGTTCAAGTTCTTCGACTGAGACGGTTAACATTCCAAGTCTATTCCTCAACAGGTTTTCCGTGGGTGAATACGTGTGCGAAAGTTCAGGGACAAGTAACTTGATACTGTTAGTAATCTTGAATAGGCGCCGACCACAGAAACGTCAGGGCGTCAAGTCATCGCCCGCGGCTTCTCGAGTACTAATCCCCGCAGCCAATCGAACACATCCTTGACACCCCAAATATGAAACGCTGGGTGAATCTGTGATGGGCGCCTTTGGACCACCAGAATCGTGAACTTGTAATTACGGCCTTGTTTTTCACTCAATGCATCCCCACGCCCTTCTGGGTGTTCAGAATAATAAATCTAGGCCTTGAGACGTCGTATCGAAGCGATTGGTGGTTTGATGGATGATGTAAATGCAATCACACCGCCTGTTAGAATCAAAGCTGTAAGAATCAGTAGACAGTACTTATGAAACTGCACCTGAGATCCCGTTTCTACTGTGCTATAACTGCTGTAGGAACTACGAGTTCCAAGTCCAGTATCGGCGGAGCAAAAACCTCGCGTTTCGGCTGCACCGAATTTGTTGCCGAAAATAAAAAGATTCGGCAATTGCTTCGGCGTGGCTAAACAATAAGTTCCAAGCGCCGAGCCGTCATCGTGCCGATCGTCTAAATCGTGCCGAGCGGCCCGACGAGTCCGGCAGCTAAGGTTTAAGTTTGAATATTAATTTCAGCGGCGCCGAAACGGTTGCCGAATCTTTTGTTTTCGGCAACAATTTCGGTGCAACTGGCAATGAAGGTTTCCGCTCGGCTGAGACTGGGCCTGCAACTCGCAGTTTTTACAGCAGTTCCGACCATATAAACTCTGGATTTCAGGTATAGATTCATACCTACTGATTTTTTTCAGTTTCAGACTACACTTCCGGAGCACTGATTCCAACGACTTGGCGGTGTGAATCGAACATGAACATGAAATACACACGTCTCTAGCTTGCTCTCTCCTTCCACCTATAATATATGCTTCCAGGTTTTTTATATCCACCATCCTTCTCTCACCCATATTTTGCGTCCCGCGCTGATGTACGTAGCCCGCAAAGAGAGGCCAGTTGACACATTGAATTAGGCGTTGATAACAGTGCTATTGCGTGTGTAAGGGGGTACAGGATTATCTAGACAGTCGTTGGGTTGAGCCAGGGGAGCCCCAAGCTTACAGGGGGAACATTGTCGACGCGGTTTTGGTGGTATGGGCAGGAAGCTGTGAACGGACCGTGATCCGGACCCCTCCTCGCAGTGCGCACAGCATGTCAAAAACTTTTGGAGGCTGACCGTTGATGTCAGGAACTTCACTACTACTGTATTATTCAACCAAGTGTTCAGTCACAGGACACCCGAGACTTTTTGATGTATGTAAAAATCGCCTTGAACCAACATAAAATTCCTCGGGCTTCTCGGATAAAAATTGATGAGTACAGTAGTTAGTTCCGCGTGCCTCTTGGCTGTTTACTATGCGAAATCCCAAGAGGAAAAGATAGGCCAGCTTCAAGTGGATCGTAGACAGTACTAGTGTCCATACTCTTCCTGTGCAGGTCACCGTGACTCGGTGTCACGACCAATCACGAGGCGGGAAGTCACTGATCCGCCGCTTCAAGTTTGATCGGTCTTGGCCTGTTTTCTCTCTTCTTCCCATACTGCCACAAGGTTCCTGGGTAACGAAAGTCGGGCCCGTCTATAACTTGCAACGACTCTACCTGGGATCGCGGACTAGCCCGTAACGCGTCGGTGCTCATCTCAATGATATCGCCATGACCACAGCCCAGAGTTGCAGTTGGTATCCGTATTTACGCCATGAATCGGTGCGACAGAAGTGAAGCGACAACACACCTCCTTCCAGGTATCTGCGCGGTGGATTTCCGACGTTACTCACTTGGTTCTCCCTTCGCTTTCTTGATTATACAGACCTGGTCACTGTCTCGTGTGGCCCAACAGTTTCACTGGGAGGGACTCGGATGCTTTGGTTAATCGCGTCGTCTAGCTCGCATTTCTTGTTCCCGGTTTACTTCAACTATAGGACTGCTAGGATTGGCTTGAAACCCAAGTACAATTTAATCCCCGAAATAGCACGCTGGATACCTATCCATGGCGACGCACCCCAGTCGGATTAGGACCCCGCCGATACCTCTCCCCATCAACTTCCAGACCCATTGTCGTGCCACCTCAGGATCAGCACATCCGCCATCCGCAGTGGGTAATTCTGAATGTATAAATATGCGCCGCAGTGAGCAGGGTTCTCCAGCTAGTCTCACCCCATTTTCTCTGCTTGGACCGCCGGCCGGTGCCTCACTCACGTCTTTCGCTTGGATCCTCTTTGTTGATTCTAGTACTCTGCCCCTGCACGATCATTGCACCTTTTCACGAAACCACACGACCCTACGATGATCTCCCTTCCCGCCACCGCCATTCTAATCCTCGTGCTTGGCTCCCTTTCGCCGGTGCGCGCGCTACCTCAGGTCATCCAGTACAGTTCTTCTGTCACTGCCGCCCCGAGCGCAACGGTCGTCTCTCTTCCCGCCCCAAGCGCGAGTGTAAGCGCCGTCCCCGTCATCCCCACGACGGGCCCATACTCTGGCGGCGATCGTACGTGCTCCCTCCCTTCCTGTTTGATTCTCTGGGCACTGAATTTACTGTTGGTACTGCTTTTCTCTTTAAGTGACGTGGTACACGCCGGGGGAGATGAACAAGACGGCATGCGGGCAAAAGCACGCGGACACGGACCCCATCGCGGCGCTCGCGATTGAATTTTTCGATAACTACCCGTGCGTCCGCCCCTTCTTTCCACTTCCATCTCCACCCACCTCCTCAACCTCCCCCTCTCAAAACTGGTTCGCAAATTCGTACTTACTGAATCATCGCATCCCACAGCGGCGCCACCGCCGACTCAAACGATAACCCCCTCTGCGGGCGGCAGATCGTCGTCACCGCCTCGCCTTCCGCGGGCGCGCCGACGGTGAATTTCACCGCCACCGTCGCGGACATCTGCGGCAACTGCAACATCACGAATAGCGTCGACGTGACGCCCGTCCTCTTCACGCAGGTGGCGCCGCAGAGTGTGGGGCGGCTGCATAATATTACGTGGGATTGGGCACCGGTGGGTGCGAATGCGACCGTGGGAGGTGCGAATTCGACCGTAGGGGCGGCGTGGGGGACGGTGACGGGGCCGGCGAGCAGTTCTGTTGCGCCCGTGATGATCTCGCCCACGCCTGTCCGGAACTTAGGGTAATACTGAGTCGGACTGTGACACTGTACTAGCAATCTAAGAGCATTTCCACTCCAATCGCATGCCGTGCTAGCAAGTCCGTGTACATATGTATGTGAGCATGGATCGGAAGAACCCCAAGAGTGAAAGGATTGAAACAGAATGTGCGAGTTCTTCGAGGAATAGATGGACACTGAAGCCAGTTTACAGCCAAAGTTAATGCTGGTAAATAATATAAAGACTGGGTTGAAACGGCTCAACTCTCTTTCACCCGGAAGTCGTAGTTAAGACAGAGAAGGAATCGAATGGCGCCGACCTAAGGCTCCGTGTTTATTTCCGTCATTGAAGACGTCTCCCGCATCGAGTCCTAGCAAGCTCTTGTATAATAGGAAAGATAAGCAAATAATAAAGGAGGGTATGGATGAGCTGGTCTCTATTAAATGATGATATGAGACGAAGGGAGTCCGGGAGATGTAAGGGTATATCATCCACTCGTTGTGTGTTTTTCAAGTACGCGGCCCCCAGAGGGGCGCAGCATATGCATTAAAACTGGAAAGCGCTCCGGAGCCCATGCGTCGCGACGGGGATCACCCCCGCCCCGATCCGGCGCACGGCCTCGAGCAGCCGGGCCTCGGGTCCCTCAGGCGCGAGTCCGCGTTTCTGCGCTGCAGTGCTATTGGCGGCGGGGAACAGCTCGGCGTCGACGGAACAGACCGTGCCGGCTGCGGGGAGGGTGCCGTTCAGGAAATACGCGGCCATGGCGCCGTGCGTGCAGAGCGAGGGCGCGACGAGGGAGGTGTGCTGTGCGGCGCGGCGGGGTAAGCGATCCGTGCATGCGGAGGTATATCAGGGGCAGGGGAAGAAGAGATGAACTGACCCCGGGAGAATCCTGCGTGAGGAGGACGGAGCCGGGGAAGAGACCGGAGGTTTTCTGGGCCCTGTGAGAATCGTATTTAGCAGTGGGACCGTAGCGCAATTTGTATGGATAAAGACGGGAACAAAAAGGGTGCCTGCTCACCACACGATGGGCGTTATTGGATCCGCTGTGTTGCCGATGATGAGGAGCGGATAGCTGGTATTCCCGCCGACGGGACCTGGTTTTGGTAAGCTTACTTTTTATTTTATTTCAAGAAAGGAGTTCCGGTGACAAACCCAAGAACCGGCCCTCGCGATGCACTCTCCAGCCGCTAGAAAACAACCCGTCAGGTCAGCCCGGGGGAAAGGAAAATAAATCAAGGCCATGTCACGCATACGCACTTGCAATAAATCCGCCAGAGCGCCCAGATATCCGCAAAGCTCGCCAGCGTCGCCTGCTTCCAATAAAACTCGCGCAACGCCGTGATGGAGTCGTCGATAGCAATAGCGTCGCCGCAGGCGGTGGTGATCATCGACTCGTATATATTCGCCGTGAACGGCGCCGCATCCGCCGCACAATCGCACTCGAACTCGGGCACCTGGCTCGCGCTGTACGGACCCGTGGCGTTGCCCGCGCTGAGCTCCGCGAGCCCCTGCGCGAGGCCGACGAAGGAGTCGTACGGGCTGTAGAGCGCGGCGAAGATGTAGTTGCGGATGAAGCTGAAGTCGACGATGCCGTGCGAGATGTTGGTGAGCACAGGGAAGGGCTGCGCGCGGAGGGACTCGGTGAGCGACCCGAGGTTGGAGGCGATTTCGGAGGCGGTGGGGGAATAGAAGGCACAGCCGTCGGGCCCGGCGGCGACGCAGCCGTCGAAGAAGGTTTGCAGAGTCTTGTTGGTGTCGAGCATCGAGTCCGTCAAGTTGGCTGGGTGAATTTCCTCAGTAAGTCGTTTGAACTTCGTAATAAGAGGCGCCTGACCGGTGTACCAAGCCTCCCAGTCCATGATACCTGCCAAGGATTTCGGCTGAGTAAAATGGCCATCGGACTAAATATCAAGGATTACCATCGATTACTATCCGCCCGACTTTGTCCTGCTGGCTCATCAGTGAATGCAGACAAGTAAATACACCCATAGTTACCGGGAAGAGAGTGGCGAACGTGGATCCTAGCACTGAACCATACCTATGCCCGAGTTAGAAGAGCGCTCATTCACAAGAAAAGCACCTACGAGACTCCCCAGTATTGCAGTTTCTCGAATCCAAAGGCTTCTGTGATACGGAGCATATCCCTTGCAACGTTGTCGGTGGTGATGTACTGGAAAAAATCCGTCGTATCGACCTCTTGCGCTTGCTGGGCAAGGAGTTGGAATTGAGCCCATCGATTAGACACCACCTCCGAGGTCGCATTGAGGGATGGGTATCTCAGATTCACGTCCGAGGGAGTCCAAATCTGCCGGTCCGCAGCTGTCTTGAACCATGATACGCTCGGCGTCGAGAAGCTGACGCCTGGAATTAACGGATGTTACGAAGGACAGCCGTCTTTTCGTGGCAGAGACAGACCTCGTGGATCGAATCCCACAATGTCGAACTGAGGCCCAAGAAACTCCTGGAAGGAGGCACCGAGAGAAACGATGGTGGTAACGCCACTACCGCCGGGACCACCGGGATTGAATAGAATTGGGCCGAGGTAGTCTGACTTGGCAGCAGTGGATGGAAGACGAGTGACGGCAATAGAAGCATTTCCCTTGCTGGTGTCGTTGTAATCCAGAGGGACCTATGTATCGTCTAGGGAAATCGTATTACAGGGCGGAAGATGCGCACATGTAAAAGACTGCATTGGAATCCCGAGTAGCAGGCTGTCCAATTCAGACCATCAGTCGCTGTGATCTATAGAGAACGAGAAATCATGAATCTAGACCGAAAGGTTCGTTGCGTGCCTGCTCACCGATTCCCAGTCAAAATCTGAGTCGGATTGAGCAACCACATTGAGAGGTATAGACGGCAATCCCAATTGCGACCGAAAACTGGACAAGAAAAGACCTGCAGCGGCCAGTTTGAAAAGGAGAGAGGAAGCCATGGAAGCTCTGGTGCAGAAAGCGCCGACTTGGCGGAGCGGCAGACGTAACTTATACAAGCCTGCAAAAATAGATCGGAGCTGCATCGTCGATCTCCAATCACCACAATGGAGCATCATGCCGGCATTCCGTTCGCCAAGTAGGGCTAAACATCCGTTATACCTTGCGCGCAGAGGGTGAAGGTCGAAATCATCGACCAACTGGATATTAGCTTAGATAACTCCAGGTTCAACGGTCGCACGACTCGCACCTATCTGAAGCCTGTTCTGCTCGATATTTTACGCGACGCATAGAAAGTAGTTGCCTTGGCGACGGCATCCCGACTGTACGGAGTTTCACTTCCGGACTAGGAACACCGGACTGAGAAAAACTGGCCAACATCCTCGAACATCGCGGGAGTCGGGACCTATTTTAAGGTGTTCATGTTTGTAAATAGGTGAAGTTTAGTGGATCAAAAGCCGCAGGCGATTTCCCCCGAGGCCCTCCGCAACTTTCCGGAGGTGCTCATGTAATCACGCTGTGTCACAACTCACAACGTTCCTGCAGCTGGATTGGCTAAGCATTGTTCAACACCAAGTTTGCACATAAATATTCAATGCAAATTCAATGGATGTGGTGGGGCGCGAAACGAACGGATGAAGAGAAGCGCTCCGGGCTAGAAATTCACGGGAATACACTGAATTTTCGCAAAAGTTCGCAAGGTTTTGAACCGAGAGAAATATATCGAGCCAACTTTCTTTCTCGAGCTACATCTGAGCTAAATTACACACTAAAGAATATCTGCGACACCTCTCTACATCCCACGGCGATCAGCACGACGTACGGCATCCTGTATCTCTCGGACCGCACTCAGCAGCTTCTCCTCCTCCGGACTGCGCATCACCTCATCCCTTTTGACGCCGGTCGCATTGGCGGAGCTTGACGGAAACAGTGTGGCATTGACGGCACACACGGTCCCTGGCGGAGGCAACGTCCCATTCACGAAATATTGACGGTAATAGCTGTACGTGCACAGGGATGGGGCTATGAGCGATGTGTGCTGCGGGAATGTCCATGCTCCATCAGTCCGCATCACGGAAATAAGACACGGCAAAAGAACGCACCCCCGGTGAATCTTGGGTGAGGAGTCCCGATCCAGGGAATAAGGCTGCGGTTTTCACGGCGCTGATTGACGATATGTATACATCGTCAGCGAATGAGTGTGTATACAAACAATTCTGGACACCCACCCAACGAGGGGCGTTGCAGGATCTAACGTGTTGCCGACGACCAATAGTGGGAAACTGGTGTTTTGAGCGCCCACGGGGCCTGCGAAAGATGAGATTGTGCAACTCTGGTGGATGACCGGCGGAGATCATACCGGTAAAGCGGCCTTCACGATGAATTGTCCATCCACTGAAAGATGGAATTAATTAGCTGTTTTCTATGGAAGGGGTGTTGGACTCTTACGTGCAAACAGCGCGGGTGCTCGAAAGGAGATCCGCGAAACTCGACACCCTCGAGGCATTTTCGTAGAACTGCCGCAGTTGCGCGACGTTGTCAGTAACTGGGAGCGCGTCCCCACATGTGATCGCCATAAATGCTTCCAGATAATTTTCATGGAACGGAGGCGCCGACGAGTTGCATTCGAACGAAGGAGCGTCGCTTTGGGCGTACAGGATCGTCGCGTTTCCGGTAGCGAGCCCAGCGAGGCCCTCCGCCAAGGCGACGAAGGAATCATACGGGCTGAACAATGCGTTCAAGATGGCATTTCGCAGGTAATCGAAGTCGACTATTCCGAACGACTCGGCGGTTATAACCGGGATGGGTTGTTCGAGGATGGATGCAGTCAACTCCTCCAGGTTCGCCGATATTTCCGAAGCGGACGGTGCGTAGAAGGCGCAACCGTCTGGACCGGCGGCGGCGCATCCATCATAGAAGGTCTGCATAGTCTTGTCGGTGTCGACCATTTGTGCCGTCAAATTGGCTGGGACGATGCGCCGTTTGTCAACCGGAAAGATGCTTTGTCCCAGTTCGCTCACCCGTATAATAAGCCTCCATGTCGAAGACACCTGACGCAGGTATTACTACTCGACGAAATTAGTCAATACGAATGTCCGAACTCACCATCTATGATGAGCCGCCCAACCTTGTCCTGAGAGGGAGTCAGAGCACGGCACATTTATTGAAGGGGAAGGCGCTTACCGGGAAGAGAGTGGCAAACGTCGCACCCAAAACTGAACCCCATCTAGTAGGTATACAGTTCCGCATTAGCGAGTGAATTGCGATTGGAACAGTCCGAGACGCACGAGATACCCCAGTACTGCAGCTTTTCGAACCCGAAGGCTTCGGTGATGCCCAGTATATCTCGTGCGATATTGTCTGTAGTCATGTATTGCATGAAGCCGCCCGTGTCCTGAGCCACCGCCAATTTCCCCAACAGCTGGAATTTCGCCCATTCCTCAGACACCGCGTCGGACGACGCGTTGAGGGACGGGTAGCCGATGGTGGACGTCGACGGAATAAGCATCTGCCGATCCGTGTTCGTTTTGAAGAACGAGATTAGCGGGGTGGAGTAGTTGATGCCTGGCCACACAAGACATAGTCACCGTCAGGAGCGATTATCGGGTTTATATCTCCACGCGACATACCTCTAGGATCGAATCCAACGATATCAAACTGGTCACCAAAGATGGTCGCAAACGAGGCACCGGACCCGACGATAGCATCGATGCCGCTGTTTCCTGGCCCTCCGGGGTTAAAAAATCAGGGGTCCCAGATATTTGGATTTAGGTGCAGTCGATGGGAAGCGGACGACGGGGATGGATACGTGGCCGTTATTAGGGGAAGTATAGTCCAAAGGAACCTGGAAGTCGAATTTCAATGTCAGCGCAGACCGGAATTTCGAGTAGCGCAGGCCCAGGAGTCCGGACCTGAAAAAGCGTGCCTTGGAAGCTGGTGTAGCAGGGCTTCCGGTCAAGTTGAGTGCTCGGCGTGAGCTGCACATGTGTAGTTGTAAGGTTTGGTAATTATAAATTAGCGACTCACCTTTTGCCAGTCGAACTCGGATTGCGCGAGGGCACTGGAGAGGCAGAGGGCCGCGGTGATTAAACGTAGGAAAGGAGTTGAAGATAGCATGTATTGATTATAGGGGAAGGAAATGACCCGCCTGCTTTCTATCGAACGGGCGAGCGCCTCAGAGGTGCGGGGCTGCGCGACTCCGACGCAGTATCAACATCAACCCCAATCGAGGTCGTGTATTCCGTTCAAATGTCAAAGCTATGGAAAGCCAGAGCACCACGCTCGTTTGATGGCCGGTGATTGCCCGATACGGCAGTCGGACTGATGACACCCGCCCGTTACCAGCTGAGTAGCATCGCACTGAAAGTCCAACTGGATATAAGTGGTGTATTAAGTACTGCTAGAACATCCAGGGGATAAAGACAAGACCTTTTTCGGAACCACTTGGCCCGAAGCATGCAGCGGTATCACGTGATCGTGTATGCTTACTCGCGTGCGACGCGTCGTCATCAGCTTACTGACGCGTCTAAGACATTCCAATACGTGTCATGAATCTGTAGTGACACTGGACTCTACTTAATTGTATCCGGGGGACATGGGCCCTTAAATGGCACAAAGTGAATTCCACTTATAACCCTCCTTTTCTTGGGCGGTTTGTCGGCGGCACATTATGAGAGCACTTCTAGAAGTTAGCTTGAACCACATAGAAGGGCCTATTCCTTCTGAGCTCCTTTCCCCAGAATGCCTGGACTTTGTATTAATGCAATGGACACATGTCTGACATTCCCATCGCTCAGTCGACCGTAATGTCAGCATTTTTCTCACGCCAGAGGCACCATCGAGTGCATTCAAATTCGCACAATGCTCAGAGGGTCTGATGTGACTACCTGACTTTTCAATAAAGCAGGTCACTACATACATCTTGTTATTATCCGAACACTACATATTCTGCTCGGGTTCATCCTCTTCATCGGAGAACCAAGCCATTAGTTGATCCCCCTCCTCTAAATCAGCTTCGCCCTCAGGCAAGGGCTCATCGTGGTTGGTCATTTCATCAAGCTTGGAGGCCTGTTCCTCATCTTGAATATGGACTGAGTACCAGCCCATTAAATGAGAGATTGAACTCACTCAATCCTAGTCCGTTATTCACGCCACCCATATACTTCAAGCCTTGTAGCCCAACAACATCTGAGCCATTGTGGAGAGGCGACAAGTTGGGAATCAGTGCAATATCATCCTGGTAATCATCTCGCGCCATTGTCAATGTATACCCCCAATGTTCATCTAGCTCTGCAGGAACTCGATGCATGTTGTCCAGGTGTTGGAATCGAGTTAAAAGGCCCATATATACATCCCATACATTTGTTCGAAGAACTGGTGGCTGACCCATTTGAGTGTAAAATTCAGCAGCCAGTTGAGCGAAATCCGGGGGGACCAGTTCAAAGACCTCATGGTCAGGAGGTGCATACAAGTTCCGAACGTAGACCACCGAATCCGGATCAACTTTGACCTGAGTTCCAAGCACTGAGCAATGGGACAACTTAAAAAGGTTGGACAGACCTTGAAATCTAGGATTCCAAACTCCTCGGGAGCTTCACGCATGTGACTGGGGACACCGTGAGGGAGCACTTTGTTTTTGTCAGCACGCTTGGCGGTATTGTTGACACGTTCTCTGTAGGCATCGAGTTCCTTCTGCAACCATGGGATAAATACCCATCGAAAGACAAGACTTCATGAACCGTGAATAAGCAAATGATTGGGATGGAAATTTATTTGGAACGTACGCCTGCAGAAGATTGCTTGGATCATACCAGCCATTATTGACCCCAATGTCGAGGATGTCTTCAAATCCAGGTGTCCACCGGCGTCGTAGTTGAGACCAACCTATCTCTGGCATAACATTTTTCTTTTCATCCATCCAGCGATGTTGCAGTGTTCCTTTAAGGCTAGGATCATGCCAGTGCCGTAGAAGGGTGTGCCCGTTTGCCAGTCCGAAATTTTCGACACCCGGATCGCTTTGAGAGACAAGTGGCATGTCTATACCAACTTCAGATTGAATCAAGGTAAGTCAATATTTGAACTCACATCCGGATTGCTCCACCTCATCGAGATAGTAGCTGAGGATGAGGCGAGGATTACTGTTTGTCCACCATATCTTCAACCAGTGAATATAGCCGTAGAACGGGTCGAGGCCGGAGTGAAGTGCCAGGCCATACTTGTACTTCCACTTGTCATGCTGATCTACGCACCACATATCATTACCACCGGCTGCCCAGAAGCGTTTGCGCTTCAGACGATTTGCTCGGCGTTGGCGGACTAACTCCGGCTCGTATATGGCAAAGTAAGATCTTATAACGCTCCTGTAAAATGTCAGATAATTCAAGCGTCCAAAATTGAAAAGAAGCTACTATGTACCGTGGCACACTCATATTTTCCTCGTGAAAGAGGAGGCCACTGATCTCTCGCTGGCCCGCTTTAGGATATTGCACCCGTAATCGAAGCATCGCCTCCCGTATTGTCTCTATATTATGGTCCTGCTTCCTAGACCTAAAAAGACCCATCCCTTCACGAATTTCGCGAAAGCGAGTAAGTCTTTCCCCCCATCAGCGATATAGTCTGCACGAAGATAGTCGACACAAACCCGATGCCATATCTAGTGCCGTTGAGATGCCTGGTCCTCAACAGCTCCAAGATCTGCTTGTCATTTTTCTGCATTTTCCAATATCGCATGATATGGGATCCAATAAGGCTCAAGGGTGCTACAGTGCGTTCATGATCAGCTGTTTTAAAGCCTTAATCTGAACGAAATTACTTACGAAGTGGCTTATGTTGATTGTTTCGCGCCATGGAAGATGAGCTGCCGGGTGGATACTGGAAGATAGAAATGAAGCCTCTTTATACCGCAAGTTTCTCAACATGATTAATGGATTACATTATCCGCAGAGAGTAAGATGCAGTGGAACAGCCTCTCGCTGCGGATGCACAGGTTTAAGTACGCAAATTACGGGTTACGACTGTCTCATCTCTTCTGTAGCGGCGCAGTCATTCGGGCCACTTGGTTCCGAACACAGCCCAGGCTGTTTAACCTGTATTGCCTCTCACTGCAGAGGCACGGGCGAGATTTTTCCGTGTGGGAGAAATCCTTGGTTGCTGTTTCCTGTGCTGAAACCGACGCAGTCTGTTGATGAGAATCACAGCCATGGCAGGTGTAAGACTGGGTATTTAAATCTACTGATTTTTGCAATATACCATTGTCGTTCAATTCCTGCCTGCTTCCATCTCTCTTTCTCTCTGATACTCAATGGACCGTCGACTCGACAGTGGATTGGTTACTCAGTTCACTGAGGATGTACCATCTACTAAAGCGACTGTTTGCGAGCGGGAAAAATGTAAAGCACCGATTGCCGCTGGAGAACCACGCCATTACATTGGTGGCTACAATTCTCAGAACGGGAAACACGTTTGCACCAAGTGTATTGACTACTACCGTGCTCAGCCGGCTACAATGTCTCGTAAGTGGTTCATTTTATTAACCTGATTCTTTGCTGAGGAGCACCAGGGAAAGAATTCGAGCGTGGTGAGGTCCAGGATGTGAGGAGGAGCGTGAATGAGGCACGCCGCAAAGGTATTTGACATTAGTGCTTAATCACAATGTTTAATCCGACTGTGTCTCCAGGTGCAAATCCTTCTGTGCGTCGAGTCACTGCAGTTTCTGGACTTGTAGACATGTCCGGGCCTTCCAATGGTACAACAACAGTCTTTATTAATGCTTCATCAACGCGATTTCCCTAGGGCTGATGTTACCTCCACCTATACCCGGTCTCCAACCTCGTGTTGAGGTTCCTAGTTCATGGAATGTCTACCCACCGGGTTATATTTACCCGCCAATTCCACCTGCCGGGCAGAATCCAAGCCAACTGCAGTATTCAAACACCCCGGCACCAAATGGCATGTACGGATATTCGGGTTCCCATGCACAATATGGTGTGACCCGGCGCGACTGGGCAGCAAGGGCATATCAGAGCAGCCTCGCTGATACGATAACTTTACGGTTCAAAGTGCTTCGTGAGATCAGCGGAAAGCCAAACGGCGTACAAGTTCACGTGAGCCCTCATCATTAATATTTGAACGTGGCAACCGGTTCATTAACTCTGCCGCCCAGAATTTGTCAGAAGGCAAGCCAAATGTTCTAGCTACATCCACTCCAGCTGCACTGCGGACAATGGCCATTGACACAATGGATTCCAAGACTCGGCTGGCACTCAAGAATTATCCGATCAAATGGGAGTCTGTTGTACTGCGTGAGATTTCGAACTGGGTTGATCTTGCGCAGGAGAACCAGCATATGCCATATTTCTATGGGCGGTGCCTCACTGGGAAGCCCAAGGGGAAGGATGGGGTAAACACCTTCAAAAAACCGACCAAGGCATTTGAACTTGCCCTTGTCATCGATCCCGACTTGTGGGAGGAAATCACGGAGTTTGTGGCCCAAACAGAGGTATGATTTCTCTTTTGCGCTAGATTTTGACTGATGTGTATTCAGCTCAACGCGGAGATGGTAAAACTTTCGAGCTCTCCTTCACGATTTCTAACAATAACCATAGAGCTTGCATTCCTCTCGCCATGGAAAAAAGGCCACTGCTACTCGCATTCGGCGCATTCGGTCCGCCTCGCCTTCGGGAAGCGACTCTCCTCCCGCTTCTCCGGGTCCTTCGGAGTATAGTCTGAGGACCGCTAGCTTCCACAGTTCTCAAAGTAACACCGGATACCTCAACCAGTCCATGTCCGACAGTTCGGTCTCTAAGCGCCGACGCAGTGTATATTTAATTTTCAATGCAACAAAATTAATCTGATTGACACTCTTCACACTTTAGGATTCTGAGTCTGTCCCCCGTACCCCACCACAGTCAAAACGGCGTGCAGTCCCTGTTTACGAGTCTCCGAATCGTGAAAAATTGTGTGAGGCCTTGCTTGCAGGTGGATCCTCTTACTCGCAGGTTTTGGAGCAAGGTAGTATTCAATTATTCGGAATTATATGATCTTGCTGATAATTTTCAGCACACATTGTGTCTGAACAGGTCGAGTTCTTCCAAATCCCGTATCCCCCACTGGGGGAGCTCCTGTCTGGCAAGTTCCAGGGTTTTACCTGCGATCCAGCTGAAGATGACCATGGTTCCCTCGGAGTTGAGGATGGTAAATACCTCGGAATTGGCACATTCAAAACTGCGCAGCCCGGTTTTCCTCTCCCTCGTTCATCTTGCGACAGAAGGTCTCGGTCAGAAGCTCAATGAGGCCGTCGCTATTAAAAGAATGTATGTGCCCCGTGCTAAGCCGACCGGCGCCAACCCCGCCGGTTGGATGATCACCCGCCTCATGCCTGCCGATGAATTTCGCAAGACGCTCATGGAGGCCAATGTTTTGCTCTGGGCCGGCTCCCTCATGGCTCTAACATATGCATTCATCGAAAATTACATCGAAAACTCCCCTCATACCCCCCCATTTGAAATCCCACAGGTCCGCTTCATCCATGCTGGTGTGGCGGCCGTCCATCAGGCTGCATCTGGACCTCCAGCCAACAACAAATCGAGCATTTGCCGTTCATATCTCATTGAAGAGTACATTGACGAGGAGAAAGACGGTTTCTACAAGTTCATCAACAATGCCAGCGCCGTCCCCATCAAACTCCCAACTGCCGACAGCTCGCTCTCCTTGTTGGCCACCTTTCTCTCATTTACACAGCATGTCCAGTACTACAAAACGAAGGGTATGGTATACCTCTCAGATCTTCAAGGTAAGTACTTCATTTTCCGGGGAATCATCACTGAAGTCACATTCGAGGTTCCTCTAAGCTTTTGACGGATCCTCAGATTATGACTGCCCCGTAAGTCCTTTGGCCTTTGTGATCCAACCGTCTAACACTGGTATCAAGCTCGATTGGAGATGGAGCTGAAATATTTGGTGAAGGCAATATACCCGCCGCGTTTGAGGCATTCCCAAAGCAGCACATTTGCAACCAATTCTGTAATTGGTTCAAACTTCCCGCATTCGAGGAGACAGAGTAGTTAAACGTGCTCAGATGTATGCTCTATGCTCTGTGATCTATGCTTTATGAAAAAATATGCTTCCTAACTCTCCTGCGAACTTATTCAGATTCTGAGGGGGAAAACCTGTTTTATTGCGGGAAAAGTAGCTTCATTTTATAGTGAGTGGTGGTGTGAGATGAAAATAATAATCAGATTCTAAAAAATCCCGTGGAATTTTTATTTAAGTTAGCCCGAAAGCCGGAAAGCCCGAGGCTAGGAGGACGAGGGAAAGGAAAATAAAATGAACAGAGTTTTGAGGCCGGGAAAATCCGGAGGAGCGTGGTTGGAAGACCATGTGATAAAGGGGGTCGGATGCAGCGAGATTCCAGTGCTGCTGTGTCGACTTGGATGGGCAAACGGGCGGCGGGCAGCGTGCAAGCTATTGGTATCAAAGGCGGCCGGAGTGATGCGCGATCAGCGATCACCGGATCATTTCCGTGCTCAGCACGCTCATCAGCAGTTACTTATATAACGAGGCTTATACTTAACGAGAGGTGTCTGGCAACAGCTCGGTGTCATCAGTCCGACTGCCGTATCGGGCAATCACCGGCCATCAAACGAGCGTGGTGCTCTGGCTTTCCATACAAAGCCGTGAAGAATCGGCACGGGAGACGTCAATATTAATGACAGGACGGGCACTGCATGATCTAAATCTGGTACTTGGCTTACCGTCAAGACGGTGAATCGTTCGTTACAGGTACAATAACGCGCACCTACCCTTGAGGCTCGCGTTTTGGCCCAATTGAACGGAGTCAAATTAACCTGAAAAGACAGAGTCAGAGTTTGATGCATTGACACAAGAACTCTTCGCCAATGTGTTTTTTTTTTGGCCAAACGCCGGGACTACTGAAGTCCCGTCCCAAGTTCCGCCCACTCGTGAGAAACTGGCCCATATGGCGTCCATTTCGTTTCAGCTGCAGTTCAATTTGCCAGCTTGCACCGCGCGAGGTGGAACTAGCCGGCCCATGGGTGTCATAGATATGATCCAACGTATTCCCAAACTGGAAGCTCACTATCATGATAGGATAACGCAGGCTATCGGATATCAGGGCGCGGTAACCAACTTTACTGACTGTTTGCCTTCGCGGATGGGGGGCGGGGAGGTTACGTGGGAGGTGTGACGCAATGCATAAGCTTGTAGTAAAGTAAGGGAGAAAAGAGCATCTGCGCACGTGCATCGTGGAGTTGAACTATCCCGGTCCGTTGCCGGTCCGGGAAAACAAGATTGGCACGTGAAATGCGCGATGAGGAAAGCTACTTACCACTTCTTCAAAGTGGAAAGGTGTACATATGTAGTCTGTTTGCTCCGACCTTGAGGAAAGGAAGGGGAAAAAAAAAAGGTAAAACGGCGTTGTCGTATAGCAGCAACTCGTTTCGATCGAGTGACCTCGGGGTTACACATGACTATGGGCCCCGCGCGCTTCCAGACTGCGCCATGCTGCTGTGACGGAGATTTACAATGTCGGAGTGAAGTCGGAGTGAGTCATAGATTCAGGCGGAGCTTGAATTTCGATCACTCGGCTCAAAAGTTTCCCGATCCGCGCAAGTAAGTCCCAGCCAGTTCACACCGGGAGCGCTCATACTTCCGAATCATGGGCGCATTTAGGCGTGCCTGAGGCCCATGGACGGAACTAAAGGGCCAGGAGAGGTCGCAGTACCATTGAAGTTATGTGATATCATGTACGTACGTTCTCTCCCACCGTAAATCCTCCTACATAGTTCTAACTTGAACTTGAAGGCAGAGCGGTACACTGGAAGGAGTGCCACACGACTTCCTGGCGGAATCCATCTGGTTCTGACGATTTTTGGTGTGATTCCGGGCGATGAGAGTAAGAAATACAAAGGGAGAAACGTACAGACCACCGCTCAATAAAACCCGCCCGTCTTGCCCGTGCCGAACCGGTCCCCAAGCCCCTTGGCCTCCTTGATCATCTTATTCCGCTTACTATCTTCCATTAGCCGCCCGCTCAGCGCCATATCGCGGTCGCGGTCCCAAATCTCCTTCTTCTTGTCGTCGTCCTGGTCGTCGTCCTTGCCCGCGCGCGCATGCATATCCACCAGCGCCGACCCGCGCGTCTTGCGCGTGTGCTCCTCCACCCCACGCCGTAGCTCCTCGTCGATGCGCTGCCGCTTGCGCGCCTCGAGCTCCTCCGCGGCGGACGGCGCGTCCGTGTTCGCCGCGCGCCGCTTCTTGCCGGAGACCTCGTCCGCGAGGCGCTGCTGCCGCTCCGCAGGCGTCTCCGTCCACAGTGTGTTGTCGGTGCTCTTCGCCGGCGCGGAGGTGCGCGCGAATTGGCGCGGTTTGAGCTTCGTCGGGTCTAGATCTGCCATGATGGAACAAAGTGAATTCGAGGATGGGGATAAGGAGAGGGGGTGACGCACTTCCGAGCACGGAGGACGATGGAGGCACGAGCATCCACTCGTCGCGCTTCGGCGCTTTGGGCTTGGCAGCTTCCTGTAGCATCACCATTGATAATCTCCGTCGCACCGCAGAATGTCTATACACGTACCTCCACCTCCCGCCGCCGCTTCTCCTCCTTCGCCATGAACTCCTTCACTGCGTCACGCTCCTCAAAGCCCACGCCCGCCGGTAGTGGCCGCGGGCCAACGTCGTCGTCCGAGTCATCCGGATCGTGGTACCTCACCCTGCTATCGTAGGTCGGCAGGTACGATGGTGACATCGTAGGCCCTGCGACTGGCTTCTTGGACGAAGAGGCTACCATGTCGGGTGGCAATGCCGGCGCGTAGTCATCGTCCGAATCATCATCTTCGTTTTGGGGTGGGCCGGCTGGCGGAATTTGCGGACCGGCAGCTGCGGGGTCGGCGTCGGCGTCGTCGCCGTTGGCCGAGGATGAGGAGTTGAGGAGATGGGGAGGAAGAGTAGGGCCGATGGCGGACATCGAAGCAGGAAGGAGCGGAGTGCTTGGCTTCAGCTTCCGATCATAGCATGCGTACACAAAGCGATGTTGAACAAATCTTTGGCAAATGTTGAGCATATACACGAGGAAGAAACTCTAAATGATTCTAAATATTGTTAGCTGGAAAGCTATTTCTCAGTTCCGAAGGGAAAAAGTAAAACGGGAGTTCCGATGTATCTCCACTTCAAGTTGAACCTTCCTCGTGTCCGTGTAGCCCTTGCGTGCAGCTTTCGGCGGAGATGCTGCATAGCACATAGAGAAGCCCTCAAAAGTGGAAGTGCCAGTAGCCTACCCAATCTTAACGCTAGATATCCGAGTAGGCCGTCCACTCGGGGACTCCCGGCCCAACAGCCTAAATGTTCTAGACTTTCGAAGAACACTATGTGACTATCTAGAGAGCATTAATATTGTAGAACCAAGATGCTCCCATGTGCCCCCAGCAGCAGGATTCCCTGCACCGGGTCGAATGCCATCACAACGCTAGGTGGGTTATTTGAGCTGTTTACGAAGTCCGATACCACAGAGTCTAAAGATCCCAGACGACACATTTCTCCTGGCGAATATCGGAACAAATCGACGATTCCGTCCTGCAACCGGAACACAAAGAGCCGGCCACAGGACGTCGGGCACGGCCAAAAATATTCGTAGTCCCTAATGGATATCGGTGGTTTTGCGGCCGGTATGGACACCATCGGGGTGGTCGAGTACGTGAGAATATCGAGAACCTCGATGTGGTCGCTATCCACTCCGAGGAAAAAATGTAGTGGGAAGCGGCGAAGCGGGCGATGAATGGGTGACGAACCACGGACAGTCTCGAGGGCCCTCGAAATCAATCGGCGAGTTGATCCCTCATCGTCAAACTCCTCCTGTTCCTTTGGCAGGAGTGGGAGGGTCCACATGTTTTCGGCGACCGAGAGGGTGCGAGTGAACTGGGTACGAGTTTCAGCTGTAACTGACAGCATGACAGCCCTGATAGGCGGAAAAGGGTGGAGAGAAGCCCAGCCGATCTTCGGTGCCTAAAATGATCAGACAATGAGCAGAGTTGACGGGAGTGTGTTTGCACTGACGGGATTTTCAAGTGGCGGTGATAGATGCACAGATACACCGGTCTTTAGATCATGCAGAAATAGCGAGCGACGGCCCCAGATCAGGGCGGTCGAGTGCTTCATGGAAAGGCCCTCCGGCTCTAACGGAACCCGTATACGTTTCGGAGGTGAGACAATAAGTCCGGATGATCGATTCTGCCTCAAATGATATATGGCGAGGGTCCTGCTGAGCTGTTAGGTAGGAAGTTCGAGACAATCTTGCGACGTACGTGGTGAGGAGTATTCCAAGTGTTAGCGATGCGCCATTATCTGTGCATATCCAGTCGACACCTATGGGGGTGCCACCCAAATTGATTTCGTGTCCGAATCTTCCCAGAAGATCATATATACCCATAGCGTACGATTTGCCGATGAGAAAGAGCTGCCCTCCTGGTAAGAGGCGGAACCATTGAGGCTTCTGTGGAGTCCAGTTGGTCCACCACCGGGTCCAATAAGGCAGGGCAGAGAGCCTTGGTCGGGACGACCGACTTGGGCATATGATTGACTCCTTCCACTTCCGCTGCAACGAAATCGCCCGATAGGCACGGCGCGGTAGCTGTACAGCTTCCACGGACCCAAGCGTCTTGCCTAATGGCAAATGTATGTCCACGGAGTCGAGAGCATTTGCCCAGATCTCTCGGTCGCTAAGGGAGATAGCTCTCAGATAGCTGCATGTCTGTGCGGGGTCAATGTTCAGTGCATCTAAATCTTTGGTTCGAGGGCCTACGCGTGCCGTGTTCATGATATCCGCTAAGGACATGCGGTGGAGGATTCTCCAGACCAATTCCACGGGTAATCTATCCATTGCCTGTGGAAGAAAGCGCCACGTCAGTTGGATGCGTTTGCTTGGTTGGATTTGGCTGATTTTATCGCGGCGTTTTGAACTTGGAAACCCCATCATCATCCGTAGGTAGACTCGCAGCCACTCTGGGCTAGGCTGCGGCGCAGCGGCATACCTTTGCCGCAAGCAGACTACACTTCGGATTGATCGATTGGGCTGCGCGCCGAGTGCGAAGATTGTCGTCCACTGGATCTTAAGTTAATTGCCTGATATGTGTCTCTTCGAATTTTTTTGGGGGCCTCCTAGGATGACCGGATAGTACCAGAAAGCCGCGAGTTGAGGTGGGAAGTGATGCCATGTTACAGTCAGAACGTTGATTGAAGTACCTCACCCCGACTGTAGGTTGACCGTCATGCGGCTCTGCACCTCACATGGCGTTTTCAACCTGGCCTGGAATTGGCAGTGGAAACTGACAGACCTTATCGATCGCGACTCGAACGGCGTTTCGCCATCGTCAACTCTAAGTATTTGTTTTTATCCCGTCTCCATGCTGGTAGCATGGCACGAAATTAGTCAACGGCAAACTAACTCACTGCACTCACCTGAATCCTGGTTTAAATGGCCAAGGTCTATCTCGTGTTTTCTCAACCCGCTGGTCGGCCTACAGTAGAGGCCATATTCGGAGGGTGCTTCCTGAGAAATGGTTGGTTGAGAAACGGATGACGGTCGTTTTCCCTACTAGATGATATAATT
The DNA here is from genome assembly GCA_029289565.1 of Mycena galericulata. Lineage (NCBI taxonomy): Eukaryota > Fungi > Basidiomycota > Agaricomycetes > Agaricales > Mycenaceae > Mycena > Mycena galericulata. The sequence goes on along the minus strand of JARKIA010000161.1, from coordinate 23,847 downwards.
TCATGAACATTGTATCCATACGAGTACGAGCTGAATTAACATTGTAAGTCAAAAAGTGTTTAATCAAAAGAGCTTGGGCGTCCTGAGTCTCGATCTCGCTTCAATATTGAAGTTTATGATCAGCAATTTCGATCCTGGGAAAATGGCACACACGAGCAACACACGAGGCCGCATAGGGCCGCATATATAGCACTTGATTGCTACCACCATGACCGGCGCACTTCCGTCGACCCCAGATTTGACCTCCACCGAGCGCTACCAAGATCTTTGGTTTGAAGATTGCGGCTTCGTTGTCCGGGCAGAGAATCTCCTCTTCCGGGTTTCAGGAAGAATGCTGGCAGCGCGCTCCCCCGTTTTTGCCGATATGCTGGCATTCACGCAGCCCGACGATGCAGCGATGATAGACGGGTGCCCAGTTGTCGTCCTACCCGACCCGTCTCGGGAAGTGAAGGTGTTTTTTATGGCCCTGTTCAACCACGAGTACGTAGCATTCTTCCTACCGACCTGCTTCTCCGCTGGAATAGTACTTTTAGGTTCTTCAAGCCATACCCCGCGCAGACGGACTACCTGACAATCGAGGGCGTCCTCCGCCTCAGTCACAAATATCAAGTCGACAGTCTACGAAAGCGTGCTTTGATTCATCTCGGTTCAGTCGTCGACAATGTAAATCCCAACATTGAGGCCAAGGTTAAGCCTTCTTGGACCGCACTCTCGACACATACTTCGTCTATCATAATCCTATGTCGTGAAATCGACGCTCCATGGATATTAGCACCGACACTGTACCTCCACGGCTTTCACTTCGATACACAAGAAATAGTCTGTGGGACGAGGTCTTTTGACGGGCGTCATATTGTCCTGAGCGCACAGGATCAAGTCGCCATCCTGTCTGGGGTACTCACAATGCGCACGGAGAAGATGTCGGAGTTCCTCGAATTTCTCTGGACCCCCGACCAGACTGAAGGGTGTCTAACCCCTGTCAGGTGTCTGGCATTGCGGAACCACGCCAGACGCAAGGTAGAGAGGAAGAGGGGGAAGCACTTCCCTCATCAGATTATGAGGGTTCCTTTGTACAAAAATTAATTTGCGCGCGCGAAAGAGTATTTGGCGCGCGCGAAAGAAGCTTAGCGCGCGAAAGACATTTCGACCCGCGCGAAAAAGCACCAACCAAACCTGGTGATATAAAACAAGGTAAGTATGTTTTCACCCTCATTTCTTACCATGGGGTACTGGCAAGGTGCCTTGCCATGTCCGCAGTGGAGGTATGTCAGATATGATAAGATAAGATAGACAAAGATAAGATAGGCCCAACTAGGATGAGCGCTAGAAATTCATAAATGAGCTGGCGGGGAGAGTCTAAAATGACTTCCATGGTCCAGGCTTACATCTGCGGCCTTTACCTGGCGGCGGGGGCGCATCAGGCGGCGCATCACATTTTGATTCATTTGATCCTTCATCACTGCCGCCTTCCGATCATGGGAGGCAGCTTTTAAGGGAGATATGCATCAGACTTTTTTCCTCAAGAAATAGTAATGACGATGCAAACACGATCTCATGCGCATCGTGCCTCCCTTCCCGGTGTGAATTAGAGAGCAATGTACTTATTATATCAAGGTAAGTTATGTCGGGTAGGATAAGATAAGATAAGATAATATAGATAAAATGCAAAAACGACGACAGGCCTTGATACATTCAAAATTCAATGGCTCTGAGCTATCGGAGGTGAGGCCTTGAGGACCTATCACAATGGGAGTACCCTGAATCTCAAGCAGTCTGGGGTGGTAAGCTCTTTATTGGGCGGTGGGCACATCAACGGCGCCTTTGATCGTATCACCATTTGATCCTTGAGTCGTTGTCCTGCCACTCAACCTGCCGCCTACGGCCATTTCTAATAGCAGGTAAATAGTTATGTAGGAGGCATGTCGAGGCTGAGGTCTTTACTCTTTAATTACCAAATCAGGCTTCTTTCGCGCGCAGTATTCTCGTTCGCGCGCCAAATTCTCTTTCGCGCGCGCGGTGACCTCATTCGCGCGCGCAAATGTATTTTTGTACAAAGGAACCCTCATACAGATAGCTATAAACACGGAGGGAATGAAGGTTTGCAGAGCCTGCAAAACGGCAATGAGAAACGCCTTCATAGCGGGGAGGAGGAAGCTCACCCAATCTATACCCGAGGTTTTTGGTTTGCCGGATTGGAAGACCCTTGAGACCATAAAGGTTTCGGCGCTTACATGAGTACGTGAGTAGGTCTTATATTTAAATTTCGGTGCAGCTTTCCTAACTCGAATGCGGTCAACAGACGAGATTCCACCCTCGATAGCTCAAAACGTCAGGCTGTTTTCCACAAACGAAAGTGGAGTAGCGCGCCGACGGTTTTTTTTTGGATCATGGATATTGTACTCAGGCTTCATGAACTCGTTTTTTAAAAGGACAACCGTGTTGATTCCTGCGATGCTCATTTCAGCTTGAACGCACCGTCAATCCACCGAACAATATACCCGAACCTAATCTTAAGTCTACCATTCCTCGTCGTTCGGTTTCCAATGAGGTTTCAACCAGCAATGAGTCGTTTCAGATCACGGTTATTGAACTTGGCCTCAGAAACAGGAACAGCGTCCAGAAAGAAAATCCCACTGCTGATTATTCCACCACCCCCATTTCCAATTTGCAGCGGAATGAGCTCTGTCCACCGTGTTCTCAATTTCAGTTTCCACTTCACGGGGTACCCGAAGGAGGAAAATAATACACCGTGTTTTAGCGCTCCGGCGTCGAATTCTGAGCTCCCCTAATAAGCAGAGTTGACGGGAGTATGGCGTCCGCAGTCAAACTCTTCAACTGAGCATCTCTAAAGGGACCTCGGTCTTCGGCTGGTCTCGGTAAACATGTCCTTGAACATTTCCCGATGTTATTTAAATGTAAACGTTAACTGGCTATGTAAACTGGCTTGATTTTATTGCCCGTATTTGCAGTGGATAAGCCGATCAGAATTATCCGAACTTCCGCAATTCAAAAGCAAATCTCCATCGATTTATTTCGAGATCGGGCAAGAAAGCTCAAGATCCCACCCTGACAGCGAATTTAGATCCCGCACCGAGTTTTCTTTGGTTGCTGTATATTTTTTACCCGACTACCCGCCGAAACGAGGAAAAAACCTAGTTGAAACATTCGAGAACAACGAACCACACCATTAATACTGTAAAACCAAAACTCGCCCATCACCCTTCAGGAGAAGGATTCCATGTATAGGATCAAATGTGAAATACAGCTCCCAAGGCCTATCAAAGCGCAGGACAAACTCCGTCGCTACGGGATCCAGATATCGCTTAATTGAGGTTTCCGGTGGGTACCGCCAAAATTCAACCCGCTTATCACGCAAGACGAAGAGGAAAAGCTGGCCAGAAGGTGTCCAAGTCGGCCAGAAGCGATCGCAACCTTTGACGAGGCTGTCGCGCGGGATATGAGAGCGGCATGCGTTCTGCATACCTATTTCCCACATCGGTGCGGTAGAGTGATTATCGATGTCTATGATTGACATCGCCTCACTGCGTCCGTAGAGAAGAAACTGGGGTCTTCCTGAGAAGTTTCTGACACGATGAACGCCATCCGGGAGCCTGACAGTCGTCACGGTCCGAGTGATCAATCGGCGAGGCTCCCATCCGTTCTCCAATGTGATGTCGGCTATCGGTGGACATTGGGAGATGTCCTCGACCACTGAAAGTGTGCGGGTCCGATCAATGGCAGATTCCGAAAGAATCACGATGGTAAATGGAAGGTATGGTCGAATGGTAGCATGGATTATGTGAAATTCCTGTTGAAATTTTAGTAAAGTTGAAGCCAACGAAATGACCTCGCCTCACGGTATCTTGTTTGCCAGAGAAAAGATAAACCCCCGTTTGGCGTGATAAATTTATAAAGGAGACAAACTCGTCTCCCCATACTAGCGCAGTTGAATGTCGGACTGCGAGCCCGCGAGGGGAATCGGATCGTGGAAGTTCTATGTACCGCGGCCGAGACACACAGGGTGGCATAGACTGAGTCTGAGTCACCTCGTAAAAACAAAGCGCTTCACGACTTGAGTGTTATCAGCAGTCTTGGAAGGAGAAGAAAGGAGCTGATATGCGAACCTTCCCTCGAGACTTCGAGCGGTAATCAAGAGAATGCCAATTGTTAAATGACCCCCGTTGTCCCCGCTGATCCAGGCAAGATCGACAACTGCTCCTGCCAAATGGAGCTTATGGCCAAATACTCCTTGTCGGTCGTATACGCCCACTGCGCTCCCTTTGCCGACAAGGAATGTTTCACCGCCAGGCAGAAATTGACACCATTTCGGGTTTTTGAATCCCAAACCCATCCTTGGCACTATCCATGGCGCCCAAGACGGAAGCTTATCGAGGTCTGGTTTGAACGATCGAACTGGTGATATGACCGCTTCCGACCACCGTTGCTGAATTAATACTGCGCGGCACGCAAGACGCGGAAGCATCGCCACATCAATAGTGGCGAGGGTTTCCCCCAAAGGCAAGGGTAGATTTGAAGAATCCGGAGCATCCAGCCAGATCTCTCTTGCGAATAGCGAGGTATTCCTGAAACAAGCGCAAGCCTGTGTGAGTGCAAAATGAGAGGCTTCCTCGATCCAGTTTTCGGAGCGTACGCGGGTTGTATTGAGGATGTCTTCTAAAGTTCCACCTCGAATAACTTTTACAATGAGCTCCACAGGAAGCTTGAGGATGTGCATCAATAATGTGTGTGAGCGCGGAGGAAGAAGAATTGACGTTTGTTGTGCTAAGTTGTCGCACTGCTTCTGTTTATGGCGGTCAGAGGTTTACCGACGGATCAGCTGGGCCACTGGCACATATTAACCGTTATGTGCCACAGCCACATAACCGCCGGGTACGGATTCATTGCCTCACAGCTACAGTATAATCTCAAAAATATTTGAGAGGGGATAAATAGTCAATTGGGTGATATTCCTCGCTTTGAGTGTCTCTAAAAGTAGTTGTGGCCATTGTTGTAAGGCATTCACACAAAATAGGCACCCATCAGTGGCTGTTCACATAACAGTTATGTGCCCGTCTCGCTCTCCTCTGGCCTCTTTTGCGATTTTTTTTTCAGTCTTCGGAACCTCTGGGTGTTTAATAATCTATGCACACACTCTCTGTTACAGTTTCTTCCTATGCTACATCTATATTTTAGGTTCTAGATGACTAGAACAGTTCGATCGCAACACAGGGAAAAATCACTCAAACCAGAGCTCTCGGCCTGTCATAGATGGAATTCGGGTATCTTGAATGAGTGGGTTTAGTGTTTGAACAGGCTTTTAACTAGGTTTGGAGTGCCATTTTTTGATGTCAAAGGATTTTTCAACCGGGATGTTGAGTTTTATTCCTATTGGCTTTGTTGCTCGACATTATGTGCCCGTACTCAGGTGCTCAGAGTGGATCCGAGTTCAAATACCGTGTTCTGGTATATGCACTGCCTGCTCCGCATTTTATTTTGCTTAGGCAAGTCTAAAAAAAGGGAAGTTGACGGCCCAGTCCAACTTTAGCCGTGCTGCCTGTACACCACCCTTAAACATCTAAGTAGTAGCCTCAGACCCATTCTGCATGTCCCTCAATCTTCTTCTAACCTCCCTCTTTTTTATTTCTTTTTTCACGTTTTTCCCCATTCGGCGACCCAGTACAATGGTCGGAAAACCCGGTCAGAATGCACTTTTATTATTTCACACACACACATAAGTAAATTCTCACACATATATGTAAATTCTAACACAAGTTCGGGAGTCTCACACACAACATCTCTCATTCTAACACAACTTGGTGATTCTTCTCACACACAAAATCAAGATTCTCTCACATCAGGTTGAAAAAAACCTCTGGGTCAACTCTGGGTCCTTTCCAAGGCATCCATATAACTTGAGATGACTTAGGATGGTGTCAATCATGCATGCGGCTCCACCGAAAGCCTCCATCACGATCTGCTCAGTGGCAGTGCTAACTGATGGCGCATCAAGCGGGCAGTCGGATAAGGGCGGGAGTACTGTGGACGTTTATTATTTCAACCACATCAATGAAATTTTGCGGAGAGGTCCAAGTCAAATTGAGTCAATTACTGGTAGAGTAGTGTAGGCCACCGGTCTAATGTGGTCAGAACTTTCGAAGAGACGGCAGTGGAGAGCATCACCGGCATCTCGAAGTCCAGGAGACTCGGAGAGAGCTCATTTCGGAATATCCCGACGGCGATGAAAAGCACCACCGGCATCGTTCCGAAGTCCGGGAATGATCTCAAGGTTGGCGAGACTCGGAGAGAGGGAGCCCAGAGGGAGTGCCTTGAAGCAAATTCCATGATGGGCCTGCAGGGAGGCCGGGAAGTGGTCGTGAAATAATTATCGGCATCCCAAAGGAGGTTGGCACACCACCGGTTTCTCGGAGCCGTAGCTCCGGACACGCTGAAATTTTGGTTCCAGAGTCCTCTGAAGGAGATCAAGAGGCGGAAGAAGGTAGGGGAGGGCAGAAAAGCATTACAGGACCCCAGAAGAGACAGGAGGCAGAATTTTACATTTGTGTGTGAGAGAAGTTTACATGTGTGTGTAAGAAATAATAAAAGTGCACTCTGACCGCCATATCTGTCGGTGTTTCGTCCGTTTGACACTCAAATGCCGTGGTCAAGATCTCCGCGTGGCGTTTACCCACCCTGTATACGCGTTACTTCTGGGTTGCATTTTTCTGAGTTGTCCTGATCAACTAGCACGAGCCCCTCTGTGTCGATTCCAGCACTCCGCAGGTTCAATCATCCTCCATCTTGGCTTCATAAAATGACGCACACCACTGGACGAGCGGGCTTCAAGTAATAGCGGACCTGGTAGTCTTGGTGCTTGATCCGTCGATGTGCTTTCGGGCGCCCGAGGTCGCCACAAGCCGGAGACATATAAAAGACATTCGGGAGTCCACTGTGCTTCAATTCCGCTGGCCGAGGATTCACATATTGCTGGTCAATACTTCACCCAATGCACTCGCTCCATCTACATCTGCTTGTCCTCTTCTTCTTCTCGGTATCCCAAGTATCGTGGGCATCACCCGTCGCAACGCTTGTTGAACGGGCTCCCGCCAAGGTCAAAGTCTTGACTTCGAAAGCGGCTGGCATTCGTACCTCCAGAACGACAAACTATTGCTCTGACGGCCAGTTCGAAACTATCCAGACAGCCATTTTGGACCTCGGAACCCTCACTGCAGCAGCGCAGAAAATGCTGTCCCCCACCGACTCCGGGGCTTCTAATTCAGAGCCGATTCAATCATTCTTGGGCCCCAGTTAGTATTTGGAACTGTTCAGGGCTGAGAACGCTCATCGCATCCCTACAGTCACTCCAGATGCTTTTAATAGTCTCGTCACCTTAAGATATTCTCAAGTCCAGGAATTTTGGTCCGGAGTAGACAAGACCCTCGAGCAGGTTAAAGAAACAACCCCTGGAGACAAGACATTATATTTGTACTGCCCCCTAAACGGAAATGATCCGGATGGCTGTATGACCGACGCCGATAGCACATATGCATTTACTCAAATGATGATGAGGCGGATGCCAAGTTCAACGAGATGGCACTATGTCCCAAATTTTTCTAGGATAAATCCCTGTCGAGTCAGGCCACCACCTATCAAATTGATCAGCGTCGAAACAGGAAAACGGATTTCACCCCACTGACCAACGTAGGTGTGTCGCATAATTTCGTTGCATCCCGTTCCACAGCACGCGCTAATATTACTACCTCTCATAGGCGTGGTACGTATCGAGTATCTGTATTCGCTGCGTTTCTATCCTCACGACCCCACTCTATCCAGATACTTCTGCACGAATCCCAGCACTCTTTGAGCGCCCTGCAAAGCACTGACAAGACCGACATCTTAGAAGATCTCAAAAACGGGGGTGTCACAGCGTACAGTCCCAAGTCGTAAGAAACTTCATCGCTTTCCCCGAATCAACCATATAAAACCCCTTGCTATTTAGATGCGCGGCATTAAGCCCCGAAAAGAGGCAGAAAAATGCGGAGAACATTGCAATGTGTGTGGTTCAAAATGCCTCGTAGAGGGTTTCTAATATCACTTCCCTTAAAGCGTGGCCTTTCTCGCGTACGCCGATCCATCACGTTTTCAACAGCCGGAGGCAGGACCTGCCACAGATTGCGACGGGGATTCTCAGATGGGTTCAGGGACTGAAGTGCGGATCGCATAAGAATTGGATATGCTGTTCGCGGAAGTATCATCGCGTTGCTAACGGGCGGAGGCATACCTGTGCCAAGTCGCCAACAACTGCTGATGCGGTACACCTGTATGCATACCTGGGCACACACCCGTCAACATTCCACAGGCATCGTCAACTGCTTTCTTGAGCCAAAATGCCGGTAATATGTCTCCGCATCCTCTAGAGTCATCTCAAGGCAACTGGGAAGTGATCCCAACAAAGACGAGGTATCTATGAAGCACAGAGTTTCTCGGGTGAGAAAGTCGTACATACACGAGTCTTCAAGTTGATCTTGAAGGTTAAATTTATTGAGACTGCAGAAATGAGTCGAGAAAACCCTCGTATTGAAGAAGACTGTCTTACTCTACAGGTAAGCTACAGTATTTAGGTCCGAATACATGACTCCTAATGTAATCTAACGACAATCACTAACTAAAGTACGGAAAAGGAGGAGGATCGCGATGTGATCCCGGATCATAAGTTGCTCGGCACGGTGAGCCGGCGCACAGTCTCAACATGTGCCGACGGCCGCGGCACAAGACGGCACAGGGCGGCAGAGTCTTGCAGCCGGTTCAATTCATTTTTCAGGTCTTGAAAGTCAAAGGAAGCTCTCGCAGACTGTCGACTGCTCTGGATACTATTACTTGAGGTACATAATTCGCACTTGTGGTCCAACAAGGCAGCCATGTAAACAACTGGGCACCCTCATCATCTCTGCCTCGTCAGGCTGGGCTAGCGGGCTCTCAACATTTTTTCTGAAGCAGGCCGGGACAGAAAATTCCCTGCCCAGATCACGGTGACAAAGTCGAAATCTGTGAACCGGAAATCTCGACTACGCTGGGCCTTGTGTACTGGTGTGTCACTCAAATCGCGGGTGCGCCGAAGTTCTGTGCTGTTTCCCAGGATCAAGCCGTGATATAATCGAGAGACGCCCAAGTTTCTCAACGAACAGGAACATTACTGTAATATTGTTCAGAGAAATGAGCCATCCTCTTGCACGCTGTAGTCAACTCCCCGAACAAACGAGTGGATCTGCCATCCCTCGTTCGGGATTTCTTGATCGCCTTGTTATGTTCACTCCAGTTTGAATGACCCTCCAAGAAATTGTTGAACCGAAATTCCTTCCTATTGCAGACGCGGGCGAGATCCCTCCTAGCCTTCGAATACCAAAACAGGCAAGTACCGCATTCGTCACTGACCCACGCGTTAATTCAGCGGGGCGCCGAGAACCGGGGTCAGTGGGGTCAATTGCAAATGCAATTCCGGCCATTAGCTAAGCCGCTGCTGTGCTAATCGAGATTAATTGCGCTGTCCAGGCCCCAAATACGGGGCGTCTCATTGGCGGACGTGATAGATGCGATATGTGATGCTAAGATAGATCGATAGTGACCCATGGTGGGCGCGCGAAGGGACGGACAATGGACGACGAACAATGGAGGGCAAAGAAGATTTTATAGCACAAGGGATGATACAACACAGCAGCAACAGGGAGACGGCTAACTAAAGAGACAGAAATCGGGCTGATCGAGAGGGGGGCGGCTAGTTGATGCTGAGGAGCTCGACCTCGAACTTGAGCGTGGCGTTCGGGGGAATGACTGGCGGGAAGCCGCGCGCGCCGTATGCCTGCAAACGACAACGTCAGAGAGACATGGACATGGGATCGAAGGGGACGCACGTAATCCGGGGTGCAGGTGAGGATAGCCTTCTGACCGAGCGACAATTGCACGACGCCTGATCGCATCGATAATCGCAGTTAGCCCAAGTCGCACAAAATGGGCGGGGGGGACGGAAACGCACCCTCGTCCCAGCCCTTGATCACCTTCCCGACCCCGATCTCGGTCTTGAACGCGTCACCACTGCGCACACACACAAATCAGACAAGGTAATACACGATGGAGCGAGATAATGCGCACCGATCCCGGCTCGAGTCGAATTTGGAGCCGTCGAGGAGGGTGCCGACGTAGTGTATCGTCACCTTGTCTAGATGTTGTGAGCCGAGATCTCTGGCGTACAAACGGCCAGACTGACCGCCCTTCTTAGGGTAAGTAGACTTGTCGCCTTCTTGGAGGGTCTCTACGGTGACGCCCTACAGCAAATAATGAGCGCGGAGAAAGTCGGGACGGTGAGCGGACGCACCATGGTAAATGCGGGTGGAGGAGGAAGGAGGGGGAGGGGGAGATGAGCAGTGCTGAGCCCCTCTGCTTTAAATACGTTTGCCACCGGATCGGATGCCGGATCTTGATCCGATCAGACGGAGAACGCCGAACCTTTCCTGGTCAACCCGCAATCGATATCGATGGATTGTAAGAAGGTCTTGAGGAAGGTAAATCAGAAAAGTCCCAAGTTCCCCGAGATAAGAATCGCCAGGGAAAGGATACGGTGCGGATGGATCAAGCAAGAACGTTCAAAAGGTTCGCGGATTCGCCGGGACGTTGAATTGAAGAGCCTGATTGCGCCACAGAGATCTGTGATAACCTCCGAGATTTGTTATCGGAGGGAAGAACAGAAGACACCGAGAAGTCATTCAAAGCCCAGTAGCACCCCATCTGACCATTCTTGACGTTCTCGATGACGCTTTGCTGATGGCCGCTGGAGAGCTAACGCCCAAAGCCAGAATAGATCGCCAGAGTTACACGAAGAGAGTTCTTCGAACGGAGGTGTTCACAGCCGAGCAGGAAGAATGAGCAGAAATCTGACGGTGAGTGGTGGTGTGAAGAGCGACGAAAATTTCCATCAATCTCAGCACGTGATGACGCATGTCACGCTCTTTCAAACGCGTGAACTATAAGGCTTGATCTCGCAAAGTCGCACACTCGCAAGATGGCGGCTGGAGGCTAAGGAAATTAGTCCAAATCGTCGAACATGTTTCCGAAAATCGGTCTGATTCTCTGGCATTTATAATACGCCTCATGGGTCCGTACAAGTTCGAGACTCGCCTCGACTCTCAGTATCCCACGCGCAGAAAAGCTCTGAAGCCTTGAAACCTCGCCGATCAAATTCAGAACGCAACTGAACTCCGGATCCATCGGCGACAAAAGAAGCCGTTTCCTTTGTATTGTCCGAGTAGAACGTTGCCCGGGCCCACTCTATTCTTCCTTGCACCACGATTAAACGCCTTCATTCAAGAGTCGACCACGACTCGACTCCGTTTCTCTGTTCGACATCCGACACGCGACGCACCGACCATCGTGTGCCGGAAAAACAAATCGATCGTGCGATCGGAGTCCTTGATTCACCGAAGTAGTCTTATAATTGGATTCCCTTCCATTCCGCACATCAGAGTCCGGGCTCGGGATCTCTCGCTTCCGCAAACTGGCCGTTCCTCAAAAAAAAAACCAGCGGCTCCGGATTCATCGACATACCTAAAAAGAAAGTCAGTGCCGAGACTAGACGACGAGCTTCCCACGGTTTAACCTTAAAGCCTGAACGATAACGTTCAGGTGATTTTGGACTTTGATATGCCGACTGCACACTCGTGGGTTACGCTTTATCATATTGCGGGCCGAAGTAGTCTTATAATTGACTTTCCTTCCATTCCGCACATCAGAGTCCGGGCTCGGGATCTCTCGCTTCCGCAAACTCACCGTTCCTCAAAAAAGACAAAAACCAAGCGGCTCCGGATTCATCGATGTACCGAAAAAGAAAGTCAGTGCCGATACTGGCCGGCGAGGTTCCCACGATTTAAAGTCGGAACTGTTGGTTTCTAACTTTGATAAGCCGACCGCAGGCTGGAGGTGTCTTTCGTGGGCTATGCTTTATCTTGCGGCGAGTTATGACGGGCGACTCAGGTCTGGTGTCGTCAAGAACCGTGACGGCGTTTGCACGTCAAAAGGAATTCTGAACCAACAATAACGCCTTTATCTTCAACGCACACATGAATATCGTTAATATCCCTGTGGATCTCATCGTTTAAGTGCTCCGAGGTGTGTATGCCTCTGGAGGACATCATTAAAACACGTGTAGGTAGTACTAGTATCGGGTATGCGTTCTTAAGTACGTTTCCGTCTTAGCGGCGTTGAATATATATGGATGCACAACTTCAACAAGTCGGTGTGAATAACTAATTATCCATCAAAGGAAAGCACAGAAGCCAGACTTTATGAATGTAATGATATTTACCAGCTCATGATTTCCCCGTCATACAGAACCATTTTCCCGCCGTGCTTCGCCTTCGTGGATGTGGCATACAACTGCACCATCCCGTCGCACGAGTCGTCGACCGTCACCTGAGCTTCCTTCATTCCAAAGTAACGCGCGCCGGCGTTGCCCATGTCGGTCTGGACCCAGCCGGGAATCATGACGAAGGCGTTCAGCCACTCGTCCTCGGCGTCGATCCGGATGGTGAACCAATTCACCGCCGCCTTCGACGGCCCGTACGCCGCGTTCGTGATGGGAGGTTGGTTCCTGTAACGTGTCGTTAGTAAGGCAAGCGCGGGATACTGTATATCCACTCACGCGAGCAACCCGGCGGTGGAGCCCATCGGGCTAAATATCGGCTCCGTGGGCGACTTGCGCAACAGCGGGCGCGTGGCCTGGTACAGGGCCACCACGCCATAGACGTTCGGCTCGATGTGCGCCTTCAAGTCCGCGATCTTGAGGTCCACGACCGACGGCCAAACCTGCGAGACGCCGGCGTTGGCGATGACGACGTTCAGGTATTCGATCCCGTGCTTCTCCGTGAGCTCCTTGACGGCATCGAAGGCGTCCTGCTCGACCGACGCGTCAATTTTCACCACGATCAGCCGGCTGCCTTCGCCCTTGGGGAGGTCGGCGAGCGCTTGGGAGGTCGGGTGTGCTGGGTTGCGGTTGCCGGCGATGACAATGTGGTTCGGCTGCGCGAGGTAGCGTTCGACGAGCCCTTGCCTAGACCCCGATTCGCACCTGTGATGAAAATAATGGTTGGTGCCATGAGGATATGTTCGAATGATGGAGGATGCACTGTTGCGATTTTTTATGCCCTTATGTATGCCTTACAAATCCCGGCTCGGCAGGCCATCAGAAGGCTCGATGTGTAATCACCGTTTCGAACGGAAATCAAGTATCTATTGTCGCTGCTCGCACAATCGGCCCGGGTTAATTGTTGATTGGAGAGAATAGACAGGATGCGCAAAGCCGCATGCGGCTTTTTCGGCGCGCAAGCTGACCGCAGGCGGCTTTTTTTTGGAGGGGGCTCTCGTGGTCAGAGAGTGTCATTCAACACTCCTAGTGGTGCCCGAGAGCTAAAAAAGTATATTACCGTGTGCGGCTTTGAAACCCGCACGCGGCTTTTGCGCATCCTCTCTAATAAGCCGCGAGAACTTCTCGTCAAAAGCGCAAGTACAACGAGGCCTAGGGATGCTGACTAAACATCATGGCATTTTCGTAGGTTGCCCAAGTCGGATAGTATGCGTAAAAGAAGGTTTTAAGAATCAGTACACGATGGTACATATACTGTTCAAAAAATATGACTGGGATTAGGCCTCTTCGAGGCGGGTGCTGAAGCGCTGAACCTTTATGGTGCCGTTAACTTAGCCACCACCAAAGTTGGACTATTCTCAAATTTGTGCAAAGAAATTCTTATTTTTCAATACTGCTTACATAAGGGCAATCTGAGCCCTTTCTAACCAACCAAAATTGATGTAGAAAGTTGTAAACTCGACTTTTTGGTGTCATTTGGTGACATTCATGACTGAATCCAACCCAACTTCCACTTTCCATTGTCTGAGTGCCTGCTAAGTTGAAAAGATAATCTCATCTAAAGGCACAGTTATGTCACAGACAGGCTGACTTTCCCACACCCAATAGCGCCGTAAGATCAAGCAAAGGATCTGGGCGCGTCTTCAGTAAGATGAAGACAAGAGTGAGGATAGGATCAACCCGTAAAGATGATAAAATAAAAACACTAAGGTACATGGGTAGAAGTAGAGCTACTTATATACTAGTGGCTTGTTTGTATCTGTTGGTTCAAGAATGATGGAAGAGTGATGAAACAATAGATGAAACAATATCAACACATGGACCTTGGTCGCCTGACTGAGCACATAGTGCAGTCACCTGCTGATCTGTGTCGCCGAGATAACTAGTCGACATCATCAGGCACAAGATTCGGAGTCGTGGGAAGTATGTGATCCAGGATCAATAGGATCACAGGCTTTGATGGCTTTGGTGATGGAATCAACTGGTCAGACTGTGACAAGTTACAAGAAAAAGTCTGAGAATTAATTACAGAGGGTTGAATGACCTTTCCGAGGACCATACACTGGTATTGAGCACCCAGTCCCAAATTGGTTGATCAACAATTTTATTAATCCTTGGCAAACTCGCAAACAGAGATGAAATTCTCACAAATTCCGACATAGTACTAAGTAGTAGCAAAAAATTAATTCCAATCACTGATTCTTGGGACAGCAAGGTCATCATAAATTGTGCATGCTGTCCACCTTACCATTAGGGAGCCTCTGCAGTCTTGCGCTGCATTTTCCATGAGGATCCGCAAGGAGTTTTCCGCAATATGACCTTGCGAGCTTGTTGATTGACAAGCTCATGATCACAAGCCAAAAGGCAACAAGATTTTTGTCAAATTGCTGATGAACTGCTTGCAGCACCTCAAAGGTGGAGCGGACTGGTGACGAGTCTAGCAAGAACCAACATGGAGACTAGGAGTAGCAGGCAAATATGTCATCGGAGACTCGGAAATATTGCCAGTCACTCTCCGCGTCATTTCGGATGTTGTCCGAAAGTCCCACGTCAATGGATGCTGACCCGAACATCAAGCAGAAATGACTTGTGACAAAAATTGAACTTAAGAGAATTACAGTGCCTTCTGTGAATTAAATGAGCTAGCACGCAGGAATTCGAAGTAGAAGGAAGGTTGGAAAAATATTTTCCCATTTCAATTTTTTCTTGTGATAACCAATTCTGCATGACAAACTGATCAAAAACTGATTCGCGTAATTGATAGCCAAACCTTTTAGAGCTCGTTCGGAAATGGCCGCGCATCTTCTCACGACCCCCCATATAAGGGAATTTGGGCTGCATCTGCATCTTGCATCTGCCAGCCGAATGGGCTCTAAAGGTTCAGGAATGACTAATCACGGAAAACTTGACTCGAGAATATCTTTTGGCTCCAGTGGATTGAATGGGCTTGCACCCGAGATTCAAACCAGTAACAAGCTGAAAATCAGATCCTTTCATTTTTATTTATTTCTATAGCTTACCCACTTTCTATCGATTTATTTTCGCGAGGAGTCTCCTACTTTCTGAGTCCGACAGGGCTGATCCGAAGGTCTATTACATTTTAAACGAAGATCAAGAACGAATCACGGTTCAAATTATAAAATCGTTTAAATCCACAGTGAGTGCATAGAGGTACAGTAACAGTGGGTGACAACTTTTAATTATTCAATTTCTGCGCTACCCTCAAGATCCCATCGTCCTTGGCTTCGGATCGGTCGGGCTGTGGTCCAAATGCCCCGCCATGCTTTACAGGTTCGTCCCTGGTATGAATAACGGCATCCTCCTCTACCTTTCCCTCTCAGTATCACTCGTGCCACCCGTGTGTGTTCCTCGTTCGCGGGTATCTGACGCTCCAGCTCTTCGCCGACCGCAATCAAGATTTCCTTCGAGTTAGTTGTGTCGAATGAGATCCCACCTTCTGACTGAAATTCAGCAGCTGCGTGGTATAGCTCGAGGGACTCTATGAGGAGCGTGAGGTAAGTTGATTGTATTCCCTTGATCGAGGGAAACCTGTGGGACTCATCCCATGACTTCCAGAACAGATTGGAGGACCACAACTGTTCAATGAGGACCAATTTCGAGGTGCCGTCACGGTGGAGTGAATGTTGGGCCGCTGCCAAGACTGCTCCGAACATGCGACACTGTATCTCTGGATCCACGTCTCGCCACGACTTCCAATAGGAACCGAATGTAAAGCCCTCGAATGGCGACAAACCACTAATGGCCCAAGCCATCGTTACGTCCTCGAACAAGTCAAACAAGGAGAGGATATACTTGTCCAGAAGACGATCCTGCAAGGAGTTAACCACCTCCGACATGTCGACATCTTTTGGGAGGAATAAAGGACAAAGGGGACGCCACAGCTCATCCTGGCAGATTTCCTGGAGCTGAGGAAAGATGAAATCCCATGGTTCAAATAGTAAGGACTGCACTTCCAGTCCCGCATTATTTTCTGTCTGTGAACGGCGGTTCAGACACAACACCTGGATGATGCCGATGATGTTCCTCTCATCCCGCACATCACAGCTCTTCCCGTTGTTCCGTCGTGGAGCCTGGATCGTATCAACGAACTCAAGATCATCGAACGGTCCGACCCGTACATTGCCGCGACCACTCGTATGCTGGAGGACCTCGAGAATTCGCAAGGTTTGGTTTATCATGTGCAGAAGGAGGCGAGTTATAGGAGCCAGGGTTACGGTCCGGTTTCGAGCGGTCGTTATTCCGTTCAATAGGTTTTCCCGTAAAATTTGATGTCTGTTCTTGCCGAATTTTCGACGTAAATCACGAGAGCGTGTTTTGTGTCTCGTGATCTGTAGAATATAAGGTCCTTCGGCCATCGTGATAGTTCCTTCATTTTCCCCGCATGATAATTATCGGGAAGCTTGCCAAGACTTCGCTTCGCTATACCGAAAACGATCTTGAAGTCCTGTGGATTCATCGGTGCCGCCATCTCGCCCAATCCATCCTCCTTGTAGCGGCTCTTGCCGAGCTCGACACCATTCCGGCAGCTCTCCTGGATTGCGTCCGCCGCTCCGTGCGTGTCGTAATGGACAATGCAATTTTCCTGGCTCGCGCGAGCGTCGAATACGGCCCGTACAAAAGGGTCCATATCCCGAAATTTTTCGTCCCAGGCGAATGCACCGTTCTCCTTCGGCTTATGGAGGGATTCGTGGATATCTTCGGCTTCGAGGGTGATGGAAACGATGCTGTTCGTGCCGTCATATTCGAGAATATGGAGACGCTTTATGGCTGCATGATCCTGAATCCTCTATACAGCTTCTGCGAGATCGATTTCCCGGTTTTTAGGCTGTCGGCGGACCTATTGGAGAGGTTCGGGATTTGGGACGGTATCAAGGCTTCGCAGCTCTCCCGTCCTCTTCTGTCTGGTGGCGTTATGCGTCATTTATTCGGTCAGGACCTCCTCCGGTATAATCCGTCGTTGGGCGAGGAAGGCCGCTACAAGATCGGCCTCGAGCGCGAAGAATTGGCTCCTACGCGTCCTAACACTCCCTCGTCGGATGAATTGGGCGTGACCGACGTGGCAGTGATGCGCGTCGCGTTCCGCTGCGTCTGTATCCGCTAATTCCGAGATCACCAATTTAATTAGTACAGCCTTTCTGTCTTAGACTCGGTATCCTCCATTTCACTCCTATTCCACTTACTATATATTCTGTACCCACTACCACTCCCAATACGATCCCCCTTTGCTACGGATCTGTCCTACGTCGTTCTCACACCCGGCCTTCGTCGTTGCCGCGGTCTCGCCTCGTTCTCGCTCGGCACAAGACTCTGGGCTTTGTCTTGATCCAACTCGCACCCTCAGCATCCTTCCGACCTCCTTGCCGCTTGCCTGGTTTGTTTCAGGTTCAGCTCGCGCTTGGAACGTTGGCTGGTTCGTCATTTTGGAGCCCACCGCGAGGGGATTCAATAAGTGTCTCATTCTTGCTGCCTTCACCATCGTCCTCGTATCGCATCGCCCCCGTATCGCATCGCCTTGTCGCCCTCGTATCGCTTCGTGCACGTATCGTTCCGCCCCGTCGCCTTCGTATCGCTTCGCCCACGTATCGCTTCGCCTTTGCGTCGCATTGACCTCGCATTGCTCGCGCTTCGCACCCACGAATTATTGACACTCGCCCCTGATTCATTTCGGCATCGCTTCCGCTCCGCGTATTTCACAGCCCCTTTCGCACCACGCATTTCTCCACCTCGTCGCCTTCATACCTTCGCCCACGCATCGCTCGTATCGCTTCGACCTCGCACGCATCGCTCCATCGCTCATCCCACGTAGTATTCCCGCCCCTGATTCATTCGGCATCGCTCCCGCTCCGCATATCTCATCGCCCCTTTCGCACCGCCATGTCTCACACGCTCCCGTCCCCGCCGCCTTTTGCATGCGCCTCCGACGTTACGACCGCTACGCTCATCGAGCTAATCTCGGCGCTCATACGAGCCATCACCGCCTTCTGCGGCCGCACTTCATCGCACATCTCGCAGCCACCTCGCCGCCCTTTCGTGTGCAGCTATTGCAGCGATCCCTCTCATTTTATTAGCCGTTGCCCTCACGTTGCCGACGATATTCGCGCCGGTATTTGTCACCGTAATGCCCGTGGTAAAATTGTCTTGCCATCCGGATTATTCGTCCCGCATTCCGTTCCAGGATCCAATATTCGCTCTCGCATTGCAGCTTACACTCGCCTTGAACTCGCCGCTACCGCATCATCCGCATCATCCGCATCTCCCATCGTCGCCGTTTCCGCCTCAACACCATCGCCTCCCGGCACACCAATGGAAGTGTCAATAATGCAATATTGCAGCTTTGGCCGGAGGTCGTGTTGCATTAAAGCCGGTGGCTGACCGCCAGTCATTTGGCAGTACAATGCATTGTCCCGGCGTAAAGGTGGGGTAATTGGATAAGTGCTGCATCAGTTCAACAGGATTACCTAAACCCGCCATAACCCTGTCGGCCCGCTCCGGCTTGCTTCGGGCATCCCGGACTTCCCAAATTCGGAACTCGTGTCCTTCACATTTGATCGGGCATCTTGGACTTCCCAAATCCGGAACTCATGTCCTTCACATTTGATGGGGAATCAGATTTGAGTGTTATCTCGTTGTCCATCGTTATCTTTTAAAGCCGCCATCTAATCTGACCCATCTTTCATCAAGAGACAATCTAATCTCCCATCTTTCTTCAAGACACAATCTAATCTGATGGTCCAGCCCCGGGATGTACCGGCCATGTTCCGCAGGGTGATGGTAGAGTATATACCACCCATAATGAAATAAGAACAATGGAAACTGCGTCGCGAGCACGTACGCTAACAGCATGAGGCAGATAAAATCCAAATTTCGTCTGTCAAATGAAACGCGAAAAAAAATCACATAGCCAGAATTGAACGCACGCCGGTATACAACATGAATTTCTAGGAGACTAAAGTTAAGACTAAACATTACCACTCCGCCACACAGCTGTTATGGCCTATTGAGCACCTACTCCCTAGGCAGTACTCCAGTCAAGCATCTGTAAGCTCAGGTAAGCCTACTGATACATGTCATGCTCCACTTCCTCCGCTTCGTACATCCTCGCCTCCGCCCAGCGTAGCTGATCCGGATCCACCGCCACTACAACCTGCTCCAATTCAGCCGTGTCCTCCCCCCGCAGGTACGCCGCTGCCCTGGCGCGAATCGGTCCCCAGTCCCTCCGGAGCAACTCACACATCCTGTGCTCCCGATCAGCTTGCTCGAATGTGTACGCCCGCACCCCTTCCAGGACCTCCGGCTCCACATCGCCTGACCCCATCCCCAGCATCCGCGTCTGCGTGTTCGCCCGTTCTCGCCATTGTCTTTCCGCGAAGCCACCAAACTCAATCATGCGGCGCATCTCCTCTTCGACCAGCACCAAATCCTCATGCCAGCGGTTAGCCCGAGAGTACGCTTTCGACCATTCCACGCGCAGGGCTGTGAGTCACATCAGTGTCATCTCTCATATGGGAATCTCACACACCCTCGTGAAGCTTGGTGTCGTCCTCTGAGGCGGATGACGCAGCATACCAGATCCACGACAGGGTGCGATGTCCCTCGCCCAATGCCACAGCCCCTGTCGCTGCGTAGCCGCCGTCCGCTGCAACTCCAAGCGCGCCGAGGTGCTCATCCCGAGCCTGTTCCTCCTCCCGCAAGGAACGGTCATTGAGAGCGCGGACGTCATCGTCGGTCAAGATGCGAAACTTCTTCTCCCACTCTCCGTGGCCTCGGAGCTTCAGAAGAGCCTGTCGTGCGTAGCGGTACCG
Organism: Mycena galericulata; assembly: GCA_029289565.1. Classification (NCBI taxonomy): domain Eukaryota; kingdom Fungi; phylum Basidiomycota; class Agaricomycetes; order Agaricales; family Mycenaceae; genus Mycena; species Mycena galericulata. The sequence goes on along the minus strand of JARKIA010000161.1, from coordinate 3,618 downwards.
TAACTTCGCGCCATGTATCTTGATGTTAATCTGTCGCAATATACCTTGTCCTCGAGTCAGCGCTCGCTGACCGGACCAGTTCCGAATCTTGAATCTGTTGGTCATCGTCCGAGTTCGCAAGCCCTGGCGCAGCTCGGCGAGCGCTTCGCCCACCTCGCCGGTGCGAAGTTCTGCCTCAACCTTCTCAAGACCTTCCGCACACGCCTTTGCCCGCCCCACCGCTGTTCCCAGATCCGAGGGCATGAAAAGCCGCGTCGCCTCAGGCTGCCTGTCGTCCGCATCCCACATGGCCCTCTGAGTAGGACTGAGATAGCGGCGTAGCCTTGGCATGTAAGTCTTTTGAAGCTTTCGAAGGTTCTGCAGTCGCGCCCGCAAGGCCGTCCGCCGCTTCAGGAACTCGAGTTGCTGGCTCGTCGACGGTGTAGGTCCCGCGGCCTTGATCGCGACCGCCAGCTGTCGCCTGTACTGCACATCAGATGAGCTGACACAGTCGAGATCATTGGACGCACTGGGCTTCCTCAATCTCCATCCCCATTGTGATGAATGTGCTCGGAGTATCCTCTCGCTCCACCTCCGTACCGTCTCCCGTGCGGGCATATTCCTGAGCGGCGAGCTTAAGCCGTATTTCCTTTAGCGTTTGACCTGCCTCGACAATTAGCCTTTAATAAACTCGCTGCACCACTTCGGCCTGACACACCTTCCTCCTCGTACTCATACGGCGAGTTTTTCTCATTCTCTGTGTGCGCCGCCTTCTCCCACTTATCCACTGCAGCACGCCACGCGGCTACGTTAACCTCTTGAGCTTCCACTAGGCCGTCGTTGAACGCTTTGAAAGCCTCCTTGTGAATTCTGCCGTCCTTGATCCCCTCGGCCATGCGCTGCATCAGTATGCGGCCTGCGAACATGTCAGTCCCTCGCTCGACCATCAAGCTCTATATGTACGATGAGCCACGAGGCGTCTCCAGTTATGGAACCCAAAAAGCCCCTCTAGTGCCGTGTACCGAGCGCCCAATCCCATCAATTTTGTCGACGCTGCTATCCCATTCAAGAACTCCCAATTTTGCTCCACCGTTTCACCGTGCGTTCGACCCGCACCCCACAGCCAATGGAACGAAAAAGGGGAATGGCACCCTTTCTTGTGCGGTTGAAGGTGGAAATTTGGGATCATCCATCGTACGTTCACCCTGTCAATCTTCAAATGAAGCTTCTCCGGCAAAGATCCCATCCGCGACCAGATATTTTTCGAAAACTGACAAGCTATATCGTACGAGAGCACGAGATAAGTCAGGACGAAGCCCAGAACCGACGAAAAAAACAAAAAATCCATGTTGCAGTATCTGTTAACGCATTTGTGAGCATTCTGATTTACAACTCCATGTGGAAACGCTCACCGCTCGCCAACTTGCAAGTCCCCGATCCCGTTGGGGCGCCACATATTATGGCGCGCGCAAGTCACACCGCCTACACCTGTCACCCGCAACCCTTTCACTCGCTTCGCGTTCGCCAAGAACATCGCCTGAAAACCGGAGCAACTGGAGATTTCTTCCTCGTCCACATGCTTGCGGATGTGCTCCGCGTATTCGGTGCGGTTGGCAAAGTACCCTGCCCCGTCATCCACGACTGGGTCCTTCTCCTCCGTGGAGACGTTTCGGTTGATTAGTTTGAAGTTGGCGTCCTGGGATAGCATCAAGAAATATTTGTACCTGCATCCATGTAAGTCCACTGATCGCCGTATATATATTCCGAGCACGTACCGCTGATCCTCATCCATATTGTCCCAGTCGATCTCATCCCATCCCTCCGGTAGGTTGATCCCAGGCTGCGGACACGCGCGGCAAGGAAGCGCCAACTCCCCTTGCTTCGTGCCGCGCACGCCCGAATCGTTGTGTCCTCTGCCAGCTCTTTTCAGCATCTCCATCATTCGATACTGGCGGACAATCGCTCGGAAGGCGCGGCGTCGATCCTGAGCCTAAGTAAGTAATACTCTGCAGCTTCGAACAGAAGTCTACTAACCGGCGGGGGACTTAGGCCATCATTGTTTGATAAGAGCTCGAGGGAGCGCACAAAGTCGTACGCTGAGATTTTGCCCAGGCAGTTCTGCACCTCGAACAACCGAATCGCGTTGAATGTCGCGCATGTTTGAGGATCTAAACAAGTAGCTGGCCACAGGCACGCCCTCAGCAGCTGCTGACGATGGGTGATTCTGCTGTTGCAGCCGCAGAAATTCAGCTTCACCACGCGGATGCCGAGGGTGTCCATTATAACAAAGTCCTTATGGGCAGGACGGGCCGCCGGGCAGTACGACCCAGGCGCGTGACCGAGTTGTATGCGCGCCTCCACCTGTAGCTCATTCAGAGCCATCGGCTTGAAGAATTCACCCGTCCACTTCTAGCCCTCTCACCGTTAGCGTGCTCAGGCCCAGTGAAGCTACACGCGAACTTACCTCGATCATGTGAGTCGGCAACTGCCTGTGAAGCTGTACGATACAGGCTTCACAGTACAGAGCGGGTCCCATGCACGTTTGCCGCGCGCATCGAAACAACGGCTCCACGTCTTTGCACTCCCAGCACGTCTGGTAGTTTTCGGCCGCTCCTCTTCCCTCCCCGCGAAGCATCTCATCCAGGGTTTCCTCGCGGAATCTCTTCACGAAAACTTTGAATGGATTATCCTAAACGTCGTTAGCATATCTTCAATCCCATTCTCAAAAGAACAACTAACCGCAGAATCCCATCTTTCATAAATGCCTGCTCCTTCCTCCGTCCCACTGGGAGTTTGCCCCAACGTCAACGTAATCCCATCCTCAAAGTCTCCTTCCTCATTCTCCACGGCTGTGGTGGCGCCCTCGTCCCAATCACCTTGGTCTCCACATAGATACGAGAAATCGAAACTCTCCAACGCCTGAGCCGTGTCGAAATCCTCTGCATGGTAGGTGGGAGCGTTTCGAGCCGATGTATCGAGGAGTGATGATTCGGCGACCATCCGTCGTCCATCAGCTGAGGGCTCGTAGTGCGTAGCTGTGCTGGTGTGGTGGATATGCATGGCCCCCGAAGTCTTGTTCTTCTTCCGATACCCCCGAGCCGCCATGTTCATGTCTGGCTAGGGAGTCCGGGACGCGATGGACGAGGAAATTGTTCGTTGATATCTCACAAGGAACCACGCAGCTTCCTGCCAATCATCCGTCAATAGAATCCGCCTATAAGAGGAAACTTGGTATACCGTGTGGCTCCCATATGGCTTCCCGCGAACCCAATCGATACACGAATGTCTCCATCTTCCCGGGCGTTGAACGTACGCCCTTTCCCCACCTCCCCCCCCTCCTCCTCCTAATCTCAATCCCCCCACTTTTCTAGGCCTGCCTCCTCGCCCAGGCCCGCCGACCGTGCCTACTTTACAGCAAGCAGAGACGCTCCGCGTTCGCCGTCTGCTCGCCAACAGCAGGCGTCGAACAAGGCGCGAGGGAAGCTCTCGCTCCCACTCCCCTCCCGCTGCAAGCAGTTCCCGGTCAGGGACCCGTCGCCGACGTTCCCCTTCGCCACCGCGGCATAGTCGCACTCGTCTCATCTCCAGAGAGGAGCGCGAGCGTCGTCAACAACGAGGGCGCAGCGGCGCACGCGTCGA